>JBAMNC010001675.1:0-317682 GCA_037902135.1 Cetoscarus ocellatus
TGACCCTGAAAAAACCTCGGGCAGAAATCCTCTTGATAATAGTCTACAAGCCTCAGGCATCATAACAACTGTATTGTAAACAGGGTTGCACATTAGCCTCCAAAACAGCCACCAATTAGCTCCTGATATGAAACAAAACAAGTTTCAGAAGTTTTTGCATTATTACTTATTAATTTCATTTCAAAGTCTGACAATCCCTGAGTCTCATGGTGACGAGGGAAAGCTCATTAAAAGGACCAGAATAGAGAAGGCTCACATGAAATAACTTGCAGGAAATGTATTCTGTAAATCCTAAAATATTAAAGTTTGCATAATCTTTTAACACATTTGCTGTCAGATTTGACTCCAGCACACATGGGGCTCACACTTGGAAGTAATTGCTGCTGGTGTCAGTTTGAAATCTTACAAAGCCGTGAGCAGGTCTGAGATTGATTTTTGTGATATGTAGGCACACTTTTTTTCCATCCAAATATGTGTCCTTATGCTTCCTGCTTATTGCATTCACATCATTCAAATTGCTGTTTAATAAAGACAGAATAAAATATGGGATCAATTATATCATATACTGTACATAGCTCTATATTACACCACAATTTATATCTCAATCAACTCAGCCTCTCATCTACCTTACATGAAACCGATAAAGCGATTATTGTATGTTAATGTACATTTAAAGCTTTACCCAGACTTTAAGGCAGAACTTAAGTATCTTCCGTCTACAAGATTACAAGAAAAATCTCAACTATATGTTTTGAAGACCTCAGAGTAAGAGGTCATCTGTAAGTTAAGACATCTTGTCTTATTCAGAAACTGTCCCTGATCCTCAAGATTTCTACAAGATCTACTTGAGAAAACTGTGGTTAAAATATCACAGTGAAGCTGAGATTTTCTTCAAGGAGTTCAATTTGTTCTAGATGTTCTTTCAGTCATGAGGAACAGGACTTGGATGAATTTTGCAAAATTTTGGTTTCCCACAAATCAAATATAAAATGTCCACAAGAGTGGTGAGAGAGCAAGCGTTTAAGAATTGATTTAAAATGCAAAGCATTCTTTTTATCTGTAAAGGATTGTGGCCAAGGACTTCTGAAAAGGGCTTTAATCAAAATGTTATGGGAATTCCTTCAATTTTGGTGTAATAAAGATGGTGTTTCAAATTGGGCAGAGTATTTTTATTGGTATGGTGACAAATGTGTATTTAAACAGCAATGTCATTCATTGTACTGCGTTTAAGCAAGGTAACACAAGTCTCTGAAGTTTCTTGTTCAAAATTCCTCACAGATGGATGATTTTGGAATGCATATGAATCCTTCTGTTTCAACCCTGCTCAGAACAGGCTGTTTTAGTATCTAAAGCTTTAAAGGGCCAAGATTTTACCTTAAAGAGATAATTCAGTATTTTTAAAGCTGGGCTGTATAAGTTATTTGTCCATAGTCAGTGACGTGGCTGAAAGGTGTCCCAGCAGTCCTGTACCTTGAAGGAGAATGTGCTCAGACTACAGGTAAGGCTACAGCTACAGTTATTTTGTGTGATAGTGAGTTTTGAAAAAAACAAAAAACAAAAACAAAAACATTAAACTATGTTGAGTCAAATGTAAGACTGGGCAAAAATTTTTTAGAGATCTTTAGTTTTCCTCTAGGAAGACCCTGTGTTTGGCACTATTTTACCATGCAACAAATGGATATGTGTTCTTCCGCCTGTGTGCATTGTTTCAGAGAGCTAAATCAGAATTTCTACTTTTGCATAATGGCTCTTGCAGTCACAGTGAAAGGAATGTCATCATCACTTCAGTTAAAATCACTCATATTTGACTTAGTTTTAGTCTTCTTTGCTGTTTCGTCTTCTTGAAACCATAGAGCAAAACAGCAGATCACCGAAACTGATGCAGGCAAGTGGAAGAACACAAAGCCATTTGTTGTTGTTTTTAAAGTAGTGCCAAACGCAAAGACTTTCTGAAGGAAAAATGAAGCACACTTAAAATTTCCACACAGTCACATAGTTAACATAGTTCATGGCTCATTTTTACATAATCTCACAGTTACTTAACTAACTGTACCTGCCAAAAGCACTGTACCTTACTGATAGTCTAAGCTGGGCTTGCTACTCTGAGCAATGAGCTTAAAATGCATACAATGACAGAGCGTAACAATAGAGAGCATACTGCAGTAGGCTGTTTCAGGCAGCTACTGTTGCTGTAAAAAAAGGACATTGGGTAGAAATTACAATACTGTGGTCTTTTTGTCTTTTGGATAGAAGTCCTCATGAGGAGACATATTAAACACACCAAATGGTACCTGAAAAAAAACCCTAATATGGGCTCTTTAAAATAGTTTTTTAAAAAATTGAGATGTTTTTGTTCACCCTACTCTACTTTTGTCTTCACTCTTTTACTGAGGCTAAGTTTAAAAAGAAGTAAATGAACTGAATATAACCAAAGTTTGACAAACTGCAGAGTACTTTTAGTTCTTGTTCAG
Organism: Cetoscarus ocellatus; assembly: GCA_037902135.1. Taxonomy (NCBI): domain Eukaryota; kingdom Metazoa; phylum Chordata; class Actinopteri; order Labriformes; family Labridae; genus Cetoscarus; species Cetoscarus ocellatus. The sequence goes on from JBAMNC010001675.1 coordinate 2,472, forward strand.
AAGGAATCACAGCAAAATAGCTCTTTTGTCTCAACTTGTGACAGGATCCATGAAGCTAAATCTATCCATCTATCTACAGCTTGATAAATTGTTAATTCACAGTCATTCATTATAAGTTATTTATGGTCTTTTCCCAGAGTGTTTCCTCAGTCTTACTCCCCTGCAGCAGGGCCCTACACAAGATTTCATCTCTTATATTGGAGCCAAAATGAGAAATACAGTTACAGTAACTAACATCTTGTGCAACTACTTTGCAACTAATTTGCAAACATTTACACAACTATCATCCATTCATAGCAAACAGGCAGATGTTCAAAACATATTAAAGACCTCATATTTTTCCTGTTTTATCAAGTTCACTCTTGTCCTTCATGTCCCCAGAACTTATTTTTGATCAACCTAAAAATCCTCTCAGACTTTTTAGTTTGGTATGCTTCAAAACTCCTCAGTTTCAGCCCTGTTCAGAACAGGCTGTTTTTAGATAAACCCTAATAAGCTTTGCATGACCAAATGTCTCTTAGAAAGTGTGTGTGGCTGCAGCTTCATAGCACTGTGCTCTCATGTTTACTGTGGCTGCACTAATATGCTAAGAGATGATGCCTCCACCAGAGTAGGGTGACCATATTCTGAAAACCCAAAAAGAGGACCCTCGACATCATGTGTTGCGTCATGGCACATGATGCATGCATGCTCAACATCTTGACAGGAAGGTATATTGGAATAATGCTAGTGGTCCAGTGCAGCGCTTTGTTATAAATATTAACCCTTTTACTACAATGAGTATAAAAGTCGGCCTGGTGTTTTTTTTTCTTTTTCTTTTTTTTTTTTGCCTTTCTTGTCAATAAATGTGTCAGAAAATGCCCTTTGTGTAAATTATTTTGCACACTTTTTCAGGTAAAAATAAAACATTCTAGCGAGTATTTGTCATTATTAAGTTGTAAATGCTTAAAACAGTGAGTAATTACAAGAAAGGAAAAAAAAGAGATTTGAATTTTCAACAGGTTTCTCTTTATAAACAACTCTAAATGAGCATGTACAACACTTTTGAGAAGACAAAACCAAAACTCAACCAACATTATATTATTATTATTATGATTATTATTATTATTGTTATTGTTGTTGTTGTTGTTATTATTATTATATCATTCAACTATTTTGAAATCCATAAAACACAAACTATGATGAAAAAGACGATGACAAAAAAGGTGAACTAGGCTAAAATATGGTAAAAGAACGGCAAGGAAACACTCCAGAATGACACTAATGTCATTACTTACTATATATTTACATTATTTACACAGAAAATACTGATAAATGTCTCACATGTTTGGCTCTCCCTGCTCCCCAGCTCAGTCAGCTCACTTCCCATACCCCCTCCTCAGGCAATCCAGCCTTTACCATAATGCACTATATATCGCTGGAAAGCTCCCTTTCTCAACTTTCAGAACCCGTTGGAAATTTTTGGATAGCGTGGACACTCGAGGAGTTATGGTAGTTTGAATCATGCACGTCTTTTTCTGTCACTGGCAACTTCATCTGTAGAACAAGCTGAGCAAAACCTGGACATTTTAGGCAATTTTATAAAATCCCCCCGGACATAATTTTATGACCAAAAAGGAGGACATGTCCAGGCGAAAGAGGACGTATGGTCACCCTACACCAGAGCTGGCTGTAGGTTGAACAAATACCAGGCTCAAGGAGTGCCTGGAGGAGGTGGTTGATCCCCAAATGACATCAAAAGGGGTAAATCTGAGGGTAACTGTTTGAGCATGTTTTCTGAGAGGTTGAGCAAAGCAACAGAAGGACAAGATTTTTATTATTATTATTTGGAGGGGTGTAGATGGTGAAGTGGCAAGTATATTTGTGTAAAAAAACATCACAGTCAGTGTGACAGGATTTCTGATAACTCGACAGCCCTCCTCCTCACAATGAGCTGTTAATGAGCAGTGAGCTGCAGAGCCTCAGGTCATGCTGGAAGCAAGAAAGTGAGGCCTTTAAATAGGTGATGTAGTTTAGACATCTGGGCTTTAATGTAATATAACTAAATAATAGCATGAACCTATATGAGATAGAAGTTATTGTCATAGTTTAAAACAGTTTGAGTGGTTGTTCTATTAATTACCTTCACCACAGAGATTATGTTGTTTGCCAATGAGTGTCTGTTCGTCTGTCTTTCTGTCTGTCTGTCTGGGGAAAAAATAAAAATTGCCTTGACAACACTAAAGCTACACCCTGGTAAAAACCTCCAGCATCACAACAGATGCAGCTTGCTCATTTAAGCAATTTTGTTTTTAATGCTGATAGAAACATAATAAATGATACAACATTATTATAAGAAGAACAATAATACAAATGATGACCAATAATGAAAGTAGTGTAATATGGTCGTCTTTGTTGTTATTATTATAATATCCATTGTTCTTAACATTTCCATTACTTATCTTAAACCAATTTTAAACACAGCTATTGTTTTATTTTTTATTTTTGGTGTTTTGTTGCATTTCTTCCTTTTGCAATTTTTTAACTATACAGCCTGTCATGATATCTGGTCTTAAAAAATAATAATTTACATTATTTAATCTCCAAAATTTGTCCTTTTTCATATGATGGGCTAATTAATTGACTGTTTTAACGGCCCAGTCATTTTGCTTTCATATTCTTGTCCAAAGGTGTCCAAACTTTTTTCACAAAGGGCTGCGTACAGAAAAATGTAAGAATGACTGGGTCACTTCTGTGTATTCCAGTTATAAAACTGAATAAATGTAAATGAAGCCAAAATTCTTAAATGTTATTTAAAATTCTGGGAGTAGATTTTGGAATGTAAATTTAGAATTCTTTGACTGAAGTCAATATTCTAAGAATGAAGTTAAAATTATGGAATAATATGTTCCAGGAGATTAAAGTCAGAATTCCAGAATAAATTTAAAATTCTGTAATGTTAAATAGAAATCTAGAATGGAATTTTGAATTTTATGATTAAATCAAGGGGTTTAAATTAAAAGATAACTTTTAGAATGTTATACAGCATTCAAGAATTTAATTAAGAATTCTGTGATTGAAGTCACGATTCTAACCATTAAGTCTAAATTCTACAATTAAATGTACTCTGTTATTGAAGTCAGAGTTCAAGAATACAGTCAAAACTCTAGCATGTTAAACAGAATTCTAGAGTGAAAATTAGAATTCTATGTCTGAAGTCAGAATTCTATGATTGAGGTCAGGATTGCAGAGTGAAAACACAATTCTAAAATTGTATAGAGAATTCTAGAATGGAATTTAGAATTCTATGATTGAAGTCAGAATTCTAAAATAAAGACCATATGCCAAAATGTTATGGAAAATTTTTAAACGTAATTTAGAATTCTATGATGGATGTTGGTATTCTAGAATGAAATCTAAATTCAAGAATTTCACTGAAAATATTAGAATTGAATTCAAAATTCTATGATTGAGGTTAGGATACTAGAATCAAGTCTTAACACTAGAATGTCATCTATGAATTCTATAATGGAATTTAGAATTCGATGATTGACATTGGGAATCTAACATTGAGTCAGATTCTTGAATGTTACTGAATATTGTACAATGGAATATAAAATTCTGAGATGGATGTTGGGGTTCTAGAATAAATTCATAATTCTAGAATGTCATTGTTAATTCCAGAATGGAATTTAAAATCCTTTGACTGAAGCATGGATACTAGAATTACGTGAAGATTCTAGAATGTCAATAAAAAAACTTGGGGATTAAAGTTGTTGTTAGAAAAGTGTAAATAAGAAAATTAGCCCTCTTAACAACTTTAATGGCTTGATAAATCAAAATTTCAATACAGTCAAAAAATGTTGGGTTGTTGTGTCGGATTTCAAGAGGCCTTGGTCAGTCCTTACTACCAGTAAACTGGCCCCTATGTGCAGCAGAGAATGGACACTGATGGTGCATTTCCATCTCTAGACTCAAAACAAGAGCTAATTGCACAAAACTGCTAAACTTCATAGGAGTTCTTTAAATTGATTAGCACAATGTTCTTCGTAAATGGCCCCTGAAATGAAGGAGAAAATGAAGCAAAGGAGGTCAATTCCTGTTGCTTTTAAAAGCTAGAATCAGCTTGTTTTCATTCATCAGTAAAGCAAAAGCTTCACTTCCTATTGTGTGCAAATTTTTTGGGCATTTTTTGGACCATGCTGCGGTTCAACTAAAGTGGACCGCAGGCCAGAGCTGGAACTTTGGCTATAGCGTAGACATTGATATGCTTGTAGAAACATTTTTTGACATCCATAATCATTTTGTGTGATGAAACAGTTTAATAACTAGTCCTTATGCAGACAACAAACAACCGAAAATAAACCAAAATCAACCAAGAAGCTGCACATCTTACCTCAAAAGCTCACACTGTCCCTGTCTCCCTTTATCTGACATCTAACTTGTCCATTGTTTCCTCTTGTATTGAGCTCCTTTTCGCTGATTGCTTTGGTGATATTTTACTTTAACTTTATTCATATCATTATATTATAGAAACATCCGTGTGTTCACTCGTGCTCATCTGCCTGTAGTTTGGGCTGTTTATTAGCAGCATGGATACAGGCTGTAAAGATCAGGCTGCAAAGCTGATACTCATCCCTAAAGTCTGTTTTTGGACAGAGTGCTCCATTGTAGCTCTACTGTGAACTGCTGCTCCTCATCTTTGCTGTGAGGAAATATTAGCTTGTTTGGACTCTACCACACTACCCAATCATTAAAATATCTAAGCCACTGAAAAGCTAGATGACTTAGGACACAACGAAGCTAAATGAATGGAAAATGATGTCAAACTACTACCATCCTTACTTACAGTGATGTTACTGCCCATCAGGCATTTTCCTGTACCTCTACTGCCTAGTAGCACTGCAGATCCTTTCCTTTCACTAAAACATAAGTAAAATACTAAAGTTTTCCTCCAGGAGCTACTATTATATGGATTTTCTCTTTTAATGTATCATCATGGCCCTCAGACTCAAACATTTCTGCTAAAATTCCTCACCTTTGTTGATTTTAATTGACTTTCTGAAAGGCTTCCTAACTTATTGTCAAACACATGCTGACAGCCTCTGATTTCTATTGAATGAAAAATGCTCAACAAAACACTTTTGTCTGCTCACAACAGCATCCAGATCCTTCTCTTCGGTCTCTAATTATGTCCGCGTTACCAAATTGCACATGAAAGATCTGGTCTCTCTTCAGCCAAAACCTTAAGGCATACATATTGCTAATGATTTTATTTTAATGGCTTTCAAAAGTCCTTTCAGGCATCTTTTTAGTCAGCTCTCTGTCTGCCAAATGAGAGCCCCCTCTTTTGAAAGACCCTCCAGTGAGCATTGTGGCGCTTTGTGATGAGTTTGGCACCCGCTTTGAAAAGACGAAGCTGAATCTATAACCTGCACTGTGAGAGCGGCGGACACAGAGAGTTGACTGAGTGGGATCCTTCACATTGCTGTAATGGGTATAATTACACAAAGAAAAGGGCTGTTAGGTTAAATTACCCGTGATATTCACGGTGGGTAATGACAGAAATTCAGAAGGTTAAATGACACCAGGAGCTGAGCGACTTTTGACATTAAGGTACTTTTTGAAAAGAGAATCAGATCGGAGGCTTTGTGGATGAATCCAGTACTCTACATGCTGGACTGTGGAGATTGCTTTGAAGGAACTTTAAAAAGGCCTCTTTTTTTGTGAACACCTGTGTCTTTAGAAGCCATTGTGAGATGATTTAGTCTAAAAAAGCACCGCCCGGATAGATTGTTTTCAACAGCGGAAGCCATTTGAAGCTCACTTGGTGTCACAGCGATGTCTGGAAATTGTCCAGCCAAGTGGCACGCCTCCTTATACAAGTAACCATGGCAGCAAAGGATGAGCTGAACAGACTCCAGGAATTAGTTGTTTCCTGCTAATTGTCACTCAATTTTCTATTCCAGCATATTTCCAATAAGTTCTTCCCTTTCCAGTGGAGAAACTCAACTGGCCTTTCTAGTTGTCATTCACTCCATCCATTCCTTATGAATGAAATATCTCAAGAGTTTGAGATATTAAGAGATGTCCTTGAAACTTCGGATGAATGTCTGTTCATCTTCTGGTATAAATTGCTTAATTTTTAGGATATCATAGGTCAAAGGTCAAGGACATGGAGACTCATGATCATCTTTTGCCAGTGACCACTAATTTTTAAGAAAACTTTAAGGGATTTTGTCAAACTTTGCTCAAATGCTCAGATCTAATGTTTTTTCAAGGCCATCATACTCAAGATGTGTTGATTAGATCTTTAAGGCCAAATATCAATATCAAGGTCAAGGGGCTAATCTCTATCTCCATCTTAAGACTGAGATTTCTCAAGTACCTTGTGAATGCTGTCTCTCAACCTTTGCACGGATGTCCACTCTGACTCAAGGATTCTTTTAGAGGTCACAGGTCATTGGTGATGATTCTTTAAAATACCTCAATTATATTTTTAAGTAATGTCCAAAATCAAATTCAAGGTAGATTATGATCCTCTCTTACATGTGACTGTGATTTTTTTGAATGCCTTTTAAGGTTTTCTGTCAATGTTATGGAAATCCACACTAAGGAAGAACTATTTGGAGGCCACATTTCATTGGTCATGAAGGCTCATGTTTATCCTTCACTCCTAAAAACAAGGTTTTAACATAACAAAAGAGGGATTTTCTTTAATTTTTTTTGTTTGTTTGGTTGTTTGTTTGTTTTTTTGCAAATTTCTCTCAGATTATTTTAGTTCAAGGGTCAGGATCAAGATCAAGAAGCCTCATTTTTATTCCCTGATTTGTAAAATGCTGCCCTTCAAACATTACATGGATGTCCACTGACTCAAGAATAAACAGTTTTTTTTAAGACATCAAAGGTCAAATACTTCAATTATATTTTTTGAGAAATAGCCAAAATCAAGTCCAAGGAGGATTATGATCATATTTTACTTATGGGGAGATTTCTAAAAAAAAAAACCTTACAAGGTTTTATGCCAATCCTATTATGAAAATTTACTTTGACTTAAGGAAAAATTTTGGTTGTATGCCACTTTTCAGTGATCATAAACCCTCATGTTATTTATTTACTTATAATAACAAGACTTTCTAAACAAAACAAAAAAAAGGGATTTTCTTTAAACTTTAAACTTAAGGATTAATCAATAATTTTAGAGGTCATAGGTAGTGGTCATGATGCCAAATTTTCATCCTTGACTCATGAACAAGATTTCTCACGGACAAATAATGGATTTTCTTCAAACTTATCTGAAATGCCCATTTTAACTGCAGATACACAGATTAGGTTTGTGGAGGTCAAAGATCATGATCACAGTCACAATGCCCCATGATTATTTCCTGCCTGTGAAGATGATTTCTAAAATACCTTTTGAAAATGGTCTCTATCAAACTTTGCTCAGATATCAACTCAGGCTAAATGATGAGCTGGAAGGTCATGGGTGAATGCTGATGGAGCCCCATGCTCATCCTACATGTGTAAATGAGATTTTTCAAGATAAAGTAGGGATTTTCTTCAAACAAAAAGTCCATACTGACTTAAGAAACAGTGATAAGATTTTTTTTTTTTTTTCGGTCAAAGGTCAAGATCGAATTAAAAGAATCTCATGTTTATCTCCCGCTTGTGACTGCGATTTCCTTGTGGTTTTGTCAAAGTTTGCACAAATGTCCTCTCTGAATGAAGGTTAAACTGATTTAATTTAGAATAGATAAGGTCAAGGGTCATTGAGTTTCTTGTTTGTTCATTGCTTGTAGTATTTCTTCAAAGACACTACCACAAAAACCATCACAGCTCTCTCTTTGACCCATTACTGTACTTTTACCAGCACTTGTATACCTCAAGTAAGCATCAAACCACAAGGCGTTAGTTCCAGTTTTATATTAATTTCTTTGTTTTCCTTGCTGAAAACCACTTTCTGTGTGGTTCAAACAATCTGACCTTCGCAGTCAGCACACAGCCCAATTAGTGCATGAGAAGGTGAAAGGGGGCTGGACCTGTTCCCCATGCAATTACCTCAAGTCACCCCTCAAGCAGCCACCCACACAACTAACTGTGAGACTACACTGTTTGCCAAAATTGCTGTAAATGACCATGAAGAGAGAAGAGAGTCAGTGACTGTATAACATTGTTATATTTTCTTCACAGCACTCAAGCTGTTGTAAGTTTCACTTTCTTTGTAAATTTCCAATCAAGTCTCGCCTAACTTCTTCACTCTCCACCTAACGATGCTCTGCTGGAGTTTTTATCCGTGAGTTCTCAGCTGCTGATCGGCTTACATGTGTAATGTGATGTTCTCTAGTGATTTAAAGAGCAAGAATTTATATCATACAGCATAATGCATATCAAAGAGCTGATTTTAATGGGTGCTCTTCTGTATATGAGCTTAAATATTTGTAAGGATTCAGCTCATTAGGGCGAAAGAAATATCTTTGAAAAAATATGTTGGCTCATATGAGGAAGTGTTCGTTATTTTACAATTTCATGTTATACAACTCACATACAGTACTAATGGAATAAAACCTATATGTATGTTTAATATAATGTAAAACATTAACAGTGAAAAATATAAAGATGTGCAGACTAAAGAAAACTGCACTTCAAGAGTCAATGGCAACATTTCTGGAAAATTCAAAGATCCCAAGAGGTGAAACAACATGCCAATCTGAGTTTGTTAGCTTGATTCTAACACATGATGAAAATGGCTGTCACATAGCCAATAGATTTAGCATTGCACTTTGCTTATTTGAACTGAAGAAACAAAACAACTTTTTCTTTTAAACTCAGTTTGGGTAAAACTGGATCAGTGGTGGGGGCTTGGTGCCTGAAAAAAAGGTAAAATGGATTTAAGCAACTATGAATTCAGCTCATATTTTAAAACTAGACGTGCTCTGAGAGGACAAACCTCTGCCAAAGCATTCCAAACACTGTCAGGTGAGTTATTTTCAACAAGGTGGAAAACTGCCCTATTTCATACAGTTATAAAAAAATTCCTGGAGCTGCACCCAGACTCAAATCACAACCAAAAGTGTATCCCTTCTTCTTTGCTTCATAACTAACATTCTCTGAAAATGTCATGGAAATCTGTGGAGAACTGAATGAGCTATTAGTGAAAACATGAAAAACTCCTTTATCTCACACTGTTAACAAATCCTTTAAAAAATTCCTGGATCCACATCCAGATTCGAGTCACCACTGAAATCTTAACACTCTTTCTATGTGCCATGATCAACATTCTCTGAAAAATTATGAAAACCCATACACAACTTCTTGAATTATCCTGTCCACACACAAAAAAAAACCGCAGGCAAAAACATAAACTCATTGGTGGATGTGTTTATGAATTTAACTGTTTTTTTAAAAAATAATGAACATGTTAGATTAGTTCATTTTTTACTTTGAACCAAGCTCATATTCTAAAATTAGAAACGATGAACATGAACTTGTTCATATAGGGATGGTTAAAGGGATAGTTTGGGACTTCTGAAGTTGAATTGCATTAGGTATATGGCATTAGCCTGATCACACACCACATTGGCATAGATCAGCTCTCCATCTGTACAGAGAGAACCAGAAAGCAAGCCTGGCCAATGTATTGCTGCAGATGGTGCCGCTAACTCATTACACACTATATTAAACAATAACTTACTTATCCGGCAGAGGCTACTTGTCCTTCAACCAGCACCACCAAACCAGCTACAGCCTGCAGGCTTCACAAAAGGAAACAACCAGTACCAAGATAAAAAAAAAAAAAAAAAAAAAGGGTGATTTTTGCAGCAAATATGACCACTGTTTACTCTTGACTCTTAGGGATACTTGTATAAACTGGAGTGCACACAGGAAAAACATCAATAGATTGAGAGTCAACAAGTCTGAATAAAAAAGGAGGCTGCTATGGGAACTGGAGGACTGGAGAAACCTATGTTGCCTGTTGATAAAAGTGTGTAGAGAGTTCATGTCATCAAACTGGAAGAAATGAGAGAGTGACTACAAAGAATCATTTGAGATGTTTCAGGATCAGAGGATACCAGTGAATTTTATTGGTGCCACTGCAATCAGCAATAGAAAGAACACATAGCCATTAGCTATATCCTGAAATAGAGCCAAACAAGAGACTTCCTGGAGGATAAATAAGATGGTCTGAAATTTTTCACCCAGTGGTGTATTCAACTCAACATAGTTTTGCAGCCTGTTTTCACATAAAACTCACACAATTACATAAAATTAATGTAAAGCAGCGTACCTTACCAGTAGTCTAGGCTTGTTCTGCTGAAAGGTGTAGCACTTCTGTGAGCCCTTCAAGCCACTTCACTGACAATTGTCAAGTACTTGGCACAACTCAACCTCAAAAATACAAAAATATCCTTTTAAAGATAATGAGAATGAACTCTTATACAAACTACAAAACATACTCAAAGGAAAGTGATTGCATTAAAGTGAGTGTAAGGACAAACTTTGTATTTTAATTCAATATAACAATTAAGAATTTCATCCTTGAATTTTATCCATTAAAAACAATGACATAAGTAATTCATGTTTAAATAGAGTGAAACAAAGAACATATAAAATGAAAAAAAAGGATACATGACATTTTATATGGATTGTTTTTATAGTTAAAGAAGTGGTTCAGTATTTTGTAAGTACACTGCTGGCAAGTTGAGTAACATTAGAATGTTGATACTTGATTTATGCCTGTACAATAAATATAAAATAACAGCCTGCAGCCAGTTAGCTTAGCATAGCATAAAGACTGGAAACAGCCAAATGGAAGAACAGCAAGAGCCCTCTTTAGAAGACAGTGTCCTCCTCTTCGCCTCCGTACCACGGGGTGAGTTTTACCAAGTAAGGTCTGGGATTACGAACAGGTGGCTCTGGGAAAATCTCCATAGAATCCAGCGAGCTCAGGGACCCAGTTGCTGAGCCTGACCCCTCATAAGCATAGGTCCTCAGGCAGTCAAAAGGGGGCACGTAAGGATCATCGTCCGCCTCTGCCAGCCTGTCCAGGATAAACTGCCTAAAGACCTCATCCTCCGGCCCGATGAGGTGCGACTCCCTGAGGGACATCCGTATGCTGGCTCGGACGTCCTCCCTCCGCAGCCTCCTCTCTTTCCTCCTGGGGTGGGGTCGCAGCGGGACGACAGGCTGGCAGAAATCCATGTTGACTCCCCCTCCCCCTGGTTCTCCGTAATACAGCACCTTCTGCGACACCGTCTCGGGTAGCTCCAACTCCTTCACCTCCACCTCTCCGGGGCCCTCCTGCTGCTTCCGCCTGTGTCTCCTCAGCATCAGCATTAGAACCGACAGCACTGCAGACACAACACAGTAGGGGATCATTACAGCTAAACACCGGGGCATGAGCTTTGTCGAGGAAAAGCAGCTAGGGTGCCGGATGGAGCATGAATAGAAAAATAATAGCGCCTAGATGTGTTTTTCTGCAGCTTGATTTAGCTGTGAAACACAAAACGCGGGTTAATTAGGCCATGAATTATTTTTCTAATTTCACCACACACATAAAGATTTTACATCCTCAGAATGCTGAAAGAGCACTTGTGTTTCCCTGCGTGTTTTCCCAGGCTTTTGTGCTCATCCGACACAATGTTAGCATAGCAGGTATCGCCATTAATCTTTCATGTGATGGGCAAGGGGAGGACGCAAAGCAGCCGAGGTCATAATAAAGCTCTTCACTATGCAAACCCATCAATGTCCCAGGGTGGCATTGCTGCTGATGTATTGCAACCAATACGCTCATTATCCGACATCATTGCTCGGCAAGCTTTTCAGCATTTTAAAAGTGCGTGTTAAAGGCACACTGGTGAGTTTTTAAAGCACAGGGATCAAATGAACGTGCAAATTTGTTAATGAGGAAACCTGCTGCTTAGCACATTTTTTTGATACTTGCCAACATGATGTGAAGGTGGAGGCTTTAGCTCAACAGATCAGCTGAAAAAGAACGAGTTTATTTACAACAAATGACAGTGTGATTTGCATTGTTTCCTTCAGCAGTGCTGTCAGGATTAAATTTCATACTTCATGCACAGGAGTCACCCCAGTGCGTGTAGGACATCTTTATCTTCTCGGCTCCAATGCACGCATACATGATCACTTAACTCAGAAAGCGAGAAAAACAGAGGAAGAGAGAAGCAGCACTGAAGCTATCTGACAACACCAAAATTTGGATTAGAAGTACCATAAATCCTCAGCTATAGTTCTGTCAGGACCACTTTGTCAAGAAAGACACAAGAGCAGTTATATGAATTAGCTTTATTTGTGTTTATTAGCATATTTTGAATTTGGTGGTGTGGCTCTGATGGGAGCTCTCCCTGCCTTTCCACATGGCTTTAATGGAGGCTCTAAACAGGAACATCACACGTTCCTGCCCTCCTTGCAGCCGAAAAGGAAAGCATTAGGCAGGGAGAGAAGCAGCAAAATCCCCCAGAGCAAGCATCAATGTCAGCTGACACTGGTTAAGTGGAGGAGGGGGTGGAGGAGGGTTAAAAAGCAGCTTGCCGCAGAAGCAGTAAAGAGTAGGCAGTGCATTTAGCAATGGCAGCTTAGAGGCTTTCAGATGGCTGTTAGCAGTGGTGGGCCTGCTTTGGATCAGCTGTTTAACAATGAAATGCTGGCATGTTAGCAATCTTGACTTTGTGTCCTGCCAGAACCAACACTATCCTCCATACCGGGGTCTTTATTTACAAAATTGCAAAGAGTACTAGGAATTCATGAAGGATGCTCTCTGAAGATACAGTAGGATTCTAAAGGAATGCCCACAAATCAGTGCAATGGAGGAAAACAAAACCCTCAGGACAATGCTACATGGCTGCCAGGTGCCCATTATAATCTAAAATTAATATCAATAATTATATTTTGAGAATATGTCATCCAAAGGGAGCACAGATCTCATTTCACCCTTTGCACTCAGCCTCTAAATCACTTATGCCTTTCATTTTCACATTTTATTTCTGCACGTGACTTTAATAACATCATGCTTTTCTATTACTTCCCTCAGTGATAACTGTCACATGGGTGGATCAAGCTGAGGAGTTGCATGACTGCTAATTAAAAACTGAGCACAAAGCAGCACGTTTGAAGAAAAAATAATATTTCCAGGGTTATATTTTCTTTTTCAGAGAGTACATTGTCGAAGTATATCACATTTTACATTCCTTAGGAAAAAGTTAACCAAGTTAGTGTGACCCTGTGTGATTTTCTGCTGTCAACAACAAGATAACTTTGCATGCTAGCATACAGCTCTAGCTGAATAATTATACCTCTTGTGTTTAGAGCTTTACAGAGATTTGTTTCAAATTCCCGCTGGTATTAAGAACAGTTAAAAATGCTGCGTGAAAATATTCTGATAGTGAAGCAGCCTTTTAGAGCTGAACAAATTCCAGCTTGCCAGTGTGCACTACTTTAACAAATAAGAGCAGTCACTCTGATTGGTTTGATTTATGTTATGCCCAAAACAGAACTATGTATAGAGTGGTGCAGTGATGAGTCCAAAAACGTGGAAGAAAGTTAGCATTTGCCACTTCCTGGTTCCCAACTCACAAACTATATGGGATTCAGAATACTGGTTTGAATAAACGCCTGAAATAAGGTTCATGGTGGTGACATGACAAATTAGATTTTAATGTGGAATGGAAAATAATAAAATGCATCTGATGTTGCCTTCTTTAAAATTTTAAAGCGATGTTGTGTGTTTAAAAAGACAGTCGCTAAGAAACTGCTAACAAGGACTACAAAAATGGCCAGGGACCCAACAAGAAGCATTTCTGATAGTTTTTCAATAATCAATTATTCATACACTATTGCCACAGCCATGAGGACCAACTTAATCAGGTCACTTGATTATGATGAAACTCTCAGAAAAGAGTTTCATAGTTGCTTAATCCTGCCTTTTTGCCCTCAATGACTGCATTTAAGCTTAAAAAAACTGTGAAAAGTAGGTTTGTTTGTTAAGATTATCATAAAGAACAGAACATGAGTTTCAAAATTTTTTTTTTTCAATGATCCAAAACAGTGAAAAATCCCATAAGCTTTTAGTAGGCCTTCAGTCAAGGGAACAAATTGTTCTGGTTAAAACAAGCATCTCAGTTATTAAACTTCAATAAAGCAAAATGTCTTACAAACTAGGGTTGATAGAGTGTTGAAGGGATGACAGATTTTAACAGTCAACGTTAGCATTGATCTGGTTCTCGACTAAAAGCCTAAGGGATTATTCACTGTGTTCTCAGTTCATTGTTGATAATAGGATCTGTCCGAAGCGGAAGTAAGCATTGTGCCGGTTCCCTTGACTGCAAGCCCACTAAAAGCCGATGCGATTTTTCTCTGTTTTGGATCATTGCCGATAATTAGCTCCGTGGAGAACAAAAAAAAATGACCAAATTCACATGTTCACCCCCTTTCCATGACTTTTTAAAATAAAATGTAATCGTCAACAGGGAACAGCTATGAGTAAACTACTATGAAACTACAACATGGCGGAGTGACTCAGAAGCAAGTGCAATACTTCTAATGTATAACATCTTGTCATGAAGTCTTGTTTGAGAGTTTCCTAAAATTGAATGACTTGATCAAGTTGGTGCTCATGGTTGTGGCAATAGAGTATGAATTATTGATTATTAAGAAATGGTCAGAAATGCTTGCCTTTGGATCCCCGGCCATTTTTGTAGTCTTTGTTAGCTGTTAGTTTGCAACCGTCGTTTTAAACACACAACAAGGCTGTAAAACTCAGAAGCATGCAACATCAGATGCACTAGGAAGTACCAGATGCCAACTCACTTCTGTGTTTTTGGACCATTCTACATTGCACTAAAGGTTTTGTGGCACAAAATATTGTGGTATATTGATGTATTTACATTTTATTGCATCCCTAGTTCTGAGTTAAAATACACCAATCATACTTCCTTTAAATATATCGGGAATCCTAACATTGGAGAGTGGATGCAACAAAAGACTCAGGAAAAAACAAGAAAATCAAAACAGAAATAAAATTGAAGCACAGGATCTACACTTAAGTTTTCACATCTACTCTTGGACTAAAATTTTCACTCTAAAAAAAAAATAGATAATTGATCACCTCAAGTGTAGTTTTTGCAGGAGATGTTTTATTATTCAAAGTCTCTCCTGTAAATATCACCCAGGAAGCTACTTCTGATACCACACTGCAAAAACAATCATCTTTCTAGTCTTCTTCATGCTTCTTGTGTAAACCAAACAAACTACACAAAACAAATACACCTCTGAGAGGAAATAATCATGTTCAGCTAGATGTCTGCCTTGTCAATCTCTCTGAGAACTCTTGCCAAAGAATCACAGAGCAAGGTCTTTGGTCTTTTTATTGACTGTCTGAATGATGTGTGAGGATGCAATTCTCCAGGAACAGAAGCTCGGGGCGATATTCTGGGAATTTCTGCTCTTTAATTTTTCTTTGTTTCAAGTAATTCAACAGCCCTTTGTGTGTTTTGCTTTGACTTTGGACTGCCCTGGACCTTAAGGAGCCCTTCGGGGTCTAGCTGCACTCATCTACAGAAGAAATTATTTCTTTTTCTCAGAATATATGTTATAGTTGTATTTTATCATCCTGTGTGATGACAGGCCAGCAGCTTTTTAAAATGAAGCCCATATTCTTGAATAAGTTTAAGATTTTCAAAAATCTGAATTATGTATTTGAATATATTAACATCTATCAGTTTAAAAGAAGTTCATAAAAAACTGACATCACGGCTGTTTTGACTAAAGCATCATATCCTAGATGCGAACAGTGGAAAATGTAAGCCAGGTATTGATGCTTGGAAATGTACAAACACTAAAAATATGTATTCATTAGTGTACTTTTATATTTGAATGTTCATCTTTTCATGGAGGATTAACATTGAAGGTCATTATGTAATATTCCCCCCAAAAAAACACTTCCTAGCCGCCACATGTTTTTATTTAAGCCTGTAAAGAACCATTTGATAAATTAAGAACTGATTTGGTTAATTAAAATGCTGCAAAAAAAAAAGTTCAGAATATATTTAAGGTCACTTTATTACTTCTTATGAACAAGTTTACACTGGCCTCAGATGTCCCCAGAATATATTATCTCTATTTCTTACCTAAGAATCCATCCAGTTTGGATTTTGGCATGCCTATATACCTATCCGTCTTAGCCTTGCTCAGAACAGGCCATTTTAGTGTAAATCTTCACAAACTATGTCTGACCTTTTTATTGCATATAATGGAAAAGATACTGGAATCCTGTAAACCCAATGCCATTGATTTTACCTAAAAAAAAAAAAAAACACAAATGCATTTATGAATATCTGATCAAATCACAAAAGTTTGACTATGTATCCAAGCTTTAGCAGTAGTTTAAGCTTTTGGGCCAGGATGTTATCTGTGGAAAATGTTGGCTATGTAAAGCTTGTTTTATTTTGATGCATCCCCAAAGCCACAAGTATTCGCAGAGCCAGCATGACATAAAGTATCCAGACACGTTCCTTCCTGAAGGTTTGGTTTGCTGTTCACATCCTAAGAGTTTTAACAGACGTACATGACAACAAGATGGCATTGAGGATCTATGGTTGTCATTAGAACAAAAACAGGCAAAAGACTTGTTTTTCTAAATATGTCCTTACATACAGCCCATACTTATTCATCTATTTCTGGCATTCTCTCTACAGGTATATTATCCTCCCCCTCGTCACAGTGTGACAATCTCTGTCTCAACACTTATGCATAGTAACTATAACATAATTTTTTGAAAAAGACCCTCTGTGCTTTTGATTCTTTCATATGAAATGTTTTTTACACAAAGACAGACATAGAAAATGAACACAACCACATTAATATGAAGGGATTAAGTATCATCTAGAACTGGGGTGGCCAACTGGCAGCCACTGAGCCATGTTTCCTTCACTCAAGCCCTACTCACAGCCCATTTTAAAGCCCATATTATCCACGCTCAGGTGACATTCACCTTCACTGTAAATGTAATAGAGGTTATATGCGAGTTCAAGTTGTCCCCTCTTTTATCTCGAATCCAGAGGCTTAAAATTGGAGGGATGGGAGCACACAGAGCCAGGAAGAGAGCGCAGCAGTAAGTGTGCATATGTATGTGTTTGTGAAACACTGTGTTGCACTGTCTTACCTTCCTCAAAAGTTGTTCTGCACTTTAAAATAACAAACATTATGTTTTTTGTGGAATTATTGTGTATGCCACAAGGTTTAGAGTTAAATTATGCTATTTTGAGTTTTGTTGGCACTTTCGTGTGTTTTACATGTTCCCTCTACTTCTACGCATAAGACAAAAAGTCTCTAGTATCAGGACATTTCCCTCTCGTTTTGGTGAAACAGCTCCTTACAACAACAAAAAAATAAAAAATATTCTGACAATAGTCCAAATTAACCGAAAAGGGAGAAAAAGTAGAAGTGATCTGCTGTAGTTCAAGTCAAATGTATTTTAATGACCAACATTTATGTGTTTAATGTGCTAAAAAAGTGTCTTTAATAAGCTTTAGCCCCATTTTTGTCTCATTAAATCTCGTTTACTGGGGGGTTTTGTTTAAAAATACAAACACTGACACAATAAATTATTAAAGCGTTATATTTAGTCTTACTTACATACAAGTGAAGTGACTGTCCTATTGAGTATATATTTTAATTTGTAACAGTTTGGCCCAGTGGCAGCAAGAATAACAATATTGTGGCACTCATGGTGATCAAAGTTGTCCATCCCTAATAAATGTCCTGGAGTAACGCATATTAAAATTTCATATATATTCTTTTAACCGTTTCATCATCTGCAGACACGTTTCTGGAACACCCCCATCCCAAAGTTTCCCTTAGTAAACACTTGGCTAGGAGAATATAGGATGATAAATGTGGAAAACTTTCATATTTCTTGAATTCTGTTACTCACTTTTTCTACTTGAATCATTAATACACTCAGTGACTTATTATTGGATTAAATTACTTTTGTGACACTATTTGCAGAATTTGTTTCGGGGCTCCATTTTTAAACATATTTCATTAACTGCACAAATCTTGCCTTTGGTTTTCATTTCTTCAGATTCAACATCAACCCTCCAGTGGTGAAAGATGGTTTAACTTCTCAGAGTCAAATTTCCGAAAACGTTTTCCTCCCTTATTTATAGACTGTAACAACTCACAAACACAAGTTATTGACTGTGGGGTTGGCATACCTGTAAGTGTGCCGAGGCAGACCAGGACCCCTAACAGCATTTGCATGCTGACCCCCATAGACAGAGCAAGGGCCTCCACCCCTCCTGTGGGGCAGTGTCCAGCAGGCTGGCAGCTGCACACGCTGATGGTTAAGGTGGTGGTGCTGGAGAGAGCAGGGGAGCCGCTGTCTGTCACCACAACCGGCAGCAGGTACTGCGTCCGATCCTTACGGGTGAATGTACTCCTGCGTGCAACAATGCCGGCTGTATTGTCTGAAAACACAGATAGAAAAAGAAGCACATCATGGATAAATCAGGCCTGCTTCCAATGTGAGGGATGATATTTAAAGCTTCTGAAAGGAACTTAGTTTGAGTTGATTTTGGAGCCCCTAGAGGACAAAGAGGACATTTCAATGTATTTGCTTTCCTTCACATGTGAAAGAAGACTTTTATTGGGCTATCAAGCAACTAATGTTTAGTGTGGCTGCACAGACATACCTCAACATGTTTCTGCCACTGGTTTCGGCTGTGGGCTAAACTTATTAACCTGCTGTTACTAAACAGAAATTGTTAATCTTGCCAATAATGAGAGTTTAAAAGGGCATCGGTATTCAAGAGGTCATATAACGCTTTTTCTAGTTTTTTTTCCCCCTTTAGTGTGCTAAACTTGTCTCCTCTGCATAATAGAGCACCTGTATGAACCAAGACCTCTCCCTTCCCCTCCTTCGTGGCGCCAGCAGCTGCCTAAAATGTCTCGTTCCCTTGGCCCCCTGAGCAGACCTACCAGTGTGACATCCTTCCATTGTTTCGTCATCAGTTTGAGCCAATTGGCTATAAACCATTCAGAGTGGACTGGGCCCACACAGGGAAGGGAGCCTCAAAGTGGCAGGAGCTCCAGCAGAGCATCATAGCAGGACTGAATGTCCAACACAATCAGCGGTGGGCTGCATATTAAAGGAACACTCCAACATTTTTGTTGTTTTCGTGTCTTGCCTCACTCCCAAGTCCATGACAAGCACGTAGACACCATTCTTTCGACTGTGCGTCCAGTAACAAGGAGGAGACGGCCAAAGCTCGACCACTGTGAGTTAGCTTAGCTCAAACACTGGGAGTCAACAGGTAGCACTAGACTGCCTCTACCTACAGTCATCAGATAAACTCTTCAGCAACTCTAAACTGTCCTGTGTGCTTGTTGTGACTCGTTTTTTACCCCTTCAAGTTACGTTATCCACACATTATCTTCATATTATCTTCTTCTACTCCTAAACAGAGGCTTTGTTTGGTTGAACCACAAAGCCTTTCTGAGAGCTGTAAACACCCTGTCAAGTACTATATTGTGTTATTCTGTGAGGCAAAGTCTCGAAACTTGGTTTATTTTGGAATAATTTAGAAGACTAATTTAGTGCACTTACCAGTTGAGGACTCTAATTTGCCTTGTGGCGTACGTAAATGTGCTTTTTAACAAAAGTGTTCCTTCTTGATTCATTATTCATTACCTGCTTGCTGACTGGACTGTTGTGCCGGCATGGCTAAGCACCCATTCAGTACACCACCTTATATTTCATTCTAAGTTATTCGACACAATCAAACATCACACTGCGGCACACTTTAACAACACTGGTCGATTTTTACTGCCCATTTTCATTATACACTTGGAAAAAGAGAGCATGACTGATCACTGAATATGGGGCAAGCACACTTAGATTACTCATTCTAGGGGCTGTCAGACACAAAAATACAGCCTTTATTTTATAAAGTGGCAAAAAACACTTAAAAGACTGAGTTTTATAAAATTCAGATACTTGTCTGGTATCAGTGGTCTTTATGGTCTTCCTCTTCCCTGTTTTAGTGTGATGAAAAGTATATTTTTCACATCTAAAGCTAATACTGTATTGTTAAACTTAGAAATCTTGCACCCAAAGGCCCATTCACACATCAACCTACATTAGTTAGCAATGACCAATGTTGAGAAATCATCCAAATTACTGTGCGAGTCACTCTTCAATTTCGCTGTGTTCAACGCAGGTCAATGTATCAAAAGGGGAAAGAAACTTTGTGCTGGTGGAGTGTGAGGTTCCCCGACGGATCACTGACTAATTGAAGATGACTGCCCGGACAACAAGTCATGGATTCATAAACTTTTAATTTCATCATCTTAAGATAACATCTTCAGACAAAATTTAAACACAGCTCACATATTAATCACCTCTTCATCCCATCAGCCTAAGATGACATCTTCAGCCATCATAAAGAAAACATCTCATAGATTTATTAACTCTTCAGACAACATCTTCAAGCCATCTTCTGGAGAACACATTATGGTTTAAACACCTCTCCATCCCATCAGTTCCACACAACAACACCAAACATCTTCTCAACAACTTCTCAAAAAAGACTTAACGGATTTAACATCTTTTCATCCCAATAGCTCCAGGCATTTTCAGTCAACATCTGGACAACGCCTCATGTCTTCATTAAGTCTTCAAACATCTTCAGCCATCTTCTAGACAACTCCTCATGGATTCAACACATTTTTATGCCATCAGCCCCAGACAACATCTTTGACCAACCTCATAGATTCATTAACTCTTCAGAAAGACATCTTCTGGAAAATACCTGACAGTTTCATCAACTCATCAGACAACATCTTAACCATTTTCTTAACAACACCTCATAGATTCAACACCCTTGCATCTTTATAGCGTCAGAACATATCCTAGGACAAGTTTATCTCCTTAGGGCCTGATCTACTAAGATCCAAAATAACGGGTGATAAATTGCGTGTGCAACCTAAAAAACTGCACGTGCTATTAGTGGTGATCTAATATTACTGCGTGCAAAATTGATAACAGGCGCAAAAGTGGTGTGGACCGCCCCCATTAAAGGAGGATTTTGCGTGTGCTACCGGCTGTCACCATGAAGAGCTTGGGAGAGCAGAGTGACTGCAAATGAAAAATGAAGTTTGAAGCCATGGAGTTGGAGACAAATGAACACACTTGCAGTAACCTGTTTTGCTGTCTGTTATTTTGACAGACAAGGTCGTCACTTTTCCCTCATGCCATATTTTTATCCACTATTTTAAATTTTCCTTTTCTGATTATAATCAAACATAATCTAAATGACAGGATTCACATTGTTACACAGCTTCATCACCAATAACCTCTCATGTGAAGAGCAGTCTTACAGATACGCACACACAGACAGCGCGGATACTCTTGCCTTTTATCCACTGACTGTGTCACACTCTCCACGCACTGACTGCTCCTTTACTCGCTGTCAGTGTGTGGAGAGTGTGATGCAGCCAGCTCTTTTTTTTTTTCATAGGTTAAATGACCTCCACAATGTATTAAGAGCGCAAAACAGAGAGGGTTTACTTTAATCTGCATAAGTATGACGGCACACTGAATTTTCCCTCTTTTTCCAGTCCTTCATAATGACAGACAGATTCCAAATCTTTCTGTAATTCATCAAAAAATTCAGTCAGTGATGGAAAATATTCCGTTAGCGTCTCCTGTTTCTCGCCACAATGACCTCAGTGCAAAACGCTGTGCCTTTTTTGCACCTGCTTTTCAAACATGCTAATTTTAGACGCAAAAACACTGCATGCAGTCAGTTGCGGGTTTGATAAATCACATTGCAGGTGCTAAATGATCACATTGGCATCTTCTCCTGCCAGTATTTTGCACGTTCTGATCATCTGCATGTATTCTGCATATTCATGAAGGCAAACACGCTAAGTGGTCTGCACGTGCTATTTTGCTCATTTGACAGACGCAATCCTCACTGCACCCTGTTAGCAGATCAGCTTTTTCAGATCAGCAGTTTGCACTTGTTTTTATACACACAAACCTTAAGTAGATCGGGCCTAAAGTCTCTGATTACCTCTCAAGCAACACCACCACCAGTGTCTAGGCCCCATAGGAGGATTTTTTTGTAAAAAAAGATATTCTCTAAATCATTTACTAGTCACTCCTGATGAAGAATAACCAATGAATATCGTTAAAGTAAGTTAAGTTTAAAAAAAAATGCAAGTTTTAGTTTAGGGCAAAGATATGTGCATATATACATATATGTGTGTGTGTGCGTACGAATATGTTTTAAAGTTTCAACAAAAGGAATTAATTTTCTGATAATGTTGAACCGTAGCCACAAAACTGTTTTTTTTTTTTAAAAAAGAAGCTTTCAGTTTCTTTGAATCCTTGACAAAAAGGAAAACCAGTAAATATAAATCTGGGTAAAGCATGACTAATGAATAAATTAGAAATAACCTTGATTATCTCTGATGGTGAAGTTTGGATTGATGTGCTTCTCAGGAACCATAGAGAAGTAGAAGTGATGTCCCTCCACAGGGTCATCTGGATCAACAGCATTCAGCAGCTGAATGAGCTGAAGCACAAAAAGTACTATTACTGGAAAATACGATCAACACGAGTGTCACATACACAAACAGATTTCCAAGGAAGCATCAACATAATCGTATGCAGCCTTGGCTTTTCTTTTCTGAGAAATATGAAGAACCTCACTCAGGAGTAGAGAATGTGGTTATGGATTTAAAAAGGAAAAGTTTAGTATACAAGTGAGTCCTTCACCGTTTAGCTGCATAATGGTAGAGTTGTTTTCATGCAATACAATGCAGACTCTACTGTAAACATAAATTTCATTTGTCATTGCCACATTTTTATGTCTTAAATCATAAGCATCAGTGCATCATAATATACATACTTCTCCTGCTTGTGTCCCCTCACAGATATATGGCTGGTAATCTCTCGCAAGCCTTGGCACATTGTCGTTTATGTCCAGCACTTTGATGAACACCACCACGGAGGAGGATAAATGGTTCTGCTCTGCAGTGGTGAAGATAGACATTTGCTGAAGTCCACTGGGTGCATGTATCATAAATGTTTTGTAAAAGCTGAGACAAAATAATACTTAGGACTGATAAATGTTTTTCCTCCTTCAAACACAACAGAGGAGAAAAAAATGAAAGAGGGCATCCACTTTCACTGCTTTTTTTTTTTTTTTTCCAAACCAACCCCTATAATAGACCGCAAGACCTTCAGAAGGCTTTAAAAGCCTCTCTTAAAACTTCTCACTGAAATGTAAGTGTTGGTTTTCCTTCAGAGTTGTGGTTCAGAACATTACTTTTGTAAGAAAAACTTCAAAAGCCTGGAGAGATGTATAGCCATCATCTATTGATTAATTTAGTATAGCTGTTGATTCATGCCTTTAAGCTGACAGTTTGCTTTTGTATCTGTAAGGCAATTTCCCTCACAGTCCTTGCTTTTTATTTGTGCTCTTATTTGTCTCGGCAAAAAGGAGTAAGCACATTTTGTTTAATAAGTGCTAAATCACTGTTAGGTAACAATGCTAACTAATCCCAGTGAGTGAATGAATTTACTCTTTTGTTTGAAACTCCAAGATCTAAATAAGTTATTTTGTCTTTGAAGAAAAATATATTCATCCTATAAATATTTTTTCATGATTCAGTTTTAGTTTGGTCTTTCC
Organism: Cetoscarus ocellatus; assembly: GCA_037902135.1. Taxonomy (NCBI): domain Eukaryota; kingdom Metazoa; phylum Chordata; class Actinopteri; order Labriformes; family Labridae; genus Cetoscarus; species Cetoscarus ocellatus. The sequence continues at coordinate 26,165 of JBAMNC010001675.1, forward strand.
TCACATTGTATTTAGGCTAACAAAGTTATTAAGTACACCAATATATTTATTTTTTGTTAACACTGATCTCATTTTGTTCTGTTAGCTACACTAGCTGACTATCATTGACTTATTCCAATTAGCTATCTCATTTGCATTGAAATGTTACTTCCATCCAAAATCTTAACTTTTTTTTGTCTTTTGCATTTTAAAAACGACATACTTTGCTCTTAAAGCTAGGCTCTTTATCTGGCATGTTGAATTATTCCTCTTTATTTCATACTTTACCCTCCCATTTTTCTCTCTTAATTCATTAGTTTAGCTTCATCAAAAGAAAATTCAAGTTTTTTCACCTTACTGCGTGCAGACAGCTGACTTTTCAGTTTAGCTCATACATTTAATTTCATTTGACTTTGGCCTCGGATAAAATCTCCTCAATGGTTATCTGTATCTTTGCTGTAGCTTTTTGAACTAAAAAAGAGAAAAGCTTTAGACTTATGTCTCTTTATTTGATACTTTTATCTATTTTTCCTCATTTGTAACATCTTTATCATCTTATAAACTAAAGAAAAATTATGAGCCTGCATATCTAACCTAGCCAACCTTTTGGTCACGTTCTGTTGTTTTTATATACTTGAAGTTAAGTTTTTTTTTTTTTTTTTTAAGAAAATAAAGTCCACTGTTAATGGTGCACCTTGCTTTCATCTTTATAAGCTAAACTAAACTAATTAAACTGTTTGGTCACTGTTTATAGATACTTAGACCTTTATCACTAGAAGCTAAACATGCTAACACTAACATTATTACATGGAGCACTTGTGTAAATGTTAAGATCGTTCATCTATTCCTTTGCTAAAATGTCCTGAACTTTATTTTCTCTTCGGTTAAGATTTCAATTGTTTATTTAGTACTTTACATCTGCCTTTTTCTTTTTTCTTTTTTTTTTCACTTTTTTTGAACTCCCTAGTCATTTTGAGCTGTAGACACAGATTTGGGACAAACACACTGCAGTAAGTAATATCTTGACAGTTTTCATGGATCAGAAATTGATAACAATTTTGCCAAATCAACACAATTACAGTTAAACTTACTTGTTTCCATGGCTTCAACAGTAACATTGTGCCAGTCTGAAGACTCTCGGTCCAAGGCGTTAGCGACAGTTACAGTCCCATTGTTTGGGTCTATTTTGAAAGCTTTCATTGTGTCACTTCTTTTGTCGATTGAATATCTGGAGGAAAAATCATGGAAAATACAACAATTTAGCAAGTAAGGTTGTTTTCTGGGCAACAAAACACGCTGAAATACCAGGGGGAGATTAATTAGGCAAACATCTCAATTTTTTATCTGATGACAGATATCCAGCAAGAGAAAACCCACATGAGCTTGTGTGACATCAAAACAACAAAACAATGAAACAAAGCATCTGAGACAGATGGCAGAATCACAGTTTTGTAAAGAAAAAAAATCATCTTTTGACTTCATCTATTTCATCCATGACGACAAAAAAATAATTATGTTCAATGCAAAAAGCTATTAGCATAAAGAAGAGAAAACTTTAAGTGAATAATAGTTACACATTTTCCTAAGTGGAGTATCTTTGTTGTTTGTATGCTCTTCTTCCCTTGGTCATAATTTCTAGAAAATCTATAAAGCTCCTGTATGGAGCTTGTAGATAATTATTTAACTGACTGATTTTATTGGTGCTGCTTTTTAATGATCTGTAATGACAAGACAATCAGAACAAAGATCAGCTTTTTCTTTCTAGATATGGTGTTCATTTTTTCAGTAAAAACAGTTTGATTAGTCACTTGTGTTACAGATTTTTTTGCCTCAATCTAACCTCTCTTTACTGTTCAGTACTATACTGGTGGTTTCTTTTTTGGATTATGAATGAAGGCTTCATTAAACCGGGATCTAAAAAATCCTGTCTTAAAAATGCTGCTGGGGTGGATCTTATACAATCTTGAGGTGTGTGGGGGGGGGTTACCAAGCCATTAAGCCACGCCCACCAACAAAAGTCATGATAAACTGGGAATTTTGCTACCATGTTTGAAGACTTCACAAGCAGTTTTTAATTTTTCTATTCTTTTAAACAGTCAATGAAGACCTTGATGTATCTAAAATATTCAATATGGCGGTCTTTCTGTTGACTTTACAATATGGCTCCATTATACTTTTTTTTTTTTTTTTTGTAGACCCTTATATGATACAAAAGCCTACCAAATCTCAGAGTTTGTGGTCCATCCTGCTCAGAGTGCTGAGTTTTTTTTTATTTTTGTAGGGAATGACATCAAGCAACATTTTTATGCCTTACAAAAACACTACAGAGACCCTGTTCACTTCTGTGTAGGCTTATGTGTAACAAAAGTCATGGCCACTGGAGCGTTAAAATATCTTCAAAATGTTCCCCCCGTTTTCATGGCAGATATTGATACCACAACTACAGTCATAGAATTCTTCATCTTAGAATGTAAAGTTAAAAAAAATCATACAATGTTGTACAACACTAAGGGGCAATTAAAAAGTAAGTGAGTAATCCAGTGTGTTGTCATCAAAATTTGAGGAATCACCTTTTGTCTTGTGGAAATTTTCCAAATAATAAGTCAACCAGACTGATGCCCTAGAACAGGATTGCTCAGGTTTCAGCCAAGTATTTTGCTGAGGTTATATGGAAAATCAAAAAAGTCCGACTTCCTGTTTTAGTCACGACATGGTCTCGTCATTGCTAAAGCTAAGCAAATTTCAGTGTCCTAGGTTATATGTGCTGCTGTGGCAAATTTTTTGTAATTTTATAGGGGGCGCTCTTGAGCCATTGAGCCACACCCACCAGTGAAAGTCAGTATTAATATCAAAATCAGTATCAAATATCAGTGTATTCCATCATCTATCTAGAATGTTTCTATCACGTGTCAAGACTAAACAATCATTTATTGATTTTTCTCAAAATTTTATTTGAGTGTCCATCTGAAGCTCTATGAAAGTAAAAACGTTAAAATGGTGGACTTCCTGTTTAACTTTTGATCAGATTCACCTCTTCTTACTCTGCACCAAAGTTGAAATTAATTGGATATAAGCCCTAGGAAATCAAATAGCAGCGAAGAATTTGTCCCAACTTTATAGGGAAAATTCAAAATGGTGAACTTCCTGTTGGAGTTATGACATGGGTCCAGAGGCTTTTTTGTAGGTCTTGGTATGATACACAAGCCTGCCAAACTTCAAATCCTATATAATACGGACTGTCTGGGCTGATTTTTTTCTCTTGTACCTAATGGGGGGTGCTGGTAAAGCACTTTGCCAGACAATTTTGTGTCTGTAAAAAATATTTAGCCACTAAACTAATTATTTACTTTTTAGATCGTTGAACTGAGGAAACATCTGCTCATTTGTTTTACTTGGAGGCGTCGAACCAACTGCAGGGGTCATTTCACCAAGTTTCGAGGGACTACAACCTAAATCAACATCTGTAATCAAGGCATGTTACTGATCATTGATCCATGCTGGAGTATTATTTGTGTTCGGCTGTCCTCGGTGTACTCACACACCTAAGGAGTACTGGTCATAAATATTGAATACTTCAAATATTTACAATCTCAAGTCAGTTTGCTTGACTTTGGTTGGAAGCGAGGATTCAAAGACGGAACTTGGGAAAAATACCATGTTGTAAGTACCCTGCATTAGCTGCTGTTCACTTTTGCAGGAGTGACAATGTTGTGTTGCAAGAAAAAAACTACATGGCAGACATTGATAAGGGAATATTCAAGCATAAAGGCCAATGATACTGATGCACCAAACTTTCAAACTGATCCTCAACTTGAACCAATTCTCAATTTCCATCCCTAGTCTTAAGTCTTAGTCGACAATATTTTAGAGACTAATATACAGAAGTGATTATAATACCATAGTGCATTAGAGTAACTAAAATTACATCAAGTAATGAATCACTTCCAAGGGCCACTTTGCTGATAACAACATGGAAATAGGCCAATCTGACCAAAGCAAACTTAATCATATTTAGTGGAGCTGTGGAAACCCCTCAAATGTCAGTCTGACTTTATTAATCAATGAGACACTGTCACCAAAGGGACAGTAATAGACGCTAGGCTGGGGATGATATGCAGCACCTGCCACTCTTAAGCTCTGCTGAGATGGACTGCAGGCACCAGTACTGCTGTCGTCTCCTCTGCAACGTGCCCCACTTGCAAATGACTGCAAATCTCAATTCCATATGCCACCTTGTATGGTGCTTTATTACATTCCCACGTCCTAGCCACGTCGCTTTGTGATAATACCACAGCAATAGATAGAAAAGCCTGTGAGGTATGAAGAAAAAAATTGTCATGATTTATTCAGCAGGGCTCATTTCCTACTAAAGTAATATGAGATAAATATGACCATGTACAGGGTATCCAGAGATCAAGGGTAAAAATGGATGCACCGAGCCAGTAACACTATTTGAAATGGAATGATTTTTCACCCTGTGGAGGGAGCTGTCTGGGGTAGGCTGTCTGGGGACGCTGCACCCCCACCAAGCCTGGGTGTCTACCTCATTATTATCGTACTGGCAGTAGTGTGGCAGATGCCATTCTTCCTACTTCAGACATTTTTCACATTACCTGATGGGATTGTTGACTGTGTCAGTGTCTCGAGCACTAACACTTCCAACCAAGGTTCCAACAGCTGCATTTTCAGGAACTTTCCACTCGTACAGCAGCGAGAGGAAGGTGGGCGGCTCATCCACGTCCTCCACAATTATCTTGAGCGTCGTCCTGTCCATGAATTCATCCAAAGGCAGAAAACGCGTGTCCACGTGGTCGTTGACAGCCTCTGCTGCCATGACAAAGCGTCTTTTGGTCTCATAGTCCAATGGCTGTGGAAGAGTAAAATATCTTTTAACATATAATATGAAGTTACTCTAGAACTCAAGAACCACAGGCCAACTCTGGCACGGGATGTACTTGAATATGGCCCTCAAGATCATTACATATCTCACTGATTTATGGCCCTCTGTTAAATCCCACCATTCGTACTACAAGTCACACAATGCACTGCACCAGCTGTCATGCAGGACTTGTGCACTTAAGTTCCATTTACCGCAGAAATCAGGCATGGGAAAAGTGAGTTACGTCACATCCTGATTAAACACATTTCTGTTACGAGCTGGTTAAGTTGTTACAAAATTACTATTGAAGCTGATAGCATCCATGCTAGTCTTTGATCTAATCGCGATTTCTCTGGCAGATATTGCAATTTCAATTCAATTCACGATTTGCTTTAACTACGTTTACAGTATAGACAACAAAAAGGAAATCAAGGATCAAAAGCACATAACACATTATTCAACATCTAATACTGATGATAAATAATCTGTTTTCATTGTTTAAGGGATACTCCAACTTCTACTCCTGAACAGAGGCTTTATATTGTTGACCTGCTTACCAGTACTTCTGTAAATGCAAATTGCCTGAAAATTTGTAAAATAGTATGTGTAAAATAGTTGACACAACAGATCCTGAGTCAGTCAGGAGTGCTGCAAAAATTAAAGCTTTGGCGATCACGATGCGTTGTCTGAAATTGCAATTTCGATCTGAAAATGATAAATCCTTTAGCCCCAGCTTGCACCTCTTCCTGCTCTCATGGACGCTGACTTGGCCATGCTGTCTTGGGACAAACACATTCAATGTGGACTGGAGCTTAACAAGATGGATCTGCCTGATTACAGACAATGAATCAGGTGGATCCAGCAGATCAAACCCAGAATATTTTAGTTAGAATTTTGCAGTGCAAACTCGATGGACTATTTTAACAGCTTTTCTCCCTCACTATGTGAAATTCATCCATGAACTCAAAATAGTAAAACCCCCCATATTGGGTGCTGTTCTTAATAGATTCTTTGTGTCAAAACATGTAAGCAGCAGAGGTTGACGGACCTGTACAACTTATTGCTTGATTCTTCATTTTAAATGCCTATCTGAGACACACAATTTAATTATGGAGTATTATATCATAGCAAATAGAATGTACAGCAGATGGCAGAAAATAATGATGGTCCATCAGTAAAGAAAAACATAACTAGAAGAGCTTCAAGAGAACAAACCTCTGCCAAGGTATTTCCAATATTGTTGGGATGATTGTTGTTCAAATGTGGAAATCTCACTCTGCTAACAAGTACTTGAAAAAATGTCTGTATCCACAACTGGATTCGGATCACCAGCAAAATCTATTCAATACTTCCTTGTGCCATGACCAATATTTCTTGAACATGTCGTAAAGATCCATTAAGAACGTATTAAGTTTTAGCAAACATGCAGAAAAGAACCTGATCTTGCAATGTCAACAAATCCTTAAAAAAATGGCTCCACATCCATCGTTACCAAAATGGAATCACTTCTTTTGCGTGCCATGACAAAGATTCCCTGAAAGTTTCAGACAAATCTGTTGTTAACTAATTGAGTTATCAGCAAAAATGCGTAAAACTGCCCCATCTTGCAATGGTTGGAAATTCTTTAAAAAAAGTCCTGGATTTGGATCAAGGCCATAATCAAACATCTTTCTTCATGTTTCATGACCGACATTCCCTGCAAATTTTATTGAAATCCATTGCGATCTTACTATGGTATTAGTAAAAATGCGGAAAACTGTTCTATCTTGCAATGTTAAGAAATCGTTTATGAAATCTTGGATTCACATCCAGATTCTGATCACCATCAAATTCAAATCACTTCAGTCTTGTACCATGACAAAACATGTTTTCTGTTTCTATGGAAACTCTGGGATTTATGTTAAAGATTACTATATAAGGAGATGAGTGACTTCCATCAGAACCTTCTGTTCTGTTCCTGTATCTTAATTACCTCTGTCATTGTGAACAGTGCACCTCACAAAGTTATGGATGAATTTTGATAAGATTTTCAGAGAATCTTGGTCTTGTCATAGCAACTCTGTCATGACGGCCACCGTGACATGACAAAGACCTTCTCTACAGATTTCAGATGTTGTAAAAATCAATTAAAAATACAGGCTTACCTTGGATTTGTCAGTGCTTTATTAATTTTGATATTTCAGAGTGAATATTACACACACTGTGCATTTAATCTCTGCTAATCTTCATTAAGCAGGCCTAAAGAGCAACAACGTTCCAAATATCTTTTGCCAACTCATACTTAAATCAGCTGATTATTCCGCAGGGAGCAGGATGCATCCCAGACTGGATGTTAAAATTGTTTAGTCAATGTCAATAAGCTGCCAGCTGTGAGCACGTACTTAAATAATGCTGCGGTTTCAATAAACATTATGAGGCTCGTAATAAGAAAACAGCATGCAAACCATTACTGCATTCCCAAAATGATTCACAGACAGAATCAATATTGTTTTTCTTTTTTTTATATTTCATTATCCAGGCCTCTGAGTCTGAATCTCCAGGGCTTTAAAGGAGAAGCAGGCAAGCTGTACGAGGGGGGGATAGTAGGAGCACAAGTCTAAGAGGACAGCAAAATTAAACACTCCAGTTTGAGTGCTCCTAATGAATAGAAAAGTATCATAGACTTCCTGACTTCTTTAATCAACAGGAACTGAAGCACTTGAAATCAAGGAGGACAGCTCGACCAATTACAAAGCTTACAAATACTTGATTACCTTGCATTAGCATGAGAGCTTTTTTTCTAAATGGTCCATGCACAGTACACGTTTTTCATTATCATAGGTCCTCTTTTCACACATGAAAATACTGCAAAAATGTGTCAAATGCAGAAACCTCTTAACCTTGTTGTCATCACAAGTTTGGTATTAAAATTGAAATCATTTGGAAAATGTCTTTCTAAAGAATTTTCATCAGTTAAGCATCTGGATATAGCTAAATTCATATTAAATGCCAAGGCACATCTACCTTGAAGGTTCAAAAAAATAACATTAGAAAGAGTTGGGACAGGGAAGGTAAAATGTGTCAGCTTTTTCCTTTAAGCCTGGATCAGCATCCTAGAAGCATCATACAGTTTGTGCTGCTTTTGTGTTTTAAATCATTTGATAAAATCTCATAACGATCTTATGCAGTCATACAGTGGTGTACAATTAAGATATAAATTCCTGTTAGTGACACAAGTTGTTGTTTCATCATCCTTACTTAAAGGATTTTATCCTGTTCATTTGGGCTGTCACTTTTCTGAAAAATACAGAAGATATTCAACAGCACCACCTGTACACACACACACCTACACACACGAGGTGTTGTAATCAATCATCTTACCATCTACCTCTCCTGAGGCCACCCCGGTAGGCTGCATGTCCTTGCATGTGAATCTCGCAATCATGTCCGCAATAACCTTTTCCCACACCTCTGACAGGAGAGCCTGCTGAGGGGAAGCGGTTGCACAGGGTTGAGCACTTGACGCAGTGGGTGGAAGGCCAATAAATGGGCCCACAAATTTGTCATGGATGAGGAAGGGGCCAGCTTCTTTGCACTTTGTCAACCCACAGAGGGGTCTCATACATTCTGCCATCAGTGGTGTGGAGCCCAAAGTGCTTCCATGTAGTGTCCTACATTTTCTTTATGTGTACTTTCTATTGTTTAGGCCAAGAAGCATTTGACAGTCATTTGCTGTGCTGTATATATTAGATTTGAAGGTATACTTACAGTTCAAGTTCAGAATTTTACCCTCATGTTCGAATCGATATTCCAATATCAAGTATAAGGTACAATATTAGGCAAAGTGACCAAACCTTTGATCTTATAGCTCCAAAATCTAATCAGTCCATCCTTGAGTCAGAGTGGACATTTGTGCAAAGTTTCAAGTCAATCGCACAAAATGTTCTTTAGGTAATAAATTCCCAGTTAAAGTATGAACATAAGGTTGGTGACTTTAGCCCTTGACCTCCCAAATTATTATTTTTTTCCTCAAGTCAAAGTAGGCATTTTTGGAAATCCTACAGAAAGTCCCACAAAACATTCATGCGACATCATATTTACACAAATGGTCTGGACAGAGGAACAAAAGAATGAACAGATGGATGTACAGAAGACAGACCTGAAAAATACAACACCTCCAGCTCTGGCTGTCTCCTTCAGCAGGGGCATAATTAAACAGAAAGATATACACAGCGGTCAGTGGCAGAGGACATAAAATGATCCTCAATTTATATGTATTTACCTTGGCTAGCAGAACCACTCCCTCCTGTGTCACTGGATCTGTTTGGATAATAAACGTGGAGCTCTCCTCCAGGTCATCCTCCAGACTGTAGGTCATCCTGGCGTTGATGCCGGTGTCTCCATCCATGGCCATAATTCTGCCCACTGTGGTGCCCACGGCTGCGTTTTCAGGAACAGCAAAGGTATACAGGTCTGATGGGAAAGAAAGGGATATTTGGAAAAATGATTCATGTTGACAATACATGGTTGGACATTAAAACAGAATATCAAAGAGAATATTAAATCTAGCAGATAACAAATTGGTATTTTGTAGCGCATACTGATAAGTAAAGATTAGATAAACTCCAGTGATCCCCTGGTGGGTGAATTTTCTCTAACTCAAGCTTAAGAGTCAGAGGGAAAAAAGATAAAAAGAGAATCAATGTTTGAAAAAATAGTGAAAGCTAATAGTTTGAATTATGGGGCTTGCTTGGAAAAGTGCACTGCTAAATATTAAAATATCCATACTATGCAACATTTTGTTTACCATTACACTGCTCAAAAATGCTAGGCATTGCTCTGTTGTAAATCATTTTAAAGTGAGGACCAAAGTAAGGCTATCAGACAATTAAATCATGAAGACCTTCTTTTTAGGATGTTTGCACATATATTTGTATATCCTGAGTGTCTGACAATCTAAAAAATGTGAAACTAGAAAGCACTCAGAGAGCACAGACCTCCGCCAAGGTAGCTCACATATTGCTGTTACATCTATAAGCAATAGTGCCATGATAAAGTTACCATCATAATATGATTCCTTGACCCTGAAAACCCACATGTAGCACTCAGAATCATGTTGATATCATTATTAGTTAGAAAGTTAATGAGCAAAAATAGATTGTTCGCTAATGGCGGTTATCTGAATCACCACCAAAATCTAATAATTTTAAAGTTCTCCTCCCACAGCTACTGAAGTACAGATCTGTAGTTGCTGGCACAACCAAGAAATGGTAGGGTTGGAACAGAATAAGCTAACTTGCATTTAAAGAGACACACTAAAACAAAGTGCTCTGCGAAAGGTTCTTCAGAACTGGTTTATACAGAGTCAAAAACCTTCTTTGGAGATTGATGTGAGTTGTGCTTGGACCAAAGCAGGGCACACACATTTTATTAAGACCACAGATGATTGTGAAGAAGGACTATGATAAGTCTCCTTTAGTTTAAATTCATGAGTAATCATAGTTTTTTTTATTTTATTTATTATATGGTATTTATTTATTTTTTAATTTATGTTTTTAAAGGCCCAGCAAGGGACATGCACTGCAAATTAGCTCAGGCTGTAAATGCTGTAGTGTGCGACAACATTCTCTTGCTTCATACTGTCCCTATACAAATAAACATTAAATAAATAAATTGTTCATTCAGATTAATCCAATTTTAGATCAAATGCTTAAAATTCTTAAAGTGTGCATTAAAAGCAATTTTAAAGTCAACTTTGACAATGTGAGGCAATTATTACCAATGAATTGATTTGGGAATTACAATGATACTAAAAATTGTGCATTTTATGTTATCTAAAAAAGGAGCCCCCTGAGTGCAGTGCCCTGAACCCCAAAAATGCAGGGTTGCTGCTCATGATTGTGGTGCATAATAATGGAAATTTCAGCCAATTGTTGTGTAACTTGTCAAAAACGGAGTGAAAAAAAATTATTTTTTCCCATGAGGAACTAATCAGGTATGCTACTTCTTTTTCTTCATCGAACAAACTCATATTTTTGGTGAGAGATGAGCTTTTTATTTGTTTTAAATTAATGTATGAAACATGAGAGTAGTTACTCTAGAGGCAGCAAACATCTGATCACATTTCTAGAGGCACTGAGAATTTAGAGCTCTTTTTTCTCTGGTTGGAATACCATAACCTTGCACAGCAGCTTGGTCCATCTGATTCAATGTCTGTAAACTGGTGGATCCATCTTGTCAAACTCAAGCCTACAATGATTGTGCTTGGCCTTTAGTGACACGTCCCAATCACTGAATGTAAACCAGAAAGAGGTGGGAGCTACTAGTGAGTCAACAGCAGGAAGTGTCTGCTCGTACAGAGATTATCATAGATGCTAACAGCTATAGTAGCAGTTTTATCTGATTTGGACCACATTTCTTTATTTAATGGAAAACAAACAACACTGAAAGCATTTCTCAATTAAAAAGATACTTTCGCTCAACTTCATGTTTTGGCATGAGTTGACCAAGTGGTTTACGTTTTGCACTTCACACTGCAGCAGTAGCGCCCCCTACTACATTATCTGATTGGCACCTAATGAATGTGATCAACAGAATGATCATCTGCTGGATTTGCTGTTGAAAGGTTTGGTCCATTCCAAAACACTTTCTATAGGCGTCTAATATCTGCGTGGAATATTTTGAATGGTTCATCTGGTTAGGAATATCATGTTGCAGTCTATAACGCTTTGTGTTTTCACATCAGGACTCTGTTCAGGATGTGTTTTCAGGACGGTTATGAAGTGAATTAACCTGACACACCAGATGGACTCTTCAATACATTTCACTAGTCCATCTGGGCAACAACCTATAGAAAATGTTTGAGAACTGGCAGAACCTTCCAACAGCAAATCCGGCAGGTGATTGGACGATTGTTCCATCAATCGCATTCAATACAGGCCAATCAGATAAAATCATAGGTGCCACAGTGTAAAACACAAAAGGTAAGCCACTTCGTAGAACAAACAATCACCAAAACATGTCAGAAGTGGTGCAGATATATCATTTCTGTTGATAAATGCAGGTGTCGTCATTTCCTGTCGTCGTCTCACTCGTAGCTCCCACCTCTTCCTGCTCTAAAGGAGGCCGTGACGCTTTGGGCTGCTCTCAGTGGTTGTAGATTGAACTTGGCAAGGTGGATCTGTCAGATTACGGACACTGAATCTGGCAGATCCAGTTTCTGTGATGGAGTCAGAATTGAATGGCAACTCTTGCAATGGTGTTAGAAGTGAACTTAGTTCATATTCTAGAGTGATGAACTACAGTATCTCGCTTTAGGACCTTGACTCTCTCATCTTAAGAGTACACTGGCACAAGCCCAGAATACAGTATATTTATAAGTTTGAAAATTTTAGTCTTGTTGCTGAGAGAACAGTATTTTTTTTATTTTAATATGTGTGGATACAGACTGGGGATTACAAAATAAATTTTAAGCTCCTTTAAATAAAGTATCTGATCTGAGCTGAACTCGAACCGAAACAGTATGATAACTTATGTTTATGAAAATTTGGAAATAAAAACTTTTACTGAATCGCTGCTTCAAAACTTGACGGTATACATTGTTAATAGATAGCAAAGTGAGAGTACTGGCGTGTAAAATGATAAGAAACGAGAACATTGTGTCAGAGGGTCAATTTGTGCGAGTCAGTGATAAACTGAGGCGACTCCACATAATCCTACCTAACTCTAATAAGAAGATGAGAAAATCTGATTGTGTCTTTGAGGGACTCTATTTGGATGGCTGCCACAGCTGGGTGGAACTCGACGCAACCAGCTGCTCCCAACAGAAAAAAAAATATCCCTGCAGATAATAATTTGCAATTATGTGACAAAACAGAGGGCAGAGTTCAAAGAGAAGTGTGGTCATACAATATTTATAAAGCCTCTTGACTGAACATGGGGTACAGTAACACAGGCAATGAATGTGAATGTGACATTAATAGTTAAAAGTTTCATCCTTGCCGTCTCATTTCTGCGGGATTGATTTCTTCCCAGGGCATTCATTTAGTGTGGTTTATCGCTGAGAAGGCTAGGTTTGTTTCCAAAGGTCATGACAAATGTCCTTTCATGTGTGAATGATTAAATTCATCCAGCGGGGGACACATGAACGTGCGCGCGTCCTCTCCCTCGTCCCTCCACTGTCTCCTTTTAATTTTCGCAGCAGACTGAATAACAAGATGCATACGGCCGAATGCAGCGCTGGCAGCACAAACCACCCACCCGAACTGGAGGAGTGTGATCAAATGAATGCCTCTTAGGTGTAATATTAAACATGTCCTCGCAGTCTGCAACGCTTTGTACTCTTTCATTGATTCCCTGAGTGTGTGTATGTGTGTGAAATGCTGTTTGCATCACTACACTGACTCACGCAGTGCCGCGTACTTTACACCCGAGTCTTTGACGCTGTCCCACCACCATTAAATCACTCTGTGATAAACTCACGTTGACGTCACAGCCAGAGGTCATATTATTTGACCTGGTATTAACAGTGACACTGGAACCTTGACGCCCAGCACCTTAGGGCTACAAATGCACTACCAGCAGATAAGGGCTGAATGATAATGGGAAAAAATGACATTGGGAGGTTTTTTTTTTTTTTTCCTTCCTGCATTATGAGAAAAATCTGTTCTGTTTTCTGAATAAATGAGGGAAAATCATCTCTGGATATGGCGATTTTTTTGCATGTTTTTTTTAATTAACAAGATTATTATGAAATTGTTTTGCCCTGTAATTATCTCAAAATTTCAGCATAAGGTTTTATAAATACAAAAAAAAAGGAAAATCTCCTGTTTTTTACTGAATGAAGAAGATATTCATATCAGAATTAAGACACAGGCTTATTCCATAAAGAATTTGCACAGATTTTTGGGATGCGTAAACCTTCTGGATGCAATGCATGATATGCATGGATGCAGATGAAGAGATGTTCTAAATTTGTTGTAAAATAGATGCAATCCAATTCAAATGAGCCCTGTTGCAAACAGGACCTGATTCACTAATGCCAGCATTGTTTGCCACAGGCAGCAAAAGTGGTACAATTTAACATCACTGAGACTCATGTATTAAATCAGCACAACGAACTCCGTACACAAGCTTGATGATGTACTTCCCGTGTGAGCTTTTCTTTCTTTGGATAAAGCACAAATTTACCCTTGATGCACTAACCCAGGGTTTCTCAAAGAGTGGGGTGTGATCACAGTCCAGGGGGACACAATTTGTCTAGGTGGGTGCATGGCCAATTTGGGACATGGGCCCCCTGGAATTTTGATTGGCCACCTCATGTACCAATCCAGAATTCTACACTTCGATTGGCTACTTGGCATGTCAGAGGTGGAATTCATGTAAAAATAAACACGGACCGTGTAACAACAGGCTACTGCTGGCCTCTTTAGTTTAGTGTTGTTTAATGTAGAACATTAAACACCCAACATGGTATAGTGTGGATGGCTATTCATAATGAGACTGGGATCCACATTCAAGATTTCCTTCCGCTAAACAGAGGTTTTTTTCTTGCCACCATGATGAAGGATTCATGACTGGCTAAATGGATTCGTGTTGGGTGTTGGATGTATGTATTTGTATAAATAAACAGTATGTATCTGTGTATTTTATATGTATCTATGCATATAGGTGTATCCATAAAATGAAGAGTATGGCTTCAGCCTGCTCTATTGCAAAGTGTCTTGAGATAACATTTGTTATGAATTGGTGCTACACAGATAAAGATTGACTGATTGATTGATTAATTGATTGATTTGAGTTTTTAGAACTTCAAATTGTGACTCTAGGCTTAAATATTTTATTTGAGTCTTGAAAGAAATGGGTACATGAGTTGCCACTTGCTTTTTTTCTTTTTAAGACAGACTGGGGTAGGGCTGTGAAATATATTGATTTAATTGTTTAAATCCATTTTTGTTGGAGGAAATTTAAAAGAAAAATCTAGACTAAAAAATCTAAATTAGTCTCTCATTTTGCTATGCCTGTTGATGCCTTGTGAAAATAGTGCTGCTTTCGGTTGAAGTAGATGAGCCTGCCTGCATTCAAACTACATGGCGTACATTTGATTACAAAGTTACAGCTTGGACTCTAATTCTGAAAGGGCAAATAAAATTTAGGTAAAACATGTTTTATGTAATTTCTGTCATTTGCAAAATGTTCCTATTTGAGAGGAAAGAAATCAGTTAAAGTTATAGGGCCATATCATGCAGCACTAGAATGAGGTAAAGTATATTAGTCATATTTTATGTGTGGATATAAAACAGACAAATAAAGTCTTTTGATTTCAACACAGGGCATCAGAAAGTAACTGAGAACCACTGCACTAAGAGCACTTACTCTCTGCCCTTCTCACAGTGTCCTGCAAAGGCCGAAGTACAGAAGGGACTATCAGGGCATACCCGTCCTCTCATTAAATTAATATATTAGTAACAAACCGTGACAACTTGCTGTGCAAAGTTTGGAGTTTAAAGTAAAGACTGCAGTCATTACAATGAGAAAGAATAATCCATAACTTACAAGTCATTTAATTAATTAACCAATAAAGCACTGGAATATTTACCTTTAAGATCATACAGACTGACTTGGCTAACTGCTAAGGTTTGACTTTAAAATAGTTTTTGCCTGCTAACAATGTGCCTTTGATAATATTTGGTCATTGCTGTGTCAGCACAAATTAAAGTGATAATAACAGTTTGAGCTGATACAAGCACAGCTTACTATTTTCCTCTCATCCCTCATGCTGTTTCAACTCTTTAGCCAGCTGCTGCACAAACAAATGCTCATGATAACAACTCACCAAGGACAAAAAGACTTAACTAACTAACCTAGATATGAAGCATTCCTTTGAAAAATAACTATAATACTGCAGCAGTTCAAGTAATAATTTCTTATATATCCTAAACAACTAAATAAATATTATAACTGTGCAATTTTCAAGTGATTAGATACTGTTTAACAACAACAGGGGACACAGACTCTGACTTGAACTATCCTGTAATGTAAGAGAAAGGGTTTTAATAATCCAATAACTAGTTTTATTATTTTTATCATTATTTTCTAGTCATCTGTATTTTAAAAGGGGTAAAACTTGATGTGTTTTTTTACTTCATAGTTTAACTCTTTTCTGAACAGAGGTGTCTTGTTTTGTGATAAACTTGACTATTTTCTGTTTTCAAGAGTGTTTTAACATCATTCTGCTTTGTGTTTAAGCCATGCTGTCCAATCACAAACTCACGGTGCTGGAATGTGGGTCCATTGTCATTGACATCAGTGAGGCTGACCGTGACGGTGGTGGAGGAGGAGTAACCGCCGCTCAGACCGAGCATATCCTTCACCTGCACCACCACCAGGTACTCCTCTCGGGCCTCGCGGTCCATGTTGGGCCAGGATGTTACAATAATCCCTGCAGGTATAGGAGAAAGAATAGAGAGGATATAAAAAGGCAAATTGTGTTCATACAGGCAGCGTGAATCAGTAATATTTTTTTTCAAGAGAATGTAAGTAAACAAACTTTGCCTGAAGAAATCATTAAAGAGCTGTACACTTAGAGAAATACAACAACTACAGTCTGCAAACTTGATCAATATCAAAAGAAAAACTGAGAAGGCTTCCAGATAATTTAATGCTTGACTGTCTGGCTAAAGTCAAAGCTGTGGGCAACAAGGATACAGATACAGTAACATCTGCCTTGAAAGTTGAAACTTGGAACAACTATATTATTGAGTATTTTGCTCATATAATTCTGTCTGTACCCATTCACTATAATCAAATAAGCAATGCTGTATCATGTATATATTTAAATTGGCCTCAGAGCACAATCATTGCTGTTGTTCTAAATGTAATGCAAACGCTGAAGGCTCAAACCAACAGCCTGATGTCTGCATGCCTTCTTTTAAATGTGAGGATTTTTTTTCAGTTGGTTGGATTTTAATGCTGTTATACATGTAACCTCATGTTTCACAACTGCAAATCTTCATCTTATGTTACCCCAATAAACTACAGGAAACTTTGGACAGAGCATCAGTGATTTGGTTACTGAAGAATGTTTTTTGTCAGTCACGAAAAATAATAAAATATACAGTATGATAAAGTAAATAAATAATTGCTTTCATCACATTCAGTAAGGAACTGAATAATCCCTAAGGAGATAAACTTAATACTGTCAATAACTCCACCAAGGGTGCTATGTTTTTGCCTGTGTCTATTTAGTTTCTTTGTGAACAGGATAACTCAAAACGAGTGGATTTTGATGACATTTCCAGGGATGTTGGTCATGGCACAAAGGAGAGGCGATGACATTTTGCTGGTGATCAGAATTTAAAGCATTTGTTTACAGCGTGAGATGGGGCAGTTTTCCAAATTTTTGACAATGACTCCCCAAACAAATTGGAAATTTCTTAGAAGACTGAGCTCTTGGAGCACTTCTGGTTTTTCCATGTAAGAGTGTACAAGTAAAATTATTTAATTTAAATTAAGCAAAAACACAGGGCTGGAGATGCACCTGTGCTAAAGTGTCAGGCCTTACCATAAAAAAAAAAACAGAGGAAGTTTTCAGTACTTCTGTCTTCAAACAACAGCACAACTTTTAAGTTGATGTTGTCTCTGTTGATGAGAATATTACTGGAATGTAAACTACAAGAGCCCAGAAGGAGCAAAATAAGCAGTGGAGCGGATTGTAAAAAATTCTTGAAGTCTTAATTTTTATTTTTCAAATCTTCCAACATTGAATCCACGGGTCGGCCCTCATGTGTTTTTATTGTAAGTTGCATTGCTGTTTGTTGATGTCCCTGGAACATTTGTCTCCTTAGTGTGACAAAATACCACAGACTGAGAGGGAGCTACACCATATATTGCTGTAAAAAATAAACATCCAGTTTATTGCTTCCATAAATAAAAATTTGGCTACATTGGGGCCCTAGCACACATGTCCTTTAATACTTGAAGACAGTGTACTGTATGCAAATTTGACACCCTCATCGCTGACAGAGCCTCGAACCCCTTTAACCGGATGGAAACAAAGGAGCTACACCAGGGGTGTCCAAGCTATGGCCTGGGGACCAACTGTGGCCAGTGTTCTGCTCTATATTGGCCCTTGGTTAATTCTATAAATGACGTGAAATTATGGCCCAAAATAGATAAAGGAAATTTGTCATTTCTTTTCAGTTTGTTCTTGTTTTGTGTTTGAATGTGGAAATGACCCTGTGTCTCCTCTCTCTGCTGCAGAGCGCAAGTCTCCCCTCAATACAGAATGGATTCACTGACTGGCTGCCCCAAATAGCCAATCATTTGACAAGGCAAATAATTGGATATTTGCCAAGTAATTGGATATCTATACTAAAAAAAAAGGTGTAATATATTGTAAGCTGTTTTTACTGAAGTTTGATTTAAATAACTTTCAACTGAGATGAAAGTAAAGTGGCCCGGCTATCCTTATATTTTTCTATTGGCCCTTGGAAAAAAAAAGTCTGGTTGACTTCAAGACAACCCAAATCATGTACAAAGTTAAAAAATAATCAGTTGCCAAACAGTATTCAAAAGTTTTCCCATCTTAGGGAGAGTATACATAGTCTCAGAGGTTTACACATGTTCAAAAAACAAGCAGTCAGGACTGATATGAGACTACACTGCATATCAACAAAAGGAGTTCATCTGTGGAACAGCTGCACTAAAGAAATGAAAACATGTACAACAATAAGTAGATCTATAAATATATTCAAACATACCAGACAAGGATGGTATGAAGCAAAAGACAAATGTGTGCCTTGAAATAGTGCATACATCAAATTAGATTGATTTGTACTGTGGGTTATGTTTAGATTTTCTGTTACAGTTTTGCTGTTAGCTGTATCAAGCTATATTATTTGGTGTTTCTTTGAATGCCTGAGACTTGAAATTTTTAGTTCACTTATAAGAAAAAGGGGTAGGGCTAGGTAAGTTATGTATTTCATCCTACACCCTTTTCGACAAAAAAAAAGGAGGACTCTTGTGAAAATTCTGTACTGATCGTGATCTGCTGTATCTTTCTGTTTCGTCTTCCAATGTATATATATCTATATTTCTCATTTTCAATCTTATCTTTCCCACAGGATGGCCAAAGTAAACTCCGTAATGGAAAATGAAGCGTCTGTAACCAAAACTAAGTAATGTCAAGTTTATGTTGTCTAAAATATGTTGAGAAATAATATCCAAATTGAGGCTGCATATCCAAAACTCAATCAAACATTGAAGGAAAGGGAAAAAAGGAGAGGGACTTTTGTGCCAAATGGTCTAAGAGACTTGTGCGACATTTACCCTTAAAGCTGGAATTGATGCCTTTTATTTACAGAATAATAATATGCAGCCTGTAACAAAGTGGTTCATTGTTATTCCATAGGCAACAATGTTTAAACTCTCTTTTATGCGTGTTAGAGTTAAATGGTCGCTGGATGAATATGATGAATTGAGCCTGGGCAGTGCCAAGTCAGTACAGAACAACAGACTGTTTCATTGTTGTGTTTTAATTGTATCAGTTGTAAGGAAGAGTGGAAGACGTTTTTAAGATTTTTGGCCAGACTTAGACAGGTTTCACTTTTTAAGAAACTTGCTGACAATGACAAAACTATAGAAGACATCTCTGAACTTCTCAATTTAGGTTAAATGCAGCCATAAGCAAAAGTACAGCTAAGTGCTTACAAGTCAACTGCTGCCTCAATGCAAACTTACTCTTGGCTCCCTAAAAGTCAGACTTGCCCTTCTACTTATTGAATACATTTTGCATATGAACATTTTTTTGACGTCAATAATTCCCTCCCCCAACTCCTCACTGTGCAGGCCAACAATGTGTGTGGGAGGTGCTGAATCTGACCTCTGTAATACCCGAGTGGATGATGTAGATGTACAAGTTGGAGCACTGTCCAGCAGCAAGCACACACTGAGATCTTTCCCAATGGTCAAAAAGAGCAGCGAAATCCACGTGGAGTTGTTGTAAGGCATGAAGTTGCCTAGGGAGTATGTCCTACTCTCTGAGTGAGAAACAGTGTTAACTTGTTTAGAGTGTAAGGGACCAGAGGGATGGAGCCTGAAGACGACGGAGTTTCTTGTCATAATAGCCGAAAATTGTCAACATTTGTGCCCCTCTGTTTTCTCTATCATCCACTTGAGCATTGTTTTCCAATAAGCCACCTCATTAAGAGCCTGAACTGCTTATGTTGAAATATCTATGGACATATAACCAAGGGCTTCACCAGAACCTCTGGGACCCTTGAGTAGATATCACATTTGGCCCCAACATCACAACTCCAGCTGACCATGAAACATTGCCATAAACACATTTATATAACACCCAATGACCCATTAAGAGAGCATTAGTTTTACATTATTAGTGTTATATCATAGCATGATTTTCTGGTGTCATCACAGCTTCATTTATTTGAATATCTAAAACTTTAAAGATCTTGATCAGCACGTATCTCACTGGATCCAATAACTCCTTTGACGTTATCATTATCATTCATTTAAAACCAATTTGAAGTGCTCCGAGATTACAAACCACCGCAGGACATTTCCAACATTGTTGGGCAAAGTATTGTCAAAAATGTGGAGAACTGCCCTATCTCGCCCTGTTAACAATCCTTTAAAAGATTCCTGGATCCACATCTGGATCTAAATCACCAACAAATCCAATAATTTCTTCAAAATACCATGACCAACATTCTCTTAAAATGTCTTTAAAATCTGTTGAGAAATAAGTGAGTTATTAGCAAAAATGTGGAAGACTGCCCTATCTCACAATGGTTTGAGTGTTAATATTTGCCTTTCTCTATATGCCAACCCTGTGATTGGCTAGTAACCAGTCCAAGGTGTACCCAATGTCAGGTGAGATAGGCTGCAGCCCTCAAAACTTCCAAAAGGAATAAGCACCATAGATAATGGATCGGTGGATGGATTTTGTACTCTTTTGTGAATCCATTTAAATATCCTTGAATTTCTTTCTTATTTTTATTTTTGTCTATTTAAGGTCACTGTCACACTAAAATGTCAGGGGACTTGGTTTGGTTCAGGGGTTTATTACAACATTGTTGCATATTTCACTTGGTTTGGTTTTCTTTCCCAATGCGCTTTGTCAGGTGCACCAAAGCCTGTCAAATGTCTAACCTCCTGCAAACTTGGGACTGTACCTGAGGTCCTACCCATAAATATTCAACCAGTTTTGAGTATCAACATTGTTTAGCTAAATTATATTGACTGAAGTGATGTGTTAAAATATTCCACACAGACTTATAGTCCTCAACCTGTCAAGAGAACCAATGCTAACAGTAGCAGCACTCTGCTTTATATTGTCAGTGAATACTATGTTAGCTTTCTTACTGCTGTGATAAACAAATACAAGACACAACTTGCAGCTGTTTGGTTTGCTTGCCTTGTTTGGTTCAGATTGCTTTCACAATCATTGCAAATCGAATTCTGGTTCTCTTGGAAGCAAACTGAGACCCTAATTTTCTGGTGGACAAGATTTCAGTTCTTTGGTCCATGTGTGAGCTTTCACAACACCCCAAATTAACTGAACCTTTAAAAAAAAGCAAACCAGAGTTTGTTTGGTCTGGACTAATTGCAACAGATGTAAAAGCATCTGTTGACTGATCAAGAAATTTGTAAATTCCCATGCAAATGGGGCGAAAATAAAAATACATACCACAGGATGCTCAAAATGGATTTAAAGTGATTTGTTGAATGTCGGCACAAAACAGTGCAATCATGTGGGTTCCTTTTCTCCTCATGAAACAGAGAAAACACACTTAATTGTACGCTGTCCTGAGCTGGACTGGACTATTTGGTTGAAATACAGCATAAGACACCTGTCAGCAGATAAATTGCTGTTTTTGATGTCCCTTGCTATTTTCATCTCTGTATTCCCCTTTATGTAAATTGTTGCAAAACACCCACTCATACATCCTGTAATTAGAAACGTGCCTTGCAACAAAACCAATTTTGAAATATTGATTTTGACTCTTGATAACTTACTTGGTGATTTTTTTTTTTCCCATTAGGATGACAGGTCAAGAATTAGAGCAGAACAAATCCAAACAGAAACTGTTGCCATTCAGGCCTGGGCAATCTATCCCACTTTCACCCTCACTAAAATGCATCTGATGGACAGTAATCCAGTAGTACCTGTCTTAGGCTCCACAGAAAAGTACGGCTCCCCCTGCAGGATGGAGTAGATGAGCTTGGCGTTGTTTCCGAACATTGGATCATCAGCATCTGTGGCTGTCACCTGGGCCACTGTGGTCCCTGTGGGGGGGGGAGAGGATCACACAGTTGGAGTTAGCTCAGGCTGCAGTTCCGGTCGACGGGGAAATAAAGTGATTATGCCACAGTCCCGCAGGGTCTGTCTGTCTGGCTCAGGGGGGGAGGGGAGCAGTGCAAATGGAAGGAGGGGAGGGGGGCGAGGTTGTGGCAGGGTTAGCGGGGAGATGTTGACAAAAGAGCGGCGGGGGAGGGGAGCTGCGTTGGCCTTTTACAACTGGATAAGACGGTGCAGGTGTGTGTGACAGCCTCTCCAGCCCCACAGCAATGTCGCTTTCTCCACCTGCCCCTCCATTTCTCCACCTCACAGTCTCATACAGTTTCACCTCTCTATCTTTTTCACACTTGCTGCCCTGTTCTCTGCTGTCTGTATCCTTCTTCTCACCTTGCTGTCTACGCTATCTCTTTCTCCCTCAGTCCTCTCACCTATGTAGTTCTTTTTTCTTGGAAAGCATGCCGTCTCTCTCACAGGCAAAGAATTTATCCAACTTTCCTCTCTCACTTTCTCTCACCGAGTCAAATACAGTATGATTTATTACAGGCAAGATATTATGCCTCAACAGCAGATTACATATAAATTGAAATGGTAATGTTTGTGGTATGAAAGGGCAGTGGTTTTATTACATTATTTTATAAATTTAAGGCACCTAAGGAACTATTCAGAATCTAATACTTTTGACTTCCTGAAAGGGGGTAGAAGATAGACAATGATATAACCTCCTGACTATTTTCTGCTGAGATTTAAGTTGGTGAAATTCAATAAAGAAGTATATCCCTATAGCCAATAAGTTTTTATCTTTTTAATAACAGGTGGCTTGTAATAAATATAACAGACTTATTGATAAGTATCACCTTTAATACATAATATCTTATAAAACAGTGTCTACTTTACTCTTAGATCTGAAAAGATTATCCTTATTTTCCAATTCAAACTGAACTTATAAGTTAAAATGTTTATCAAAAGATTCAGACCTTTAAAGACATCCTGAAATGCATCACGTACAGAAGTGCATTTAAGCTAGTCACGAGTCAAGCTAGCTTGTTTTTTGAGGCTGTATTTCACTTAAGAGTTTTGATCTAGCAAACCACTGTGAACCCGAGCATGTTAGTATACCGTCTTAAGGAGTTGTACAGTCAGCACGCTTCATAGTTGGAGGCAAGGCATCAGTGTGTGGGAAAAAATAATTTCCCTAAGCACCAACACAACAAAAGTGCAGATTTTAAAACTGACGCTAATGATAATCAACCGTCACATTTCAAAAAACTTCACATAGTTTGTTATAAAGTGAAACATTCAAGTTGTAACTGTCAATTGAGAAGGAAAGATATATTAATAGCTAAAAGATTATATGATTTGATTGTTCTCAACATGTGTTTAAAGGCTGGATGATTATTGCCATTCCGTGGTCAGTGTTATTCCAGGTATCATTTTACATTAGTTAGAATCTCCCTGTGAGAGACAATATCCAAGCTACTAAGACACGATGATTACCCTTTATACTGAATCAATATGAACGTGGTATGGTGCCCCTAAAGCCATTTAAATAGGTAAACATAACAACACGTTATCCAAATGGATATCAATATTTTATTTACGATGATTTCATTCCTAATAGGTTTTGGCTTTCTTTTAGTGTGTATATTGCAATGTTTTAGTCCAAACTTTGTAGAGCACTTAGACCTATTTCACAGTTGACTATCGGTCTGTTAGAAAGCCAAATTGTTTTATATTCTATTCTTAAACACCTTAGTTTTTTTTATAGCATAAAGAGCATCAAGGGACAGAAAAATTGCATTAGATATGAAATAGCAACTTTAATCAGACTTCAATGTCCGATTCATCAATACAGACTTAAAAATGTTTGGATTTCAGATCCCACAGGACACTTAACCAATCTTCATGTGGATAGCTTGAAGCCCCGTGTCCTCCTGCTAAGATCTGTGCTTTGGTTGGATTAAATATTCTTAAAACATAATTTTCAATATTGATTGTAGTGAAAAATAGCACCTTGCAACCTGGGAGCATTGTCTAGAGCATTTTTTTCACCCCCACAGTGCTGATGTTTTCTGGGCATCCCAAATGTACAGCTTCTTCACTGCATCTTCTGTATTATATTTGAGTTGTGTTTTTGTTTATTTTTGGTATCTGTTGTATTTTTTGTATCTATTTTTTATATCTACCTAATTCCATTTTCACTATTTTCTACCTATTTTTATACTTTATTTTACTCCTCCTGACTCTTTTTTTCTGACTATATGTTGATTGATATAAAACCTTTCGCTTTTCAGGAAACAAAAAAAAACATGCTACTATTGAATGAATGATTAATGTCCTATTACATTTTGTCCCCTTTATTTTGGTTAAAAGCTTATTAAAACCACTCTACAAAATGGAAGGGGACCATCAGCAGTGTTTTATGAAAATAAAAATGAAAATCTTTAATGGAGTTAGGAGGTTTTGTCACACAGTGACAGTTTTAAGGTTTCCTTAGCATACAGAGTGGAAACAAATTGTTAAAGTTGCTTAAACAAACAAACTTCAGAAATCTGTGGTGTCTTATTAGAAAGTAACAATTCATACATTTGGTCTTGTTCTTGGTCCACAAAAATATTTCTGAAATTAATTATGTGTCCAGTAAAGCATTAGTCTAGACATGAGCCACACTAGCTTGTCGTTAAGGCTGTTCTTTAATGCCGTCATTGAGCTACCTAGAAAATACAAACTTGAGTGTGTTAGTATGCTGCATGAACAAGGGGGTTTGAATATCTTTGGTTATTAGCATGTATGCTCAAAACCAAAACCTGACTGTTGGAAAAGTGACAGCCCCAGCCAGTAGATTCTTTTGTGGATAAATGTGGGTTTGATTTTGACAGGTGAGGAATCAGGTATTCATGGTATTAGGAGGGTAGTTAAGAGGGTTGCTATGCTGTCATCCATACAAAAAAAGCAGAAGTTATAGGGAACGTTTTGAGTTAAATGTGTTTGTGGTATATTTTAGAAAGGGCCATTTGTATGCCAAACTTGAGGAAGTGAGTCACAGTCAAGTAAAGCTCAACCTGTGGCTTCCTGTTCAAAGTTTTCTCACAAGTTATTCAGTGAATGTTGAGATATTTCGGTCAAATTTGGAGGGTTCCAAAACAATTCATTTTAACTTAGGTATTTTGATAAGTCGACGCTCTAAATTGAACTTGCATCTGAACTTTGGAGGTGTTGCTCTGAAACATACCAGTGGGACACATCTCAGGTATGCTGGACACATATGGTTCGTTCTGGAACTGCGGCACATTGTCGTTGATGTCCTGCACCTTGATGATGAATTCAGACATGGGCTCCTCTGGTTCATTGGACCTCCTGTTGATAGCCTGGGCTTGAAGGACGTAGAAGGCCTTTTCCTCACGGTCAAGCTTTTTCAGCACTCTGATCTCACCGGAATACTCATCTATCTCAAAGACATCGCCAGCTCCTTCTCCTGAAAGTATGTATTTGATGGAAAACTCCCCTCGGTCAGAGTCGGACTTGAGCTACAAAACAAGGAGAGGGAGAATGAAAGCTTGTTTTATTCAGAGGTAACAAGTCGGCATGCATTTTCAAAGGAAAGTATCGCATCAAGGACATGGAGGACGTTCAATCCAAAACAGTACCTGGCCAATAACTCCCAGAGTGGGATCTTCCTCGGGGACAAACAGCTGTTTCCAGATCCAGCCTCTCTTCAGGCGACGGTGCAGATGAGTGGACCCCTGGGGCATTTGTTGGGCTTCCAGGCCCTTAGTACCTCTTATATCACTCAGCACCCCGCCAGGAATCATAGAAAAGACCGTTGCCATGGCCAAAACACTGGATATGCTCATTTTTACTGACCGTCCGTGCGTTTCCTCCACATTTCCCATGGTTCGTAGAAAAGGAGAAAGAGGTATTCCAGCGCTACCAGATATTCATTCAACAGCGCAGTAATTCATGATCCCGGCAGGGCTGTATCCCATCTTGTTAAGACGTGGTTTGTATGCATGCTCATGTCTCTGAAATAAAAGTTAACAATTTAATTAATGACTGCAGTGAGGATTTTCAGTGGGGCATATAGAGACTACAAACTTTAGAAAATGAAATCAGTAGCAGTGTAGGATAAAATCTAAATATATAGTCTTTAATTTCCCAAAGCTATGTATGTGTGAAATATTTTATATTCTTTCAATTACAAAGCCACACTAAAAGACTGTGCATTAATATCTGAAATTAGTGAGCAGTCTTAAAGCTTTTGAAGGAGAAAAATGACTCAAAGTTTTAGTTGCAACATGTTTTAGAGGAAAATAATGAGTGTAATATCAGTGAATGTGATTAGACCACAATGTATTTTTAAGGGAGAGTTTGTTGGGAAACAAACTTAACCATGTCAGATATATCCACTAAAAATATATATCCACTGTATTTATAATACTATACTCATGATTGTCTTCTCAAAGTTATGAAGATTGACACATTTGCTTAATGCGAGCAGTCCCTCATAGATGTGCTATGGTTTCTCTGCTATTTCTCTCCAACATTTCTCTTTTTAAGGTCTGTCATTGCTATCACTCTTCAACACATCATAAAAGCAGGGATGTGATTTTCAAATTTTGGCAAGTGTCTCCTCTGTCTCATCCTTCACAGTTGAGGCAGCTTCTTAATTTTGTTTGGTTACACCCACAATTGCTGTGTATGGGGCCACGCTGGTCAACATTGATGTGACTGAAAAAACTGCTGCAGGAAATGACAAAAGGAAACATGCTAGACTTTCTGTCATGGAGTCAAGAGGCGTCGTAAACTGATCTGGTTAAAAATGATAATGAAAGACAAATAAGAATTGTTTTAAAGAGTCCATATTTTGTCTTAGCTTGGGTTTGTATATTTGAGCTCAATAACTGCTAGAGAATGGGCTCATATCCATCCATCCATCCATCATCTATACTGCTTATCCCACTTGGGGTCACAGGGGGAAGAGAGAGCGAGGGGCTGGAGCCTATCCTAGCCGACTATGGGTGAGAGTCGGGCCACATAGAGAGACAGACAATCATTCACACTCTCACTCCCACTTAAGAGTCATCAACTGACCTAACAAGGAAGCCGAAGTGCCGGAGAGAACCCATGCAGAAAGGCCCTGACCAACATGGGAATCAAACCAGCAACCTTCTTGCTGTGAGGCACCTGCACTACCTTTTGTGCCACCGTGCCATCCATGGTCTCATATGCTTTCATATACTGAGTACCCCTGATCCAGCTGTATTCTCACTCTGTCTGAGATGCTCTGTTTGAGCTCCTGACTCCTTAAGTCTCCCTTCCCCTATGTGGGCCCGATCTGCTCTGATTGGTCGACCATTTTACTTTGTGGTAAAAGAATAGGGCTGGCATGAAGTATTTTTCATGCCAGTGCTGAAGTTTGCATCGTGCTGGTTCCTTCAACTGCAAGCCTACTAAAAACCTATGGGATTTTTCACTGTTTTGGATCATTGCTGATAAAAGGCTCTGTGGTGACCAAAAAGTTAGGACATGTACATGTTCTGTTCTTTGTGAGAGCCTAGTTTTCCTGAT
This sequence comes from Cetoscarus ocellatus, assembly GCA_037902135.1. NCBI lineage: Eukaryota > Metazoa > Chordata > Actinopteri > Labriformes > Labridae > Cetoscarus > Cetoscarus ocellatus. The sequence goes on from JBAMNC010001675.1 coordinate 53,887, forward strand.
TTTGTTTTTACTAAATGTAACTGGTCAGAGTACAATCGACCTACTATGGAACTACAACGTGGCGGTTCAACTTAATAGCAACTACCATATTTCCAATAATAACATATTGTTGTGGCCTTAGTAAAAAATGCTTGCAGTTGGCGACCTGGCAATTTTTGTAGCCTGTGTTAGAAGTTTGTTAGCAACTGTCATTTTGAACCCCAAAAACAACAGTTTAAGATTTAAAAACAGGCAACATCAGATGCATTTTATTATTTTCCGTTAAACATTGAAATCGTGCGTGCTTATGTTCACCACAAACTTTTTTTCAGATATTTACCTGGGACCGATGTACTAAATTCCATATAGTTTTGGTCTTGAGAACCTGAAAGCGCTAAATGCTAACTCACTTCTGCATTTTTTGACTCATTTCTGCACCACTCTATTGATTAAGTCAGTGCTGCTGGGCGTCGTGCTATTTATGATTGCATTTGCTCTAATAGACACTGCCCTACAATGGGCTTAACACCCAGTAGTAGGCAGGGGCACTGTTGAGACGTGGGAGAGGGAGAAGTCCTGTTGCTTTTTGTCTTGAGCATAGAAGTGCTTTATAACACAGAGGGGACATGTGAAACACACTAACTTAAAAGCATTATATGGGTTTTGAAATAAAAGAAAATGTTTGTTGAAATGCTGCAAAATGCTGAAACTTTAATGTTGGATACTCAATAAAAGTTATAAATAGGCTTAATGGAAAAAGGCATTAAGACAAAAAATAAAAACATGTATTTAAAGTAGTTAGTGTTAAGCTAAGCCAAGTGGATAATTGGTTTATTGAACTTTACTAAATGTAGTGGATGATTGAAAATTTTAATGCTTGCTTTAGTTAAATTCAATGTGTTTTAAAGTGGTTCATTTTTGTATGTTGATTAAAATTAACAACCCTTGAAATAAAAGTGCTATTCAAAAAAACCTCTACACAGTTTTTTCCTGATAGAAAAACTGAATACTGTTGTTGCTAACCATATAGTTCTTGTAAAATTGATAAAGAGAAATAAAATTCACGGTACAAAACCTTTTAAAATGATGCATGCACTGTGTAAACGAAGAACTGTAAATGACAGTTCATTCATTCTAACAAAAATGACAAGAAACAACAGTTCAAAAGGTGGATCTTTATTATATTATTCTAATCTATTTATCCTGAGAGTCTAGTTCTTTGAAAAACAACAACTACATTTAAGGCAAAAAAAGCCAGAGCATGATTTCATTGCTTTGCGTCCTCCAGTCCTGCACAGATGGCTGAAAACAACCCTCTGTTTTTGAATTCAGACAAGGCAGTATATTGTGTTTCACCAGGGGGTAGCAGGGCCTGAACATCATTCCTTAAGCATGACACTGCACTCCACAGCTGACTAATGAAGACTTCTAATTAGATCAATGTCTCCACAGACATGGAAAAACAGACACACACGTCACAGACAAACCATGAGTCAAATCGATGCTCCAATTATAATGTGCTCCGAGATGAGGGAAGAGAGAGCGAGGATGGTGAAAGCCAGATCAGACGGCTAGTTTTAGGACAACACCAACACATTTACTTGAACTGACATTACTGCCAGAGACTTTAACTTCAACAAATGTATCTATTTAATTCAAGTTGCTTGACAGTTGTGCCACTTTAATTTCTTCCTACCAGCAATAACTGTGAACATATGACAACTTTGTGTAACATGTCACTGTCAAAGAGACCAAAATAATACATTACATCTGTTTCATCCATTTCTACTTGTGGTAGTCATTTGTGTTCAGGCTGGTGTGGCTTGGAACCACTGCTTTTCTTCAGTGTATTACGCCAATATACCCTTTGTTAGCTCCCAGAACTGATCTGTAGACCTATCCCTGTTTATGGTGACCGTTACAGAACAACTTTCAGCTTGACAAACTTTTGCCTGAGCCAAGTCTTTCACCGCAATGGTAACTTTAATTTTGTGAGATTAACATGGTTAAAAGTTCTGCTTGGGGTGTCTGTAAGGAGGACTCAATGTTACTTCATCCCAATCCAGGAGTATTTTTTCAGTCTATTTTCTAAACTGATAGTCAATAATACAAAAAAAATGCTTTTTATTGACAGGACTCTGTGGACTACGTGACATACCAGACAGACGGTTCAATATATAATAAACATATAATGTCACTAGTCCATCCGGGCAACAGCCCATAAAAAGTGTTTGGGGAGGGCAGAACTTTTCAAAAGCATATCCAGCAGGTGATTGGATGACCATTCCATCAATCACATTCATTGCAGACTAATTAGATGACACTGATTATTATCAGATGCTACTCCTGCGGTGTAAATTACAAAACGTGAGCCACTTCTTACAACAAACCTTTGCCAAAATATGCCAGACATGTATTCTTCTACAGAGAAATGCTGTCAGTGTTGTTTTCTGTTTTTCATTAAGTATAGGAATGCAGTCCAGATCTGACAGAAATGCTACTGAGGGTGTTAGCACCTATGCTAATCCTTGAAGGAGCAGTCACCTCCCACCTCTTCCTGTTTTTAATGCTGTACTCCATTTACATCGGAACTGGGAAATGGGAATGACGTCATCTCCTTATTATCAGCATTCCAGTTACAAAGTTGGAAAAAACTTGCTGATCTACAAGGCTATTGTTAGCTATTGTGTTAGCCATTGTTAGCACACCCTGTGTTGTAGTTTGCATATACCACATGAAGAATGCATATAGAACTATAGCAGCATTTCTATATACATATGTCAAACAATACTATGTATACGGCTGATTTAGTGCGACAAACACAAGTCAGGAGTGCTAATAAACGGAATATTACAGGAGCTTAATAACTGTTTACAATGGGGGCAGCTATCTTTGATTGTCAACTCGGGGGTGGTGAGGATCCCGCAACTTCCCAGTAGGAAATTCTGACCTCCGGGGGCGTTCCACTTGAAATTTTCCCCTTGGAACTCGGAAATCCCGACTTCCTAGTCCAACTGGAACGCACCAAAAGGACACTAAATGGGCCAAGCCAGTTTGGGCCACACACCATCATTGTAAATTGGAGGTTGGTAAGATGGATGTTATCAATCTATATGTTGTTGGTATTAACAACCTATCAATGCCAGCAACATGTAATTTTTTTGACATTGTAAATAGCTATAGTATTGCTTAAAGCAATTAAATAAATGTTATAAAGTATCAACATAATGTCTTATTGGCACTGGTTTCATGTAGCATAAACTAACTGGCATTAAAATCAACGTACACCAATAAAGGTAACACTGGTCCTGTAAGAGGCTTTCACACTGGATGCATTTTACTTGCATGGCGGCAGTGGTGCATGCGTATTTTCATTTTGGCAAGCATGTTATCAGGTCAGAGCTTTTAGCCTGCCAGTGCTAGCCACACATCTATAGACCAACTCCCATGCCAAAAATCTTGAAGACAGCAGGCTCACCATTTTTTTTTTTCCTGCAAGCCATGTGTGTTACAGAGAGCTGTATTTACCTTAATCCAGCTAGTATGTATTTTTGTCAAATAGGCCGACCACACAGTGACAAGTTAAGATGTATTTGCTTTTTTTTTTCTTTCATATGGGCATTTTGTCCACACCAAAACCAACGTCAAAGAGTGAATAAATCTCAAAACGCTGCTCATGTTTCTGTGTGAAACACAAATTTGGACATTTTCATTAACGGTAATCGTCAACACTGTGAGGGTAATCCTTGTCTGTCGAGTGCCTGAAATGCATCCATTATACTGCTGTATTTTGACCATAAAAGACTGTAAAAGAATTTGATCCAGGTGACATTCTCGAGCAGTTAAGCAGTTTTCTACTTTATTTCTGGTTTGTTTACAATGTACTTGTCGTGCAAGATCCATGTCTTCTTCTCTGGTTTTGATGTATGTTTGTGGTACCATTACAGCGCCATTTACAGGCCTGGCATATGTACTACAGTGCTCTCAGTGTTTTTGTGTGGACAGACATAATTCTTGAAATGATGCAGTGTTATGTAAAACTTTCTAAAAATGAAATAGATCATTTCAAGTCCATGTGGAGAGGGCTTAACCTAGCATTACTAACGCAGGAAGGCAGGGCTGGATAAAAAAGATAAATGAACAAATGGGGAAAAATTTTAATATCCTATTATATTACACTTCTGTCTTCAAGTTTCAAAGTGGGAATAGCTACACAACTTATTCCTCTTGTAAATCTTAAGCACAACTTCAATATTTCCTAGTAATGCTTCAACTATGAATCAGTATCCAGCAGGATCAGTGGTTGTATGGGCTCCAAGTTGCAACAGTCATCATTTTAAATTGGTTTAATAGACTTTTTTGACAGTGTAATAATCATACAGCACATACACTGAAAATATCTTTTATCCAAAGTGTTTTGCAAGAGTCTGAGTGCATACATTTTTTTGCATGGGTGGTCCCGGTGGAAATTTAAAACCTACATCAGGAAGTAGTTTCAGCAGTTGGAGTAGTTGCAGTATTAATGCTCTAACAGCTCATAATGTTCCTGTTTAATCTTGTAAAAGTAAATTAGCCGTCAAGACCCATTTGTAATGAGCTGGTACAATCAATTACTGATGTGGGCTTTTTTGTTGCTGGGATTCAATTTTCGATACAGAAAGCGAATGAAAGTGCGTGTTTGTGTGCTTATGTACCTCTTTACGGGGGCCGTTTTCATATCTCCGGAGTGACATTCCAATTAGTGGCCAGTGAATCGTGAGCCGTTATGGTCCTTCATAGGGCTGCCAGGCACGCGCCTTCAAGCAAAGACTAGACAACAGCTCTCGATGATGTTACTAGGAGCAACTTGCACAGCTGCGGACATGCCGAGGAGTCTGCTTAAAAATCATCCTGAAGGTACAAGGCTTTTCTAATGTGGAATAGTGCACAAGTCAACAGATGTTTAGGAGCCAATTTAACAGGATGGGTGATGAAATTCTTGGAAAACAATGACTATACCCTCCCTTAAATAAGAAAAAAACTCCCAGGTCTTGGTCTGTAAATAGCAAAGGTAGTGGGGAGCAAGTAAAACACATGTCCACGCATGACAGCTAGCTTGATGGCACTAGGCAATAATGATGAACCTACCAAAGTTTGATTTTAAAAATTGTTGAATGTAGCAATAGAGCTTTTACACTTGAAATCCACTGCCGTGCATTTACAGGTGTATGCTGGGGAAAAAATGTACAGGAAGCAGAAATATAAGAAAAAAAACTCCCATTGAACTCAAGGGTCAATTTTCTCCTTTCAAAAGAAAATTTCATTTCAACATGACAGGCAGTACATGCAGAGTGCCCTGTGGTTGACAGCCATTCATTACCTCTAATAGGCCTTCCTCCCATTTCCAGCCGACTTCCTGTAGCCTGTATGTACTGAAACACTGCTCCATCGCATGACAGAATGACAATGAGCTGCAGTCTCACAATGTTAAGCACTAGATGCGCTGAGACCGTCACATTATTTTCCTATATGGTGATGTGTTTGAGCTAATAAAATGTCGCTCTGTTGTGGAAATGGTTCCAGGGTGCTGTTAAAATGTGTCTAATGTGCCAATGCAAATGTTAAAACGGGGCGATAAAGAAAAAAGGCAGCTTCGGCTTGACATTGTGAATGACACAATCAATATCAATCTACACCGCCACGCTAAGTGCTAAGGATGCTAACGTAATATGAGGATTAATTATGCAGGTCTACATGCATTAATCTTCTGACTTGGCCTTTGGAATAAATAAAAAGGAGTGAGAAAAGGAGCTAAAAATGTGAGGGGTGTATTTTTAGGCTCTTTAATCATTATCTGGCATTCTTTAAGAAATTCATCCGTTACGTCTTGCCTCTTTAAGACCAACCTACCGAGACAAAATGCCCCTAATTGGTCATTTGGGAGCCTATCATGAGACTTGTTTACTGTTCAGCTCTGTGAAACAACAACGCAGCTTGACATGCAGTTCATGTTTCCAAAATCAGGGCTTCAAATGAGTCCAGAGACCGAGCTCGATACAACAAGGGACTGTCAAGCCATCATGTACAAGCAAGTAAGTCATTTGTTTGATTTTATTATGCGCACAAGTGGAAATCATTACCCGTTAGCAGTGTGTCACGAAATTCCTCTGGCAGTGGTGACAGTGTCAGGACATGTCTTCTCTCTTTTTTAGTGGAAAGAAATTAACTGCCAAAAGTATTTTAAGGATAAAACAGGAGAGACTTGATCTTAAAGCTTTAAGTCGGACTTTTGAAGAGTCCCGATAGGGTCAAGACATAATGTGAAAACAACCAATTCACATATTTACAAGGCCATTTTGTACAAAACTTTGTTCTTGTTGTGTCTTTAGTGTTTTTAAAGTTGGGATAAATCAAACGTTTCAAGTCAAAAATAATACCAAGGTAGTAGTGGTTGTGACGGGGGATTTTACTGTTAAAGACATGATTAATTATTCTTGATTCGCTGTTTGTCTCTGTGGTTGTAATCACATCTGTCGGTGCCCTGATCACTATGGTTAATTCATATATAGTACTTGCATGCATGCATCATGTGTTACTGAATGATACCACTATGCGCACATTTAGACCTTGGGTTGTAGGCAGCCACCTGCTGTGTAAAAAGTAGCAAACATCACACTACAATTATGCTAATTCTAAAAGTAACACTAACGCAATAAACAGCAACTGGAAGTGATCCGTGAGAACAAACAGCAGCCAAGGTATTTCTGACATCTTTAGTCAAGTCATTAGCAAAAATGTGAATAACTGCCCTATTGCACAATGTTAACAAATCCTTTGAAAAGCTCCTGGATCCACATTCAGATTTGGATCACAAATTCAGTGACTCCTTTCTTGTGCCATTGCAAACATTCCCTGAAAATGTCATCCAAATCCAGTGACAACTTCTTCAGTTAATATTGAAAATGTGGAAAACTGCCCTATTGTATTATTAACAAATCCTTTAAAAAACCCGGGGTCCACATCAGAATTTGGACCACCACTAAAACTGAATTATTTCTCCCTTGTGCAATGACCAACATTCCCTGAAAAGTTCATCCAAAATCATTGAGAGCTTTTAATTAATTTTTTAGATTATTTTAAAAATGTCCTATCCCGCAGTGTTAACAAATCCTTTAAAAAGTTCCTGGTTCGACCGCCAAAATCTAATTACTTCTTTCTTGTGTCGTGCGCAACATTTTTTGAAAATACCATTACAACCCATTGAAAACTTCTTACAGTTAAATTGCTCACAGACAGGAAGACAGACTAACTGAAAACTGCCGGTAAAAACATTACCACTTCGGCGGTGGTAATATATAACTATAACAAATAGCATCAGATACAGTGTCTGCTAGCATTGTCTGCTCACTATTTCAACAATATCATCTCACCTGCCCCATCGTAACTGTCTCAGTGTTGTGGTATAATGAGTGACTACGTCAGCTGGTGACTTTTAGCGAACTGTGTTAACGAATGTCCGAGTAAACAGAGAACATTAACTCCAATGCCTCAAAGAGTGGTACTGGAAGGATCCCTTAAACTGTGGAGGTAAGCTGGCATTTTATCACATCTGGTTCGCTTGTCTTAAAGTCTATGAGATCCAGAATAGATTGCTCTCCACAGTGTTTTCAGTCTCTTTCTCCCTCTCTGTGCTAAGGCAGTGCCACTTTTCCCGTCATGTGACCGTTGAGACCAATCAGACGTGTCAAACAGATGTGCCCACAAGCTCATACACAAATAAAACGGACAGTAGTTAGCAAAAAAGACATAAAGAAAAACTTTAAGCGTTGCTGCTTTCAAAAAAAATTGTTCAAAATCACTTTTTAATAACTTTAAATTGATTATGTTTATTTTATACTGATTTATAAATCAGTGCATTTATAGGCTTAAGTTTTCTATGTAGTTGTTTCATTTGTATTTGTATTTATGAAATAACTCTTATTATATCACTTAAGTTTTTAATGGTGGAATATCTCTGACCTATTTTCTTTGGACTGATGTGTTAAGTTAACCTCACTTTAAGATCTGATGGTCTAGAGTCAAGACTACATGTTTTCTTCATGTGCTTTTGATCAATTAAAAAAGGCATCAAATTCATAAAAAATATGTATGAATAGCAGGAGATAATTGTAGTAGTATCGGCTTTAAAGAAAAATCACTAGTTATATGCCTTTGTTATGTGTACAATTTCCATGTAGTAAAAGTAAGTGACAGAGAGCGGTAGATATGTATACTTGTATATAAAAAAAAGTAGGTTTCTTGTTTTAGCTTTCTCTTCATCAGCCAGGTTACTTGTGTCCAAAGGCAAAATCTACCACCACAGTTTGACTGTTTCCCATATGTAAAAAGGCCCAAATGGGGAGTCAGGTTAGCTTTGAAACACAAATTGCTGTTTATCAGAAGTGCACAGATAAGATGATTCACTGAATAAAAACATATATTGTATCACAACACCCAAAATTCAACTCTAATATTATAATTTGTATAAGAACTCTGATAAACTACAAGCTCAATTGCAAAAGATAAGTTACACTGAATGGTTGATATTTGTTGATACAGTACATATAAAAAGCAATGAATAAATAATTCTGACCAAAATTTGAAAATATATATTCAAGGTATACCATGTATCATACTCCTCAAAAATCCACAAAAACATTTGCCAAAAAAAGAAAACACTGATTTTTTTTTTTTCCTTTAATTTTCCACGAGCCTCCTTCTATATTAACAACCCAAATTCGTACAAAATTTTTCTGCTTTTGGTCATAAGTATATAGTTCACAGACCCTCAAGTTTACTGACCTGTTGTGTTGGCCTCTACTTCTATGGCTATTGCTGTATTTTGATGTGGGATTGCTTGAAGTTACATCATATCGTGTTTAACTCCATTATTTGCTGTACTTTAGAAAGGAATTGCTGAGTTCATTCATGGAAGAATTTAACAGTAGCGCAGTCTAAGAAAAGTCAAGAAACAAAACCATCACCATTGGCTTAAAAAGTTTGTCAAAATCACATGCTTAATTTTGGAGAAACAGTTGCGATGAGAGCAGTGTTCTGCTCCTGCACACTAAAGGCCATAAGGCAATAAGGTGCACATAATTAATGTATTCGTCTTAAGTGGTGTGTATTTTCTATAAAGGCCTTTTGAAAAAAAACACATAATAGTTTAAAGTAATTTCTTGACTTATTTGGAAACCATTTACAGTTAATTTAAAAGGCACAAGACTAAAAAGTCAACAGTGGCCTTTTAAAAGCATAAAATGTACTACATGTCTTTTCTGTGAAAAACACAAAGAACGCCCTTTAAAACTGTTTGTATTCATGTATAATTAATTTCAGGCTTTCTTCTTTCACACGACAGGTATTTCACATTTTGCGTTTCTTTGTACATACTGTCCTAGATATAATAAATATGAAACTACATCACATTATCCTCTGACAAAAGTGCATCACTTAAAGGATGCATGGCAGACTACAACACACCCACCTGTTAGCGTGATGCTGCGGTCCCTCGAGCCTCTTCACCACACACCTTTTAGAGAGATCATCACAGGGTGTAAAGAAACACAATCTGCTTGACTAAATACCCCGGTACTGAAAAGCAATTCACTTGCCACAATAGCAGGAGCGAATGTGCATGGCTCTCACAATGCGTAATCCTCTCCGCTGACGACCTCCCCTTTTCTTCTTCTTCTATCCCCTTTTCTGCCCTTTTCAAACTTCCTGGAGAAGAACAAACACAGGCTCTATTGTCTGGGACCCGCATCTCAATGCTGCAGAACACTTGGGGCCTTCATCGCCATGCAAATAGTAGCAGGCGCGACTCACAAATGGATTTCTATCTTTTCACTCTCTCTGTTTTTTCTCCCCATTTTAGTGAACAATCCAGTGCTTATTAGAGTCGGGCTGAAGCATGGACGGGACGCTAAATCATCCACTGGAGAAGCACTATTTCTGAAAGTGATAGCAAGACGGCAGTCTGTTTTTTGAAATTCAAACTAAGGAGCATGTTGTTCCTGCCTTCCCTGTCCTGATGTGGATATTTAAAAACTGACCTGTTGTGACTTCACTTGCGCAATTTTTCTAGAAACTTTCTTTTCCTTTTGGTTTTTCACATCAGGGCGATAGAAGTACATGGAAAGTAGATCAAGCATTTTATAGGCGTGTGCTGGTAGTAATTATTGAAAATACACCCTAATAAAGTGCTACAGGAATGAGCACTAATACACAAACGTTAGTTAGCATCATAACACTTTGTCCCAAATTATTTGGGATTTAAGACTAGACATATGAGATTTGAACATTTCTTTCTACAACATAAAATTAATTTTGTGTTGTAAAAAAGGACTACCAAGCAAACACAAGCCTCCACCAAGACATATTAAGTGTTGTGAGGGAATTTATTGTCGAACATGTGAAAAACCACTCTATCTCACACTGTCAAGACATCCTGGATACAAATCCAAAACCAAAATCACCACTAAAATCTAAAAACTTCTCCCTTGTGCCATTACCACCATTTCAGAAATGTCATCAAAAACAGTTTAGGAGTTATCAAGTTATTGGCATAAATGTGGAAAACTGACCTATCTCAAAGTGTTAAGAAATCCTTTTAAAAAAAACTGTAATTATATTCTTTGGAGAGGTTATTGAGTTATTCATGCAGATTTGGAAAACTGCCCTATCAATGTTAATAAATCCAGATTCAGATAACCACCAAACTGAATCTCCTGTCCCTTGTGCCATGGTCTACATTTCCTGAAAATGTCATCAAATTGTGGAGTCATTGTGTCAAGCTGTGACAATATGGAAATCTGCCCTGTCTCTCAATGTTAACTAATCAATTAAAAAAAAATCCTGGACCCACGTCAAGATTGGGATGAACATCACAATCTTTTCTTTTTGCCATGACCATCATTCCCTGAAAATATCGTCCAAAATCATTTATTTACTTTTCGAGCTATTGTGCTAACAGACAAGCACTGGCAAAAACAAAACCTCTTTGGCAGAGGTAGTGGTGCAGGAATGAGTTCTAAAACCGAAAATTGAATTGGCATGTTCTGGTTTCTTTGTCCAAAAGGCTTTGGGATTTTAGAAAAGATTTTGCAGATAAATGTCCGACCAAGGTGAACATATACAACAAGATTTACAACATGAACGAATCTGAAATTGCACCACTCTCAAACGTTTTTTTAGTCCATTTAAGGACGGTTGTCAACAAGGTCTACATAAATGACTCGGGACTGTGAAGTATTTATTTCTGATCAGTTTTAAAGAAACGATTCTGCATACACAATAGTCACAGTCATGGCTTCAACTTAATCAGGTCAAGGGGCATGGTCAGACACACCTCCCCCCTCATTTCATCCTTTGTACTCAGCTTCTAAATCACTTACACTTTTCATTTTCACATTTTTATTCCTGTACATTACTTTAATGACGGCATGCTTTTCTGTTACATGCCACTTTGACTTGTACTCCTCTCTCTATTAATAGCCTTTAAACACAAGTCACAGCAACAGTGAAAACTGTCAAAAGGATCAAGCTGACGTCTTGGGAGTTACTTTTAGTCATTAGAGTTGCATGACTGCTAATTAAAAATTGAGCACAATGCAGCACATGGTGGAAGAAAAGATAATATTTCCTGGGTTATATTTTCTCTTTCAGAGAGTAAATTGTCAAAGTATATCATATTTTACATTCCTTAGCAAAAGGTTTACCAAGTTAGTTTGACCCTTTGTAATTTCCTGCTGTCAACAACAATATAACTTTGCATGCTAGCATACAGCACTAGCTTAATGATTACACCTATAATGATTAGAGCTTTGCAGAGATTTGTTTCTAATCCCAGCTGGTATTAAGAATCAATAAATCTGCTATGTGAAAACAATTTGATGGTAAAGCAACCTTTTATAGCTGAACAAAACAAGGAAGTTCTCGAGGAAAAGGTCACAAGATGTTCGACATTAGAAATATTGTAGTTGCTTCTGAGTAGAACCGCCATGTTGTAGTTCAATAGTGACTTACTAATCGCTTTTCACTCTTGCGAATTATGCTTACATTTAAAAAATATTACATTGTATTACATATAAGAACTAAATTGATACTAACACAACTATTGATTCTGCTTATCAGTTCAATTTTTTATCAATTCTTTTACACAAACCTGTGGATTTTCTCAGTAGGAAAAAAAGGTGGGCCTACACAGGTGTTGTCAACAATGTCAGACAACTGACACTCCTGATACTTACTCCTTTGCTGCATAGATGAATGCATTTACAAGCTGCTGGTGTTTCTACTCCTACTTGAAATCATACAAACACTGGACATTTGACTTCTTCGCTATGGTTTAAACTGGCAGCCTCTGACAAGAGCATGAACTCCTTTACACAGACCAATAGCGATTCAGTTGTTATTACTTATCAACTGGAATGGGGTGTCAACTCCCATCTCTAGTTTTTACTGATGAGGTTCTGGGATTCCCCATTGTCAGCAGCTGGATTTTCCTACAGGAGTTTCATTTAAATCTTTTTACACGCATCATTAGAAACCTTTATGAACACATTTGCTGGGAAAGTTCTTTGTAAGTATCTTATATTGGACAAATATCTGATAACATTCCAGACAGGTTATGTAAGAAGTAGGTAACAATGATTACTCCAGTTACCAGGAGTTAAAAGTTTGTCATTCATGCATTGTTTTTGATTTGATGACCAAATAACCTTTTGGATAAAATAGCAATTGCGCCTTCATTACATGCCTTTTGTAAACACACTAACCCCGGAGGGCTAATTACCAACCTTAACAAAGCTAATAGATTCAATAATTAGGAAGCTGTGCGAGTGACATAGCTAGCATTGTTGGTTGTAAATGTCTCCTAAGTGGGCTCTGCATGGCCTTCCCTCATAGCTCTGTGACAGGGTGGAATTTGTTATTTCCGAAGTTGAGATTAGTTCTCCATGTGAACTCCGCCGCTCCCATTCTGATTCCATATCAAACAGAGAAATGTCAGGACCTGCACTGTGACATTTAAAACCCCCATTGTAGACCTTGTCTAATTGAACCTCCCTCATTATAATGATGGAGTGTGGACTGAACACTGAGGAAAAGAATATCATAGATGAAAAGCTTGGGTTTGGTGCCAGCAAGGATTATTTACATTCCCACTCTCCTTTTCTCTCTCTGGTCGAAGCTGTGGACCCGACTATCTCTCAGTCTCTGTGACATTTCAGGGCTGTCATATAATGGCAACAGAGTAATGGTCAGCATATTTGTGACAAGATAAAGGTGAGTCTGGTCAAATCAGCATTCACTGGGATGTCATGTTGTATAAATAATGCAGGCTGTTACGGTGATATACTGCTTGTATTATTCTCTATCATTGGAGGCATCATTCTCTTGACAGGGGGACATAAAGAGAAGATAATGGTGCCCTGACATTAAACTGATGATTTCATTCTGGCGTACACTGTTGCTCCTCACATATTTATGCTGGTGGCTCCTCTGATGAAAGAGTAGCTAAACCCCCAAGTTTCAGGTGAGGTGCCGCCACCCTGGAATTTCATAAAAATGCCTCTAGAACAGGGCGGGGAAGGTGAAGGGATAAAATGCACCCACTCACTCTTTTGTGCTGTCTCAGCATCTCAAGGTCTGTGCTTCTCCAGCGTAGTAGGTTATTGGCCATAATGTCCTAGTAGAGTAAGGGCTGTTTCAGACTAGATGTCGTTTACATGGCAATCATGTTAACAAGTCAAAGCTTTTAAACTACAAGTATGATAACCACATTGCAAGCCAGTGATTGGCACCCTCAGTCTATAGAATACAAACCCCAGTTCTGTTGAAGTTGGGACGTTGCCTCAAACATTAATTAAAAATAGAACACAATGGTTTGCAAATCCTTTTCAACCAGCTTTCAAATGAATAACTACAAAGAGAAGATACTCGATCTTTAAACTGATTAACTTCGACAGTTTTTGGCAAATATTCTAACATATAGTTTTGAATTGAATGTCTGCAACACATTACAAAAAAGCTGAAACAGGGGCATCTAAAACCACTGTGATGCATCACCTTTTCTTTTCAAAACACTCAAGAAGCATTTGGGAACTGGGGACACTAATGTTGAAGCCTTGAAGGTGTAATTCTTTCCCATGGTTGCTTGATGTACGACTTCAGTTGCTCAACAGTCCAGGGCCTCTGTTGTTGCATTTTGCACTCTATAATGCACCACACATATTTCAGTGGGAGACAGGTCTGGACTGAAGGCAGGCCAGTCTAGTACTCTTTGAGTACAAAGCCACGCTGTTGTAACATGAAAAATGTGGCTTGGCATTGTCTCACTGAAATAAGGGATGTCCCTGAAAAAGACATTGCTTGGATGGCAGTTAATGTTGCTTCAAAACCTGTATAAGGTACCAATGGCACTTAAAAATAGGTCCAAATTTTCCTTTGTGCCACAAGCAATTAATGCAATCAACTTGCATAATTCTTAATTGCAATGCCCAGGTGGCACGACCCATTTAAATCCTTATTTAAATTGACAACAGGTTTCACCCATGTCCTCACTTCTTCTTTACTCATTTTAAACTCTTTTGGCCCTTTTCCATCAGCACGTCTTAGCCCTACTCTACCCGGCTCTACTTGCATTGTGCTGCTTCTCCACCAGCCCAGTTCCCTGGCCAGCGGGGGCGGGGTCGCCGAGAAACAGTTGGGCGACACTGCGTTCATGTCATTTTGAGCGCAACACAACAATCAAAACAATGGAGGACTTTGAGGCAAGAGTATACTTGCAGCTCGATCTGTGGCTTTCTGTCACAAACCGTATGAAATAGGAAAGCAGAAGAAGGCTGCAGGCGGCGAGAAGAAATACCGGGGACGAGAGCAATCGAGCTGCAAAGAAAAGACGTTCGAGGTTAAGCTAATGGCAGCTACCGCTAGCATTTTAGCTAGCTCGTCGCGCTCATGACTCATCGGTGACGACATTCTCTGACCAATCAGTAGCTGGCAGTCAGTCAACGTCACCTTTTAGTATCGACTCAGCTCGCTTAGAACCAGAGCAGAGTAGGTACTAAAAACTGGTTTGTTTTAGGAGGTACCGTGCCGGTGGAAACGCAAACTGGGTAGAGCCGAGTAGAGTAGAGTACAGTAGGGCTAAGGCGTGCTGGGGGAAAAGGGCCATTTAATTCTTCTATTTTTACTTCATTGGGGTTGTTCATGTCAAGTTTGGCGACGCTGTACACTGTGATGTTCTTTTGTGTCAAAGTTTGTTCATTTATTTGTTTGTAGTTGTTGTTGGACGTGCTGTCACTGCAGATAAAATTTCCCCTGGAGGGACAATAAAGCTCTGAACTGAACTGTATGGACCTTTCAGAACTGAAGGTGCCTTCACAGATGTGCAAGTCACCCATGGCATGGGCACTAACACACCCCCATGTCATCATAGATGCTGGCTTTTGAACTTTGTACTGATGACAATCAGGATGGTCCTTTCCCTCTTTTAGCCCGCAGGTCAAGCCATCCATGATTTCTAAAAACAGTCTGAAATGTGGACTTGTCAGACACAGCACACTTTTCCATTTTGCGTCAGTCCATCTCAGATCTGGGACTCAGAGAGACCAACAACGTTTCCAGGTGTTGTTGATATATGTCTTTCACTTTTCATTGTAGAGTTTAACTTGCACTTGTAGCAATGAACTGTGTTAACTGACAACGGTTTCTGAAATGTTCCTGAGCCCACGTGGTAATATCTTTTACAGAAAGATGTTGGTTTTCAATGCAGTGCTGCCTGAGGGATTGAAGGTCACAGGCTTTCAATGTTGGTTTTCATCCTTGCCACATAAGTGTAGCAGTTTTTCTTAATTCTCTGATTTTTTTTTTTTTTTTTTTTGATGATATCATGGACTGTAGATGATGAAATCCCTGAATTCCTTGTCAGATGAAAAATGTTCTTAAACTAGTTGAACATTTGCTCACACAGTTGTTCAAAAAGTGGTGAGCCTACCCCATCCTTTAGTGTGAATGACTGAGCCTTTCAGAGATGCTTCTTTAATACCCAATCATGAAACTCACTTGTTCTCAATTAACCTGTTCAACTGTGGAATATTTTGAAAAGGTGTTTTTGCCCGTCCCAGCTTTTTTGTAACATTTTGCAAAGATCAAATTCAAAATGAGTGAATACTTGCACACAAAAAAGTAAGTTAATCAAGTGTAAAATGAAATATTTTGTTTTGTTGTGTATTCAATTGAATACAGATCAAAAAAGGGTTTGCAAATAATTGTATTTCGTTTTTGATTGCTTTACACAATGTCCCAACTTCATTGGAATTGGGATTTGTAAATGTTGATATTCTGACCATAATAGATCAATCAATCAATCAATCAAACTTTATTTGTATAGCACTTTTCATACAAAATGTTGTAGCATAAAGTGCTTCACATAGAAATGTGCATACAAAATAAAGTAAAATAAATAAAAAGTAGAAAGTTGAATACAATGAAAAAATACAACCCCATCCCCACCCTCGCAATCCGCATACAGCACATGCACTCACTTACACACACACATACAAAGACATGAGGAAGAGATTCTAACAGAAAACATAATAAGAGGACTGAGGAAATGCCACCTTTACTTAAAAATGAGAAAACACAGGAGCTAAGACTAAAAGAACAATCAAAAATCCTGATAAGAAATTAGATTAAAATAAATAAATTAGCATACAATAGGAAAATAAATAGGTAAATAAAGTACAATTTTAAATAATAATATGGTAAAATGAGATAAAATGTACTGAGGTAAGGTCGTGGAAAGAAAATCTGTAAAAACAGATAATAAAATTCTGAACAATAAATCTGAGCTGAAATTGAGAAATAAAACATATTAAGAGGTTTAAAATGAATACATAAATACGATTAAATAATAAGAGTAAATATAATCAGCTAAAAGCCAGACTAAAAAGGTAGGTCTTGAGTTTGCTTTTAAAGATATGAACAGTAGGCGCTGCTCTCAGGCCTTCAGGTAGACTGTTCTACAGACGAGGTCCATAATATTGAAATGATGCCTCACCATATGTTTTAGTTCTAAATTTGGGTACTATTAAAAACACTACCTAAAGAGTTGCGGGCTCTACTAGGTTCATAAGGTAAAAGCAGATTGGATTAAAAAAAAAGGAGCAAGACCATTCAGGGATTTAAAAACTAGTAAAAGAACCTTAAAATCAATTCTAAAAGATACAGGTAGCCGATGCAGAGACTTTAAAATCAGTGTAATGTGGGCTCTCTCTCTGGTCTTAGTCAGCATGATCTAGTACTGTTGTCAGATCAACAGTACTAGATCCCCCATGGCATAGGGTTTGAGCTGAAAAAGGGTGAAGTGGCGCTTTAATGTCCTCATGAAACCCCTTTGAAAAATGATATCCTGCGACCTAATATTACACCAGTGTCAGCATGAAGTTCACAAGTTCACCCTCACGAGAGATAAAGTGCTGAACTGCTCCGGCTTCGTCATGATGTGCCTGCCCTTCACGGCTTGCATTCATATTGTTGCATCGTGTTCCTGTAATTGGAAGAGGAATAAAGCATCATTGGCATTCTGCTCAGTCCACTGTGGTGAATTTGATGAGAATGTCACATTAAAAATGCATGTTCCTCATACGTTCTTTGGCCTTTGTCTTCAGCCATGGGAAACAGCGGACACTTATGACAAATAAGGACGGAGCTGACGCTGCCTGAGGTGGATCCCTGTGTTCGACAGGAGACATCAGTGGCTATCCACGGCAGCATCTGCCTGCCTCCGTACCTCCTCCGCATGAGACTGAGCATTTGTCAAACTCGCAGGATGAGGGAGAGGAAAAGAAATTGGGTCACAATGAAAAGAGCTGCATAGTGAAAACATCTTTCTCAAAGAAAATGCTGTAAATAAATCACCTGATGTGGTGTCTTTCATTCGAAAGGATTAGCAAAATCAAAAAAAACCCCTTCATATATCACTATTAAAACCCAGAAGTGTGCGACTGCAAGAACACTTCTCAAATGGGTGATGGCTGAGCACCTCTGAGCTATCTCAGGTCTCCCAGATGCTTCATTAATCTTCTTGTAGTAAGTACTGACACTGCATTTTAAGATTAAGTGTCCAAAAATTACCAAAATAAATTGTCCAAAAACACTTTAAGATCAAATGTGAGTTTGACAAATGTCTGTACTATTTTCTCTGAGCTTTAGCAATTAGCATTTGCAGTTCAATGTCTCTGTTTGCCAAACAGTGGAATGACTTCTCAACCTTAGATGTAAGATTCAAGCACTTCCCAGGAACCATGCTTAAGATAAAAAGTGAAGTTTCACTAATAAAATAAGAGAAATAATCTAATAGGCTGATACACACATAGCTTATTAAAGAAAGTGTGCAGTATGTGTGTTATTGGTTCTGTTGAAATATCCACACTTCATTTTGTCAGCCTTAGAGCTGATGGAGCTTCACACTTACCATTAGATCTCCAGGACCCCCTTGGGCAGGTGTGTGCAAACTTTTTTTTATTTAGGGCCACATGAAAATAAAGAAAAAGATGACTGGGATACTGATCCACCTCCCTTTAGTGTATTGATTTGTAAAGTTGATCCAGTATAGGTTAAGAAATGTGTTCTTATTAAAAAATACTGTAAGAAAAGAGTGCTTATATCAATAGATTGACAAGGCCAACCATCAGTCATAAAAGCGTTTGGTGATTTATCAAATAACAAGAGGCCTTTGTTATCACTGGATCTGTCCCTAGTCAAGATGAGAATGACCCTCCAAGTTGCAGAAAGGAGTCTCATCTCCTCTTTCAAACTCAGAACAAGAGTAAAGTATCAGTCTTTGTGGAAAAGTTGGTGGTTGAAGCTGATAGGAAAAATATTCTTTGTGAATCAGAACTTGAGACTCTGCAGATAGTGAGCCAAATGAGCGCAGTTCATGCTGCCATTCACAGCTGTAATTAGATCGTCTTTATTCATTAGTCTTGTAAAACCATCAAGATCTAATGTCTGCCAAATTTATTTTATTTTTTAGAACTGGCTGGGGGTGGACTACAAGAAGTTGGCCCCCCAGCAACAGTTTGGACACCTCTGCCCCAGGGGTACCTGACCACAAAGTTCGGAACCAACACAGTAATGTTTACACATTTTACACATTTTCAGCAATCCCAGATGTCCTCTTGAACTTTAAGTTTCTTTCCTAAAATCCCTCTCAGATATTGGATCTTAGCATGCCAATAACCACTTTCATTTCAGTCCTGCCACACTCTGGGCCCCTTTGTTCAACAAATCATCACTTAAACACCACAATGCACCTGAGTACCATGATCTCTACATCCAGCAGCATAAAAAAACCATGTCACAAAGCTCAAGTCATCTCAAACTGGAACAATGAGTTCACTGTACTCCAGTGGCCTCCACAGCCACCAGATCTTGATGAAACAGAGCACCTTTGGGATGTAGTGGAATGGGATATGAAGCAGCTAACACACCAACATGGACTCAACAACTTGTTGAATAAAGTGCTACAAAGAATTGAAGAAGTCATATCATGCTTTTTCAGTTCTATACGCCCTTTAATGTGTTTAACATATCTCTTCCTCATGATTTAAACAAACAAAAAGTCTGCAGCATTATGACCTCTTCTTCTTTCCCTCTTTACAGCGCTGGCAGCTGCCTAAAATGCCTCATTCACACTGGCCCCTCAAATACCAGTGTGACTCCTTATTCCTCTGTCTTCAGTTCAGAATGAATGCAGAGTCCGTGACAACATGGCACCAAGTAGTGCTGAAATGATCAATTACCACAGACTAGACCTGTAAACCAATCGGAGTGGACTGGGCCCATTTGTGGAAGGGAGCCTTAAAGAGGCAGGAGCTACAACAGAGAGAGAATACAGCACTATCAGGGCAGTCTGTAAAATAGAGTTTTTTTTATCATTAAGGTAAGTTCACACCGAATGCGACTCGGGCGTCCTGGGCAACCACCCTCCATGTAAAGTCAATGTACAGCTGCGATGGGTTGGGGCCAGCCCTCCCGCGATGCAACTGACATGATCTAGGTGTGATCTGGGCGACTTGGTCGAGCTACCAGGTCGCTTCGGACAACTGTTTTTATTCCGGATCACGTCAGAGAGACAGTCCACGTCACCTTCCCCGTGATTGTGAAGAGACTTTAGTAGTTGTTAAAACTGAAAACATGAACCAGATTTAAAGGCATATGCCAACATTTTTTTTGTTTTTGTGTCTTGCCTCACTCCCGAGTCCATGAAAAGCAGATAGACACCAGTCTTTTGACTGTGTGTGCTGTAACAAGAAAGAGACGGGCAAAGCTTGGCCATCGCTAATTAGCTAAGCTCAAACACTGGGAGTCAATGGGTAGGGGTCCCGTGTGCATGTTGTGACTCGTGTTTTACTGCATTATGTTACGTTATCTATTTTAAGACCAAGATTTGTACTGTATGTAATTTTCGAAAGAAATATATAAAACTGAACCACAGAGTGCATGAGCAAACCACCGCGGATGTGCTTTTAAGTAGGTCAACAAAAAACAAAGTCTTTGTTTACAAGTAGAAGAAGACTGGTACTAAGGATTCCTTGGTATTGATGAAGATCTACAACCTTACCTATTTGAACCAGGATATACAGAGGAGGAACTATATGTTTGGGAAAAGGAGCATGCACGAAGAGAAGCTGAGGCAGAAAAACAGTTATTTTTGTATATTTCCTTCGAAAATTACATAAACTGCCAATCTTAGTCTAAAAATAGATAACGTAACATAACATGGTCAAAAAAAACGAGTCACAACAAGCACACAGGACTATTTAGAGTTTCTGAAAAGTTTATCTGATGACTGTAGGCAGAGGCAAGCTAATGCTACCCATTGACTCAAAAGAATGATGTCTATCTGCCTGTCATGACTTGGGAGTGAGGCAAGACACGAAAACAAAAAATGTGCTTTATTTCTAAAAATATAAAAGTCAAAAATATTTATCTACAGGCAAGATTTATGCTGAAACCAAGGTCATTGAGCCCCCAATGTCTCCTGCACTGATACTTTAGGGTTCACAGGTTAAAAAGTTTAGAAACCCATAGTCGAAGGAGGCGGCCTTTACATGTTAGGTGGCGATACTCTATAGGGAATATTTTGAAAATGTTTGAGGACAGATGAAGGATAAATCAAGGATGAAATGCAGTACATGATGCCAACTGAATCCTTAAAAGAGAGTGCTGTCTGACAGATTGTGCCTGTAAGAAAAGATGGAGGGATGTTGAGTTTGACTTTATCAACTGTTAAAGCTGAGCTCTGTCACATTTAAACCATCACAAAAGGGCGACTATCGATTTGTTTTTTTGAACTGTGGAACAATTTTGGAAGTCTGCCATCCAGCTTGAACTCCAAATGTATTTCCTCTCTTCAGTACTTTCCATTGTAATGCACAATCTACAATATTTGTCTACATGAGCTCCAGCACTCAAGTTGACGGAAAGTAAAAACCACCTACTCTAGGCCTTGATTGGAGGAAAGTCATATCACTGTTTTTCCATTTAATGTCAGCGAAGTTTCATCTTCTGAGAGTGAGAGCTGACAGCATTTCTCGGCGGATTAGCCGGCGGAAAGAGCAGACTCCTCTCTGTTCTCCGGGGAAATATAGTTTTGAGTTGAACGTGCGGTATCCATCACGCTGATGAAATGCATAATTAATTCTCATCATTCCTGTAATCCTTCCCCAGACTTGACCGCAAAGATGAAAATTACAGACGCCTGGGCCCTCTTGTCGACAGGCTGGGTGTTTCATCTATTGTAGTTTTCTCACTCAGCGGCGAAGAAACAGGGATGATAAATCGGCAAGGTTACGAAGTATTTACACAAATAAGTTAAAAACAATCGATCCGGTGCACCACACTGTCATACCCTTAGGGATGTGGCTCCCTTGGAAGAATGCAAAATCCCTTCGGCCGGGGTTCATTTGAGACGCAGATTGTGTCTGATTGATCAATGAGAACCACTGCTGAGCCATCAATCTAACAAGACTGGAATAGGAAAAAGGGGAGCATTAACATGTATAAGCTGCTGTGTCCCGACAATGTCCTCTACCTTGAGTTGGTGGGAAAGCAGCCACCTCCGGGGACGTGAACAAAAGAGGTAAAGTCTAAGACCCGCGACAGGAAAACGCGTTACATAAGGACAACAGGGACGCTGTCAACATCTCAGACGCTTTGTGATCTCAATTCTGGCTCAGCACAGGCCTCGTATCACTCTATTCTACCAAGAAAATGTTTCCTTTTATGGAGCTGCTAATACTCCCCCGCACCTGGAAAGCTTTTCTTTTTTTACAGGCAGGTTAGAGAGTTAATTATCTCAGTAAAACGTGAATATCACCTTCAAATGCCCTACAGGTAATCATCACTGTAAGCCCCTAATGAAAGCATAAAATTGCTGGCACCTTCTCGGCCACCTCTGGGCTGCAGTATTTAAGACAAACAGGTGATTAATGAGTGATTTGTGCTAGTATTGCTGGTGGACAGATGTTCCATATCGCGGTGATGATTGGGCGGAGTTGTTAAGAAATGTTCTTCAAGGTCTTTCAGTGAGAGGGTAAGTTGCTTTTTACCAGGGGAAGTGTTGTAAAATTGCTGAAATTTCCTTTATTGTGGGAAACTACAAAGATTGGAAGGGCCCAGAAGACAATATAATACTAGGGCTAAAATCAAAAGTTAACCTTTGAATCAGGGGTCACAAGAGGGCCACATGCAGCCCTCTTGCTTCCTCAGTGTGGCCCCTAAGTAAATTTCAAATAAGAAAGAATATACGGTCACTGTCAGGCACAAAACTCTTATCTTCAGGAAATTAAAAAAAAAAAACTCTACTGCTGAATGAATGAATATTGAATTTTGCTGATTACATTTTTTGTTAAAAAATGAAAGCCACTGACCAACATTGGAAGGTGATAAATAGCACTGTCATAAAAATTGGAATAAAAAGGTTTGTGCTCTACAGAAACAATATTCACATGGAAACATGACATCATCTGCCAAGAAAAAGTTCAGAAAAAGTAATATTTCAAAGAAAATAGAGCTGTACTTGTTTAACAAATTTTATATATATTACAAAATATGTATGTATAGGACAATATGCTTTAACAATTCGTAAAAACTTGGTTACTTATAATAAAAATGAATTCTGTCATTAGATCATTAAATAAAATATTGCTACTTACATTTGAGTCAAAAGATATAATTCTTGATATAATATCTCTTTAAAAAAATGCGTTTTCTGTGTTTAATTATAAGTAATAATGAATGAGATTTTTATGTTTAATGGGAAATAATAAAATGCGTCTTAAACGGTTTAGTGTTTAAAAAAGGGGCTGCTAACTAACTGCAAACAAGGACTACAAAAATGGCTGGGGACCTGACGACATCCTTTCTGAGCGTTTTTTTTAACAATCATTTATATACTTCTGCCACAGTCACGAGGACCAACTTGATCAGGTTATTCAATAAAGAGGAAATTCTCAAACAAGAAGTCACAACATTACGTTATACATTGGAAATATTTTAGTTGCTACTTAGTCAAACCACCATGTTGTAGTTTGGTCGTAATTTACCAATAGCTTCTTACTCCCGCTGAATACATTGAATCTTCGAAAATCGGGAAAACTAGGTTCGTATGTTAAGATCATCACAAAGAGCAGAACATGCAAGTTTTTAAATATTTTGTTCTCCACAGAGCTAAACAGCAATGATCCAAAACACAGTGAAAAATCCCATTAGCTTTTAGTAGGCTTGCAGTCTAGGAACCAGCACAATGGAACACAGATCCAGGATTTGTTAATGTTGCGAGATAGCACTTTGCAAATAACTCAAAAAGTTCTCAATGGATTTGGATGACATTTTCATCCAAACCCATAGATTTTGCTGGTAGTCCAACATAATGAAACAAGAGGGAACTTGAAGAGGAAAGGAGGTTAAATAGTACAAAACTGAACCAACTCATGACAATAAGTTCTCATTGGAATGTGATTATATTTTTAGAGAATGTTGGACACGGCACGAGGGAGAACTAATTAGGTTTTGGTAGCGATCCAATTCTGGATGTGGATCCAGAAATTTTTTCAACGATTTGTTAACAGTGCAAGATTGCGCAGTTTTTCAAATTTTTGTTAATAGCTCAGTAAGTTTATAATGAATTTGAATGACATTTTTAGGAAATGTTGATCATGACAGAAGGAAGATGTGGATCCAGAAAATTTTTGATTTCATTTCATTTTTTGTTAACAGTGCGTAGGGCAGTTTTCCACATTTTTGACTCCTGGCACTGTTGGAAATGCCTTGGAGGAGGTTTGTGCTCCTAGGACGTGTGAGCAATTTTTATTCTCGATTTAGAGCCACCTAATCTGCTTTTTGTTTGTCTATAACTTGATTTTGTTTACTTTGAGAGGTGTTGAGATCCTAAGGTAGTTGCTATGATCCTGGTGCTCTCTTGACTAGTTCTTTGATATGGAAGAAGACTTTGGACCAGCAGGTTGAGGGGACTTTTCTATGACTGCACCCTTTAGAAAAAAAGTAGAATAGAATAGAATAGAATAAACCTTTATTCGTCCCACACGGGGAAATTTGCAAATGTGGGGGTGCAAGTGTGTGTGGAGGTTCTTCCATGAGAATAAGGTTGTCATCAGAATATAAGAGTATGTGAATCAATCAAAAAGTTCAGACAGTGTCAGATTAGAAAACAGCAAACAGCTGCTGCCATCACATCTTAAAAAACAAATAGCAAACATTTAATTCATTTGAGCAGAAAAGCTGTAACAGATAAAAGGATGGTTTCAAATGAAAGTGTTTACAGCCACGGGCAGTTAATGTGAAGATATTTGAAGTTTCACGTCTTTGCCAAAGGGCATGTTGACACATGTTGACAAGTGTTGAAAACAGCATGTCTCGTTAGCGTTTGCCACCCTGATTTTGGCATCCAATCTTGGAGGTTGAGTGTGTGACATTCTGGTAGCTTCTCCAACCATCCTGTTTTGTCACCCTGTTGAAAGAAATTTGTCATTTCAGTGCACTGTGTACCTTTAAAAAAAGAGAGGATTATCTGTCATGCAGGTTTATGATAAATAATAGAGGAGTTTAGAAGTTAGTACAGTTTCTGACTTTATTGCTATAAACTGAAATTTATACAGCATATGCTCGTGGAACAAATGTAAACTCTGGTGATATACAGAATAAGCTTGAATATTGACAGCGGAGGGATTGCAGCTGTATCAGTCTGTATAGTAGCCAGTCTCAGTAATACTCAGCTTTTGGCATTATTCATTCAGTCCTGCAGTCATGCATTGGCGCAGTGGCTAATCTCTGCCCCCGAGGCACTTCAGCAGTAATGCACCTGTTAAAAAAAATCCCCATCTATGCCATTCTGAATGGAAAAAAAGATTAGCTAATATTCTGTAATAGTGTGGGGGATTTATTGGGCACTTGTGTGTTTCTGTCTGGCTGGAAGGCTGCACTGTCACTCAGTTGATTACATCCCTGTTTGTTAGGAAAGTTAACCACCTGCAGCTGCTATAAGTGTTTAAAAAGAAAAAAAAAAAAAAAAGACATATTTTGGGGTGTTTCAGCATGAATTGGAAAAGGTGGGACATTAAATAGAGTAAATCTGGAAAGTGGAAGTAGAGAGAATGGGATAACATACAAGAAAGGAGCCAAAGGCTGGATCTAAACCAGGGATGGACAACTTCTGTTACCGTGAGGACCACATAAATGTTGTTCTTACTTCCTGTGGGGCAAACTGTGATGAATCAGTGGATGCTTTCAAATTAGACAATCATGATTGTTAGTAATTTATCAAAAAGAGTCCATGCTGATTTAGTGTTCATAATATTCTGCTGTCCAAAATTGAAAAAGAGCGATTATGATACTAATTAGAATTAATAAATACATTAATAGTGTAGCTGGGCCAGGGATTGGTGGGTGAACAGATCAAGTCCTGATCAAAGCATTCTGAGGTTGGTTTGGTAGCTGGGGAAGTGCAAGCTGACCACCTGGGGCAAGGATACGGCATTTGGTAATGCAGCTAAAAGGGGTGGATGTCCCTTTAAGGGTTTGAGCCCTTAAACTTGCTGGTGATGCAGACAAGTCATCAGGCAGGAATGATGAATGATGAAGTGCTGCCCCAGAATCTGCTTCCAAACCTGGCCTGATAATAATACCAACATTATTATTATCAGTGTAGGGCACAAACCTCTTCTCTCCAAAATGGCTACTTTTCAGGAAATTAACAAAAAGGCTGTACTAATGAAGTTATTAATGTATGTTCCTGATAAAAGATTTTTTAAATTTAATTTGGTTAAAAGCTGAAAAACATGCTTACCAACATGGAAAGTGGCCAACAATGCTATTTTATGAAAAAAGAAAATCATAAAAAACGGAGATCGTAGGTGTGTGCCCAACAGCGACACTACATTATAATTCATGTGTAAAATGTAAGGTTATTAATAATACTGGCACTTGATGCTGAATTAAAGTCTAGTTAAGCTGCTCTTTTTTTAATGCAATTAAAATGATATTTACCTGCCACTGAGTATATTTTGCTACTTAATTAAGACTTAATTACCCTTGGCAGATTTAATATGTTTTCCCACATGCTGAAGTTGACAAGATATCAGAATTAAAGAACATAATTAAAAGAAAAAAAAACACATTTTTGCAAATAGGTAGTGCTAAAACATGTGGAAATAACAAATAAATTTCAGTTTTAAAGCAAGAAGGAAAGGAGTTTTTCCACTTTTCTTCTCCAAGTCCAGAAAGCCTCTAGTGAGAGGCAAAACTGGAGTCATGGGTTCCCAACCCACAATTCAAATTTTGCATATGTCCACTTAGGCTTCAGTAACAACTAGGGCTGTCACCTTATACCGTATACAAATATCTGTTAGAGCATGGGGTAAAAATACACACTCAAAGTGTAAATAAACATTTGAATATTTAACAGCTCAACAGCACCTTAGCTAGCCTGGAGAAGTGAAACATCTTATCCAGCAGAGGGCGCTCCCAGTGCACCTTGAATGACCAGTGCTCTCTTGACCTCAACAGCAGCTGCATCTAGTCCGCCAGGCACAGACGGACGAGGAAATGGAGGACTGGCAAAGCTACTCGAGTGGACAGTAACAACATTTGAGGAGCACCATGTGGAAGCACTTCGGGCTTCTTTGTGAGTTGATTATGTGCTAAGCAACTGGCCCACTACGACAAATCCAGTTGTCGACCTTACACGCATCACAGTCCAGCGGTGCTTTGACAAATACTCAGCACAATACTCTGAGTCCTTCTCGGCAGCCGCCACCCCCCGCCACAGGCCAGGAAAAAATACCATCATGGACAAGATTGCAATCTTCATGTGCAGGTGAGGTAAATATAAAAATGATCCAATGGAAGTGCTCTGTGTGCGTTGCAGCCAGCCGGGAGGGGTGGGGGGAGATGAGCGTACACCTGACAGGCTTGTTTGCTCAAAAATTAATGAAGTTTGATTTTTGGGAAAAGTGACAGCCCTAGTAACAGCCTGAAAAATGCCATCTGACTTCACATGCAAACACATGGATCGAACCATAATCCCTCATGGTCTGTGTTCTTGTGTAAAATCTACAATTGTCTACAGCCTCCTCTTACAATATGATGTAATAAACCAAAGACACTGATGGAGCTTAGAGGTGACTCCAACAAACAAACAAAAAAGGCAGCAGTGAATAATATTTATCCAAAGGTCAGGTGTAACAACAAAGGCAGAATAATAACTCTGACATGTTTTGTGTTACAATATCACCATATATCAAATATTCATTAGTTCTGTTTTGTTAGTTTTGATATCAGATCTGGTGGAAATTGAATATTTGTCAGCTCTAAAACTGGCAAATACATAACAGTCAGTCAAAGAGCATCTAATCTTAATCCATGTTTTCTCCTGGTTACAAAGCTTTTAATACCCTGCTAATGCAATATGCATACTGTTGCAATGCAGGGCTTAAAAGTAGCTTCTCTGGGAAACACAACTCCAGAATATAAAACCCATCATGTGTTTTTTCGTTTTTTTTTTTTTTGTTTTTTTTTCCTGGGGTTGAATACAAAGAAGCAAAGCCTCCCAAAGATCTTACAGAAAGCCATCAGCATACTTTGTGCAGAAAATCTCACCCCTGCTGCCCCTGACTGTTTGTCTAAGTGCCAAGAGGATTACACAGCTAACACTGGAATCATCATTTCCTTTCTCCTTGTATTAGCAGCAACACTGTGACTCAGGCTAAGAGGGTTAATACCTTGACTGTTTGCAGGCACAGCTCCCTCTATGTAAACAAAGACTTATTCCAAGTCAGGGTTGAAAATTTGTTGTGCAATGCTTTCGAGGTGTACTTGATTGGTTTTTAATCCATGAAAATCAAAATATTACTTGTTCGGAGCTAATGTGCATGAATTACATCATAAAGCACTGACAATTGTTTACAATAACAAATATATTTACCAGCAAATTGACATATACTTATAAAAGCAGCTTCCAGGCCTCTGAGGTGCATGTAAACAGGCGACATCTTGTTCCAAAGTGTCCTTGATTATAAATACAGGTTCTATATTAGTAACCAACCACTTAGAGACAGCAGGGGATCACAATTTAAACAATTCAATAACACTGATTACACAATGACTTGCAAATCCTTCTCAACTGATACACAATTGAGCACACTGCAGAGGCAAGATATTTAATGTTTAAACCAATAAACATCATTGATTCTTTGAAAATATTCACTCAATTTGAATTTGATGACTGCTATACATTTGAAAAAAGCTGAAAAAAAGGTAAGTGTAACGATTGGGTCTAAAAAGAGCATCCCAAAAGGCTCAGTAATTCACAAGCAAGGAAGGGGAGAGATATAGAAATAAATATTTCAACAGTTTAAGAACAACATTTATCAGCATACAATTGCAAGCAATTCAAAGATTTCGCACCCACATTCCACAATATTGTCAGAAAATTCAGAAAATTTGGAGAAATCTCTGCATGTAAGTGGCAAAGCTGCAAACCAACACAGATGTTTAAATACCATCAATCCCCCAGGTGGCCATGCATTAACCTCTTCAGCCCTATAGGACCCAATTTTGGGTCTGCTGGGGCTCAGGAGAAAAGCTCCTCCACACGACAGCACAAGCAGTGAACTGTGCCTTTAAGACTATAGTCATGTCTGCTTTTATTTGGCAAAAACATATATTTTTGACTTTTGGCTAAATATGCACTGTTTTTCAAAATCCTTGCCTGACCATATTGTTATCAAACCTCTTTAATTTTTCTCTGCATCACTTTATAACAACAATCCTTTGCAGAGATGATATAAACATATTTTATTATTCATTTTTAGAGTTTCACAGCCACTCCAGCATCATTTCTAAGAGAGATATTCACAATAAAAAATTCTGTTTTAGGCGAGGATGAGATTTTCAAATTATTCTGACTTCTGCCTTCATTTACTCTGTCCCAGTAACACATATACTGATAATTACACATCTGGACAAATCCCTCAAGTGTTACTTTTATTATGACACCAAAATTATTCAAATAGACCTTGTGGTTGCAGAGATACACTCTTTTCTTTATGGGTATGGGTTTCGAGCAGGAGGCTTAAAAAAGGGGCTCGGGCTGAACAGGTTTAAAAAAAAACATAATTCTGTGAAGGATATTTACGCATGGGTTCATGAACACTGAGTTAACTGACAATCAGTTTGTCGTGACATCTGCAAGAGCAAATTAAAACTCTATCATGCAAAGCCATATATCAAAAACAACCGGAAACGCCGCCCCTTTTTCTGACTGAGACTGACTATTGCAAAAGAGATAAACTGAGTCTGGGAGGAACAGGGTCAAAGGCTGTGTCACCCACCTCTTTAATGTCATCCTCTGCTAATGGAGGGATATCTTATGGAGGCCTAAAACCACCGTTTATTTTTGGTGGTTTTAGCAAAAGAAATATGTTGATATTTCACATTTGCTTCTTGGTAACACAAGAGTTTAAATATCTGCAGCTATAGCTAGCTAGACAGTTCACTAGATAGCTAGCTAGCTAGATAGCTATAGCTATAGCTAGCTCGCTAGAAAGATAGCTACTGTATTTGAATCAAATGTTGGATTTGGATTGATATATTCCCAAGAAGTCCATAAATCAATCCAAATCCAACATTTGATCCAAATACAGTAATAAATCCATACATCGCCATCAAGTGCAGCTGTATTTCCTTAAAAATTCAAAATAGTCTGTTTTCAGGGTTAGGGTAGGTATTAGGGTTAGGGTGTACCCTAACCCTAACCCTTTGCCTTACCCTTACAGTATTTGTACTGTAGGACTATCCCCCTGATCCCCAGTGTGCTCCAATTTTGGAAACACACATAAGTCTAAGAAAGAAAAGGTGTAAAAAATATTTTTTTAATTTATTTTCATGAAATTTTAAACTTTTTTTTAGGAAAGACTTCATGTTCTGGTTATATTCTGTTTTCCCCCTTGTAGGTTCAAGTTACATTCATCTATAGGAACTTGATTTAAAAAAAAAAAACAATAAGTGAGGAAAAACATCCTATATTTTGTGTGTTCAGACTGAGGTAAGTCAGCTGTAGTAGCATCTACAGTGATTCTGCTTATTGTGATAAATCTTTAGAATATTACCTTTCAAAAGGGACCAACACCATGCATGTACCTCAAAGGTTTCAAGAGCAGTAATCATTCTACTTTGGGTTATCTTTTACAAGCCTTTTTTGGGGAAACTGACTGGTTTATTAAAGGGTCATGCTTATGAGTGCATACATATCATCCTGACTGTTCCAGAAATAGAAATACATCACAGCCATCAATGCAGCCATCTCCTTTGACTGACATCACCGGTCACCTCAATGCTCTGAACTTGAAGCTCAGGCACAGATAAGCCTCCAAGCAACTCACTGAATTCAATCACAGCATCAAAGAACAAAATAACTTCCCTGTATATAAACCTGACAGAGGTTTCATTCTCTTCCCAAATCTCAGAGCTGTCACCACAAATGACCCATCCCTGCAGCACCACAGCCACAGAGGATTTGCAGAGCTATTGGAAGACCTGAAGGGAGGATTTGAATTCAGATTCTGTGATGTAAATGAGCACATGGAGATTTTCAGCTGAATGAAATCACCTTCTACATGATTCACAAAGCTCAGCCGTGCTTCTCCTGAAAGTTAAACAGCAGAGCAGCAGTCAAAACATTCACAAAGTAGAACTCAGAGAAAGAGTTGGCAATTTCAGTAATTTAGTGCCCAAAAAGTTATGTAAATGCAAATGTGAGTGACACTATTGAAGATCATGGCCACACCTAATCAGAGTACTTTTTGAAACAAACTACAAATAAGTAGGACTATCGCCCGGTGGTGTTCTGCCTCCATGAGATATCCAATGGCCAGGCAATGAAAGTAAAGCACTGGGTCAGGAGGGAGGGTGGAGCAGTCTTTGTGGAAGAGTAATTTATAGAGAACGTGTAAGAAGAGGATGAACATGAGACCCAATGACCTCTGCCTTGGACCTTGAACCACCTAAATTTCAGTCCATCACAGAGAGAGGAAATCTGTCCACACTTTGACAGAAATCCTTCCAAAAAGATTTTACATACTAAGTTCTCAAGCAAGGGATGACTCTGTTCTTTGAAATCTTGCTAGTTCAGTTATGAGTCAAAATGGGTATTTGTACAAACCCCAATTCCAGTGAAGCTGGGACATTGTGTAAAACGTAAATTAGAGTAGGGTACAATGATATGCAGATTTTGGTTTATCTACATTCAATTGACTAAACCACAAAGAAAAAGATATTTAATGTTCAAGCTCATAAACTTCATTGTTACCTCCACCAAGGAGTTATGTTTTTGCCGGCGTTTATCAGTCTGTCTGTTTGTCTGTTTGTTTGTTTGTTCGTGTTCAAAATAACTTGAAAAGTTCTGAGCGGATTTGGATGAAATTTTCAGGAATTGTCAGAAATGGGATATGGAAGAACTGATAAAATTTTGGGGGTGATCCGGATCAGCGTCTGGATCCAGGAATTTTTTAAAGGATTCTTTAACATTGCCAGATAGGACCATTTTCGCCAAAGTGGACCGAAGCTGTTTGGCGGAGGTCTGCGCTCTCTGAGTGCTTTTCTAGTTTGTTTGGTTTTTTGTATATTGAATATTCACACACTCTAAATTTGATGCTTGCAACATGTTCCAGAAAAGCTGTGACAGTGACAACAAAAGGCTGGGAAAGTGGAAGAATGCTAAAAAAAGAACACCTGTTTGGAACATTCAGCAGGTGAGCAGATTAACTGAAAACAGGTGAGTGTCATGATTGGATTTAAAAGAAGAATGCCCAAAAGGCTCAGTCCACCACGAACAAGGAAGATTCACCACTTTGTAAACAACTGCTTAAGCAAATAGTCCAACAGTTTTAGAACAACATTTATTAACGTACATTTGCTAAGAATTTGGGGATTTCATCATCTACAGTCCACAATAATAATAATAATAATAATAATACATTTTATTTATAAAGCGCTTTTCTAGGCAGTCAAAGACGCTGTACAGAGGTTAAGAACATCATAGAAAACAACATAATAATAAAAAAACGTGATTAAAAAGAAAAGAAAAGGAACATAAAGTACATGTAAAAGCAGTCATACATTAAAAGCAGTTCTAAAAAGGTGGGTTTTGGTGAGGGTTTTAAATGTGGACAGGTTTGGACAGATTCGTATGTGTGATAGTAGTGCGTTCCAGAGGGTGGGGGCGGCAATAGAGAAGGCTCCATGAAAAATTCAAAAAATCCAGAGAAATCGCTGCATGTAAGCAGCCAGGCGGAAAACCAACATTGAATGCCCATGACCATTAACCCTTTAGGTGGCACTGCATTAAAAACCAACACTATGCTGTGAAGGATATTACCATGTGGGCTCAGGAACACTTCAGAAAACCATAACCACTTAGCACAGTCCGTCACTACATGTACAAGTACAAGTTAAAACATGCAAAGTTTGCCAACTTCTCCAGGCTCAAGATCTAAGGCACCATTAATTCTGAGATATACATACAGGTTTTTGCACGTTACAACAGCATGGCTTCGTAGTAAAAGAGTGTGGGTTCTCGCATCATGAAGCACAAAATCTGACAATGAAGACTCCAGACTGTTGAGCAATTAAAATCAAAGATCAAGTGAGAATGGGAAAGAAAATCAACTACAAAGCTTCAAAAATTAGTGTCCTCGGTTCCCAAATGCGTATTGGGTGTTGTTAAGAGAATTCACGAGAAATGGGTCAATATGATGCCTGATTACCTTTGACCTTGAAGATCAAAATGTTATTTATTTAATCAAGGACAGCAAAGTTTCAGCAAAGTAGGGCAAAAAAATCATTTAAACCTATCTAGTGATATCTCATTCACAAGCAGGGTGACTCAGAGACTTCCTGACCTTGATATTTGACCTGTAACCTCTCAAATTTGGCTTTACCAATTAAAATTTCTTGTATGTACAAATGTACTTGGCAATAAATACCTTTTCTAATTCTGAAAAATCCTTAGATCCTTCCTTATCATGGAGAATACTTTGCGCAAAGTTTGACAAATATCCCTGAAAGCATTCTGGTGATATCCTGTTCATTATCAAAGGATGATGATGGCTATTAAGATCTTGACCTTTGACCCAAGATCTCCAAAATTCATTCTGTTTATATTATTTAGAGATAGTGGACATTTGATCAAACTTTGAGGCTTTAGTTTCTCTTAAAGCCTTCATGAGGTATCGCTGTCAAAGTCAAAGACTGACCAAGAGCCTCCTTGACCTTTTGACCTCCAAAATCCAATCAGATTATCCTTGTATCATGGTGACAGTTAATGCAAAGTTTGAAGAAGATCCCTGTGATAGATAGATAAAGCAAGACTGTGTTTACAAGAATGATGATGGGCCTCATGGCCTTTGCCCTTTGACCCATGAAGTCCAAGATTTAAATGGTTTATTCTCTTGAGTAGACATTTAGACACAAAAGAAGTTTGACTTTTTCAAGAAGGTCATTGATTCATGATATAGAGATACTAATGTGCTTTTAAACAACACAGTGATTGATTGAACTATTTCAATGGCTGGAAGCTAAAGAATATATTTGTTTTATATTTTTCTGTTTTTTTTTTTACTTTTGTGGAATCTAACAGGAGTGTCTTGTATATTAAGCCTCTCTAAAGTTGGATATTCATGAAACATGGTAAGTAAATCAACATTGCTTCTATTTAAAGTATGTGAGCCGTGCATTCAAAGGGACCTGTCTGTGTTTGTTACCACTGCGTGTCATCTTTGGATAGCGGTAAGGAAGTGAGACATGATGTCTGCTTCTGTATCTTGTCATCATGAAATAACCATTGACAGTGCAACTATTGCAATTATTCAATTTATTCTGATGATACTGATGTTCCCACACTTTTATTCTTTGTCATCTATGATGCAATAGTTACACAAGGTGCATCAATAAAAGATTACACAAATGTAAAAGCCAACAAGCTGTGTGACATATGAATATGCTGATGAGCCCACTTTAATTTTTAAATGGTTTGAAACTTAACTAAAGATGTGCTCTTTCACTTGATGGCTGATCACAGACTGACAGATTCGGGTAAATGAATTTAAGGTGGCAGATCAGTAACCCCACTGAAACCCTCCAGGAGGTTCTGCTCAGCTGATTATGAAACGCAGAGCAGAGAGGGCAGGTTTAGATCTAAAGGAAAGTTAGAGGAGGTAGAGATTTGCAAAGTCAATCCCCACCACCCTGTTAGCTTCAGATACACTGCTTGATTAGGTCTTTGGATCGATACGCTGATGGACACAGGGACACAGGCAGGATGGTTATGTACTCTCAACCCCCACCATCTTTTCATGTGTGGTGTTAGGGGACCAGCTCATCACGTTGGGCTGTGACTGACCCACAAACATCACAGATAACAGAGGTACCTTGAACTTTTAAAAGCTTTAACAAGCATGTGTCCTCTGTTAAGGTTTTTGAAAAAATATTTACTCGTGGTGTCAGAGGACATCCTTCAATACAAGTTTTAATCCATCCACCTACTATTTCAAAAATTTCAGATAGAAATGTACAATTTAAACAAAATAATAATAACTTTATATCAAGGCAGTAATCATTGAGCACACACACTTTTTATTAGGAACACCAAATCAACTGCTTGAAACAGCCAATCATATGGCAGCAGCTCAATATATCGCTGCTGTCGGGTACAAACCTCCAAACTTCAAAATGGCTTCTTTTCAGGAAATGTAAATTATGCTCAATTACTGCATGACTGAATGTTGTATTGTCCTGATTACAAATTCTACATCTGTACTTAATTTGGTTAAAAGTCTATAAAACCCACTCACCGACATGGAAAGCACTGTTTATGAAAATAAGAAAGTTATGAAATATGTTGATAGGAGGTTTGTGCCCAACAGCGATGATATTCAGGTATGTACGACCTGCAGAAGTCCAAACCAATCATCAGAATGGTAATAAAAGCTGATATATGACTCTGATCGAGGCATTGTTACATCTGCCAAGGAGGTTATGTTTTTGCCGGCCTATGTTTGTTTGTTTTGTTCTTTGTTAGCAAGATTAGGCAAAAGCCACAGGATGAATTTTGCTGAAATTTTCAGGAGATGTTGGTAATGGCCCAATTTAAATATGGACAATAATATTGTTTTTGCTCAATGACATCAACATGATTCTGAGTGCTAGATGTGGATTTTCAGGGTCAAGGAATCACATTATGATGGTAACTTTATCATGGAACTATTGATCATAGACGTAACAGCAGTATGTGAGCTACCTTGGCGTAGATTTGAGCTCTCAGAGTAATTTCTAGTTGTTGATGCTAGACAACATGGAAGTGAGTTAGCATTTGGCACTTCCTGGTTCCTATGCCTGAAATTATATGGGATTTAGAATACTGGTTTGGGATTAATGCCTGAAATAAGGCTTGTGGGGAACACACATACACATGTGAGATTTTAATGTTTAATGGGAAATAATGAAATGCATCTGATGTTGCCTGATTATGAATTGAAACAACGGTTGCTAATGAACTGTTAATAAGGACTACAAAGATGACTGGGGAACCAACGGCAGGCATTTCTAAATTTGCTTTTTAATAATCAACAATTTTCTACCACAGCCATGAGGGCCAACTAGCACAGGTCATTTGATTAAGAGAAAACTCTCAGATTCTCAAACAACAGGTCACAACAAGATGTCACACTTTGAAAATATTGTTGTTTCTAAATCAAACTGCCATGCTGTAGTTCCACAGTAGCTTAATAATAGCTTTTCACTCTTGCTGATTACGTTTAAGCTTCTAAAATTGTGCAAAACTGGTTCATTTGTTTAGACTGTCACAAATAACAGTCAGCAATGATGAAAATCAGAGTAAAAAATAGGCTCTCAGTCAAGAAAACCAGTGTGATGTGAAAAATACATTATCCCTGCACAAGTCAAGTGGCAGAGGTGGGCGGAGCTGACAGCGTGTCAGTCCAGACTTGTCATTATGTATTATTGTTTCAATTGAGAGCCCCAAGGTGGTGGATTTTACAGAAGGTGTGTTGCATTAAAAAGCACCTTCCCTATTGTCCAACTTTGTATGAATGAACAAGAACTCTGACTGTGAGCAGGCCTAACACTTCCATCAGGGGTCGACCTCTCTAATGCTTTTGTGGCTGTATGAGAGTAAATCCCTGCACACAGCTTCTAAAATCTTCTGGAGAAGCCTCTCCTGAGGAGTGAGAGGATGTTCTAGCTGCAGATTAATGCCCATGGCTTTAGAGATGTTAAATAATCACATGAGGGTGTTAGGTGGTTCTGATGGTTTTGTGATTTTTTTTATAATTTAAAGGGGAAAGTTGAGTACTTCTGATACTTTAAATTTGCATAGATTTTTTTGGCTGCATAAAATATTTCACTTTTTCAATTATATGTCGCTAATAAGTAAAGCATCTATATGTTGAGTGGCTGCCCCCTCTGTGGTTTCTTGACACATACTGCACTGCATACAAAGCGTCAAGCTGCCTTTACAAAAACACATTAAATCACAAAGGTTTCCTCACTTCCCATCCCTGAACCGAAACCATATTGCTGTGGAAAAATGTATTGAACTGAACCGCAGGAGATGCGCCCACAAATGTTGTTTTCCTCGCAGCTCTAATGGAGATTCTGCTGCCTCTGACACCAGGCTGTCAGGAGAAGAAAGTTCGCCCCTCCTTCCTCTCCCTCCTGGACTCCCTCTGTTCTTATCAGCGGGGGGGAGATTGAAAGTTTCAATTGGGTTTATCGTATCAATTGTCTGGGCTGACATGCAGTGTTAGACCTGGCAGCATTGTCATGGCCGAGGAAAAACTGGCTCTGAATTGAGTTGTTTAGGGCCCAGGAAATAGAGATACAATGTCAGAGTGTGGGGTGCATTGATACATAAAGTGTCATTGTTGTGCGAAATGTAATAATGTGCTGTGTGTCTGTGGGGGTTTAATTAAAGTCATGCAACAGTAAGTTCTGACTAAGTTTTCGTTTCTGGTTGGATATGAGGAATTTCATAAGTCTTCATATAAAGCAGAGCATTACGATCACTCCCCTGTTGCCTATGTATGACTCCACCTGAGTCAGGTATACTGAATAGTTATTTAAAATACTAAAACTAAACATTATAGCAAGGAGAGTATGTCCCTCTTGAACTAGCTGCTACCTCTGAGTAGCTTGACAGACACTGTAGACAGACAGACATTGAATCAGGTGGATCCAGCTGGTGTGCAATGTTATAAACATGGGACTCAGTGACATTAACACTTGATCTTGTACCTACAAAACTGAATAGATTATCGTGATGTCAGAAGACATTTTGGCAAAGTTTGAAGAAAATCCCTCAAAGGCTTTTTCAACAATCTGGCAGATAGATTGGTGAACAATTTGAGCACATAACGCTTACAGCCATGGCTTTCCCTGATGCATAGACATTAAAATACAAATATACCGTATGTACATCTGCGTTAACATGTTAGCATTTTCATTTTAGATTATGGTGTAGACTGGCCAAACATCATCAAATGTGCTTGTATTATTCCGAATATTTTCTTTTTATTCGTTGACTTTTTTTCGCATCATGGCTACACAAAAAATGAGAAAACATCAGTTGACTCCTCTACATTTGTTCCTGCTCTGACCCTTTGTTAAATGAAGTTGACTGGGTTCTGTTTCCCAATTATCCGGAGTTTCACTGCTTGACAAAGTACGAAAAGTTAA
Source organism: Cetoscarus ocellatus (assembly GCA_037902135.1). Classification (NCBI taxonomy): domain Eukaryota; kingdom Metazoa; phylum Chordata; class Actinopteri; order Labriformes; family Labridae; genus Cetoscarus; species Cetoscarus ocellatus. The sequence goes on from JBAMNC010001675.1 coordinate 92,224, forward strand.
CAAGGCCTGCTGTTCGCCTACACTTGTAACCTTGTGTCAAGTCATTCCTATTTTTGTGAGTGGCTTAACCTCAAGAAACACTTTTAGTTTTAATGGTTTTACTTTTTTTTAGTCTTGTCCATTTTTAAGGATAAAAGAAAAAAAAAATGCCTCCTTGTAATATGAAAATGTGAAATAAGCACATAATACAGTGAGATTATTCCAAAGGCAACCAGATGACCTCCAACAAAAACATGTTTCAGAAAAGATGATTCATATTCATTCATCCACCTGTTGGACTATGTATCGTATTTGAAGAGGTTTTTTTGAAATGCCTGTGGCTCTGTTGGTCACATCTACATATGAATACAGGTCGAGTTATTGACTTGAAAAATATCTCCTGTGTTTCCAGGGTTCCAGAGAGATTAGGAAAGAGAAGGGTTAACTGAACAAAAGTGAAGTATACTGGAATAATTTCTTCGTAATTTCTTTTTTACCATTATTTAATGAAACTTGAACTAACATTTAACTCTTTTACTTTAAAAAGAAAAATGTTAAAATTGTTCAGTTTTCTCAGTTTTCAATATTTATTGAACCACTGCATGAATATTCTTAAGTTTCAGACATTTTTTATGGCTTGTGTTGCTCATACAAAGACAGCAGTTCAGTGGACAAAACTCATTTTTCCCTTTAAATGAGAACTATTTCTGCATACACATAATATCAGTAGTAATACCTGCTTAACTGACTGGAGAGATTGTTATTATTTGTAAAGATGGTGTGATTTAAAGGGAAAAATGTCTTAAAGAAAAATCTGATATTTTTAAGGCCCATTAACACATCAATGTATATTAACTGACACTGACCAACATTGAGGAATCATCAAAATTTGGTTAAAGTGTTCACACAGGTTCAACATATCAATGGCAGAGAGATGTTGTGCTGGTAGAGTATGACATCTCCTGACGAATAGAGAGGTTCATGGATGACATACTGTATTTTTGACGGTCAACATTGAAGATAGCATTGTGCTGGTTGTCTCGACCGCCGGCCCACTAATAACCTACAGGGTTTTTCACTATGCTTTGGATCTTTACTGATGATAAGCTCAGACGAGAACAACAAATTATGAAACTTGCATGTTCTGTCTTCGTGATAATCTGAACAAACAAACCTACTTGGTATTGTGAAACTTGTAAAACTTGGTTGTGAGTTAGAAAAACTATTTTTGGAAAGGTTTAAATTATATTTAAGGGAAAGTTGATGTCATTTAGAGGATCCAACAGGAAAACTTGTTCTTATTTATTAGGGAAACTTGATACATCTTGTTTTAAAGCCCTTGATGCCAATGGGGCTTTTCCACTTCATGGTATCAGCTTGACTTTACTTGTTTGGTTATCATACCAAGTACCTGGCAAAGTTTTTCGCTTCACCTCCAGCAGGGTCTCAAGATAGCTGAGTCAAGACTAAATGCAACCTGGAGACACTGCTGAGCTCTGAATGGTGGAAGTATCACCTGAGTTGGGGGCATTGATGCAGAAATGATGCTCCAGGATGTGATATGACTACCCAAATAATCCTCTGCTTATATAGCATGTTGTTTTGCTGATTTCAACCATTTTTGGATCTAAATTAATCTAACTGTGACAATTAGCCACAAAGGGGGTGGCAGCACTACTGCCTTTGTTTTCGTGCCACCACAGTTTCACATTGCTAAGATGTGACAGTCCCACCTACTTTAAAGAGGTCCTGACAAAGTCTATACTGTAACGGGAAATGAAGCAGATAACACAAATGGAAAATTACTGTAACTGTAAGCAAATCTTAGATTTTATGTTTGAGAAACTTGATATTGTTCCCAATCTTTATTGCCATTGATGTGAAGATTCCCACTGCCTTTCCATCAGAGACAGGATGTTTGTTTAGTATTAATTCTGTGATCACAGCACCTCATTTGTCAAAAGCAAAGCTACAGCTAATGTGTCGGTGCTAGAGCTTCGAAGGTGTAATGACAGCATTTTTGATTCAATTTCTGACCTCTCAGAAGAGATGTGCCACATCATAAAATCTGACATTCCGGCCATGATTCAATTTGATGTGGTTCAATTTGAAATGATTTATTTCCAGTACTTGCGATCTATTACAGCTCTAAAAGAGTAAAGGCAACAAATGCCTGAGAGATTCAAAGATTCAAACAAAGACAAAAATACATGAGGTTTACTGATGATAAAATGTTACATGCGCACATATGATGTATGTATCCGCATATTAAGGCAGATGTCATGATGATTAAGGGGAAATCTTTCAGCCTTCGAGTACAGAATATTTGGCTCAACAATACCATTTTTGTTTATCTGTGCATGACAATGTAGTTGAGGCTTTTTTTCATTTTATTTTTTTTGCTTTTTTTCCTGTTGTCTTATCTGAAATCAAGCATACCACAATAAATACAAGCGTTGAAAACAGTAACATAGAGAGAAACATGCAACTCTATAACACAAGGCTGCATTAAATCTTACGTCAGTTTCTCTTTATTTTGTTCTCTTTCTGATTTATCTACTTACCAACAGTCATTATTTCTGCCGTGGTCATGTTCACGAGTTTATGGGAACATTTTCAGATGCACCGCTGCTTCCAAACTTTCAACATCATAAACTAGAGCCCTGGATGCTGTGTGAGAAGAGTGATTCAAGGTCAAAGTCAGTGATCTCACAGATGTTAGAGAAGAAGCAGAGCTGAGAAAGTCTCGCCACAAATGTATCAAACCTGCCCACTCTCTTCAGAACAGAGTTTGTAGAGATCACAGGCTTAACATGAATCTTTCTTATGATATTACCTGAAGGTGCTGCTCATCCATTAAAATAAAACAGTTCTTTTAGCTTTGGAAGAAGAAAATGTGGTCTAAAAATATATTCAGCTCACTGGACATGAAATTGAATTCAAGCCAAAGTATGTCAAACTTCATACAAAAGAACATTTCATTTGCAGGGCCACAAATTGTGCCTCAAATTCAATCAAACAATTATTTTCTTTGAACGGCTTAAATTGAAAGCTTGAGGCGTGCGACTAGCATGGAAAGCTTGTTGGCAAAAATAGTGTAAGCTAGCCTTTACCACAGTGTGGAGTTGTAACACAGGGTTTTAAATTTCCTTATCTTTAAAATGAGGCATATTTTCATCTTAGTAGCCTCAGAAAAAAACAGTAATTCGTGTAAACAAAGTCTGAGGCCCTTTGGACCGTTGCACAGCTTCTGGGACACTTTTCAAATCAGCAATAAACACAGTGAGTGTCAAAACCTTACCCAAGGTGTACATACTGTAACATGGGAGAATACTTCCCCTTACACCATGACAAGGAGAAAATCTAAAGGTATAGTGTTAGTTTTATGTATTTTCAATGTGTTTACGTGAATAATTTTTCCTTTTCGGATATAAAGAACATAAATCTTTCTAATCAAATTTTGGTAATCACAAACCCCAATTCCAGTGAAGTTGGTACATTGTGTAAAACGTAAATAAAAACAGAATACAATCTTTTTCAACCTAATATTAACTGAATACACCACAAAGACAAGATATTTGATGTTCAAACTGATATAATCTTTTGGTTTTCTTTTATGCAAATATTGAATCATTTTGACTTTGATGCCTGCAACAAGGCTGGGACAGACGTAACAACAGACCGAAAAGTTGAGGAATGCTCAACAAACACTTGTTTGTAACACTCCACAGGTGAACAGAATTATTGGAAACAGGTGAGTGTCATGATTGGGTATTAAAGGATCATCGCTGAGAAACTCAGTCATTCTCAAGCAAGGATGGGGCGAGGTTCATCATTGCTACATCTAAGAGTGCAAGGTAAAACTCTACCATGCAAAGCCAAAGTCACTTATCAATAACTCACAGAAATGCCACCGGCTTCTCTAGACCCAAACTCATTTGAGCCCAAGCTCATCTGAAATGGACTGATTTAAAGTTGAAAAGTGTGCTGTGGTCTGATGAGTACACATTTTAAATTGTTCTTGGTAGCCATGTTCTCTGGGCTAACAAGGAAAAAGACCATCCTGATGGTTATCAGAGCAAAGTTCAAAGCAGCATCTGTAGCAAGTGTTCACTTATTTATCAAGTAGTAGTAATGTAATAAATGGTAAATATTGTAGGCTTGGAACCTAAAACTAGGAACGTCGGCTGGAGGGCAGGGACCAGTAAACAAAGACAAACAGGCAAGTTGTTAAGTGATATGATATATATTATACAAATTACAGTGTCAGTGGATATTTACAATACTGCAGTTTTAATACCAGTTTAAGAAGTTTATCAACTTAATTACTTGTCTGTGATGAAATGTTCAAAGTTTAATCGGCATACAAAATCAAAGTTCGTTCTCCTGCTTTACAAGGGAAATCCAGGGCCAAAGCAACGCACCATAAACTAGTCCGTTCTGTTTATTGTTTGTTGTGGTTTGTCCGAAAGTGCGAAAGTATCTGAAGAGATGTAGATTGAGTGGATGCGTAGCTTTGAGTTGTAGGGAGAATAAAAGTCAGGCAGCACAGCCTCCTACCAGACCATGGATAGATGCAGGCAGAAAGGAAACTGGGTCAGCTCCAGACCAATTTCACACAATCAAGGTTCAAACCTTCGCAGGGCTCATTGCCTGTAAACACAAACAGGACCCTTTAAAATCTCAAAACATTACTCTCTCCATTCATGCATATACACAACATTGTAACAACATGACATGCTAAGAGTGAGGCTTGCATTAGCATAGCTGAGAAAACCATAAAATGTTAAGAGTACAGAAAAATACTTATCCAACATAGTTTACCACATGTTAGCATGCTACCATAGCATGCTACCATTAGCATGCCAGTTAGCGTTAGCATAATCCAATTCAAACATCAAAATCATTTACTAAATACAAAGACAGATCAATTTAAACAACATGTTAGCATTAGCATTAGCATTGTGGCTAATGCTAAGGTTGTTGATATAATTTCATTCATTTATATTCAAACTCACCAGTTCAGTAGATCACGATGCACATGACAAGTTCTCCAGTCACAAAAAGGTCTGTTTGGTTTCTAATGAGGGTTAAATGAACTGTTTAGTTTCAACCAACTCAAGATGAATTGTTGTAAAATTGTTTGAAGAAGTCAGGGCAGCTTAAACATTCCCTCCCAGGTATATGATTGGATCATAGGGAACATGTGAACCTGTCATGTGGTGTTCAAAGGAGGTGGGGGAAACCAGTACTGGATTGGAATGGATTGGTTGACTTCATCCATTTGAGCAGATGGAAAATTAGGACTGGCCTACAGGAATGGATTTCAACCCTGGGTTACAGAAGGTATGGGGGTGTGTGAGTAACTTCTGTGAAGGCACCATTAATACTGAAAGGTACATACAGGCTTGGAACAACATATACTGCCATCCAATGGAGGTCTTTTCAGGGATGTCCTTGATTGTTTCAGCAAAGTCACAATGCAAAGTCACATTCTGCAAATGTTACAACAGCATGACTTTGTAAAAAAGAGTGTGGGTACTAGACTCATAGACATATACGCTAGACGCCTCACAGATGGACCGTAACATACGTCAGTGTGTCCGCCATCTTGCGATGGTCATTTGTCAAGACTTCAGCAACTATGATAATATGTAAGAATACTGTAAGTATGTAATAAAATAGGTAAAAATGCCATGTAATAAGTAAATATGTAACAATAAATATTTGATGTGATAGGTTATTATATAACAATAAATAAATATTTCATAAAATATGTAATAATAAATAAATGTGTAATAGGTAAATATGTAACAATAAATAAATATGCTATTTAATAGGAGAATATGTAACAATAAATAAATATGCAATATAATATGTAATAATAAATAAATATAATAATAAATAAATATGTAACAATAAATAAATATGTAATGTATTAGGTGAATATGTTACAATAAATAAATATGTAATATAATAGGTAAATTAGTAACAAATATGTAACGTGATAGGTTAATATGTAAGAATAAACAAGTATGTAATATCATAGGTAAATATGTAATGTAATAGGTGAATATGCAAATAAATTTGTAACGTGATGGGTTAATATGTAAGAATAAGTATGTAATAAAATACGTAAATATGTCATTTAATAAGTGAATATGTAACAATAAATATGTAAATAAATAAATATGTTACAAAATATGTAATAATAAACAGATGTGTAATAACAAATAAATATGTAATTGGTAAATATGTAACAATAAATAAATATGCAATAGGTTAATTTTTAACAATAAATACATATGTAATATAACAGGTATATAAGTAACAGTAAATAAATATATAAATTGATAGGTTTATATGTAAGAATAAGTATGTAATATAATAGGTAAATATGTAATGTAATAAGTATGTAATATAATAGGTAAATATGTGATGTAATAAGTGAATATGTAACAATAAATAAATATGTTATAAATAAATATGTAATTGATAAAAATGTAATGTGATAGGTTAATATGTGAGAATAAATAAATAGCTAATATAATAGGTAAATACGTTATCGTAAATATGTAACAAATATGTAATGTGATAGCGAAACATGTAACAATAAATATGTAATATGTAATAATAAATAAATGTGTAACAAAATATGTAAAAGGCAAATATGTAACAATTAATAATTATGTAATATGTAAATATTTAGCAGTTAATGATAGTATAATAGGTAAAAAATGTTATTGTGTGTAAATATGTTAAAATATCTACATTTGTTCCACAAAAAAATGTTATAACTTGTGCCCTAATGTACATGTTCCTTGTACATAAATGTCATATTGTATGTAAATTAACACTTTTGCATATTTTTGTAATGGGCTACATCATGTTGCTGCTCAAAAAGGAGAGTACAGCAGTCCCAATATCCGATTTGCAAACTTCTTCCATTTCTTTTTAATATTTTCTATAAGTATGCTACATCCATAATTATATATAAATTAAAAATGAATACAACGATTCTTCACAGTCACGTAAAGGTAGATTTTCGTGGTTTTCTTCAGAAAACGCATCGCTGTCACATCGACTTGTTAAGGTTGACAGGTCAGATTGACCCTCACAATATGACGGACGCTCTGATGTATCGAAGTGGTGGGCGGACACAGGCTCTGCGGCGTCTAGTGTATATGTCTATGACTAGACTGGCCTGCCTGCGGTCCAGACATGTCTCCCATTGAATATGTGTGTTGCATTATGAAGAGCAAATATGACAATTGGGACCCCAGGCTGTTGAGCAATGTAAGTCATACATAAAGCAAGAATGGCAAGAATAAGATCCAGCCAGTGTTCTATGCTGTATTATAAACAAAGGACCAACAGTAATTGATTAGGAAATGCATGGTAAGCAGACACGCCAGATCCACTGTTTTGCTTGTACACTGGATTTATTTCACAAGTTCATCTGGGGAACTTCCCATAGTTATTGTTTGGAGAGGGCTGAACCTTATCCACAGGAATTTAATTAGATTGAAGTTGCTGTTGTAGACCTGCAGTCACTTATCATTTTCAACACAACTAAACCGCGACCATAGCTACCGTCTCTTTCTCCCCAGGTTCGGTCGTTTTCTGATCAGGAACTTTATTTAGCTTAAATTTTTGCAAGTCTTATGAATGTATAGAAATGCCAGTGTCAAATAAAAAAAATTCTCAGTGGTTATTAAGCTCGCATGCTGATTTCTTTGCGTCAAGTTCATAAAGTTTGTACGGTTTTTATACACTGACATTTTGCTTATTCGGCTCCAGCCTACACTTTTGCTAAACTGCTCTCTATGTCTTTCACTTTAGCCTCTGCTCTCCCTTTCAGTCTAACAGCCACTTCTTCCATGTTTTCTTTTCCCTCCTAAAGTATCCTGCCTCTATCTTTCTGTCTCCTGGTCTAAATACAGCTGCTTTATGACAGGGTCAGAATCCCTGTGGGCACAGTTACTGTCTGTGTTTCTGTGCTGTAGTGATTGGTGCCACAGAAAAGGGAACATAAGCAGAAAACAAGAGACACTTTCTTTCATGAAGTCTATGTTTTATAAAACTGAATGTATTTATACTTGAATCATTTAAGATTTATATTTATTTCTTAAAGTGGGCCACTAACAATCAAGTGGGTGGCAGTGACTCAGACCATAAGGACTTGGGTTGGGGACCGGAGGGTGGCCGGTTCAAGTCCCTACCGAACCATGTTTGGAAGTTGGTTTGGTAGCTAGAGAGGTGCCAGCTGACTTCCTGGGCACTGCTGAAGTACCCTTGAGCAAGGCACTTAACCCCAAAACTGCCTGGTAGTGCTTCTTCAGGAGCAGGAAGCCATCACTCTGACATCTCTCCATTAATGCATGAATCATAGGATCTGTTTGCATGTGCATGTTTATTTCAGCCCGTGTTTGTGCAGCGTGTTTCAACAACAGGATGTAAAGAATTAATTTTCCCCACGAGGGACGAGTAAAGGATGTCTTTCTTTCTTTTTTTTTTCTTTCTGAATGACACTCTTGCTATGAGCTGTTGCAGGCAGGAGGAGCATACATCTTCTAAATGCTTTAAATCTTTGCATGTGATTAATCATGGAGCTTTAAGGTTCACAACAAATTTTAAGGGGCTGACTCATCACTGTACTCTGTATGAGTGAGCTGAGTGGCCCTCCTTGGCCATGCGGAGACTGAATCACTGGCACATCCTGATTTATATGGCTATAATTGGCCTTCTCCAATCATACTCAAGAAATTGCCTTCGGGTGAAAAGTGCTGGAAGCTACAGTCTTCATTCTATGACTAAGTCACAAAACCTACATTTGCTATCTGTCCCCAAAGTTCGTCTTGAGATGGGTAAAAGACATTTCAGATGCTGTTCAACAAAAGAATAGAAAAGCACATTATGAATTTCTAACCTCTTAGAGAAGCCCAGTGAGTCAGCTCAAATTTGGGTATAAATATGTGAAATCAGTTTGAAATCACTTATTCCTGTTCAAAACGGTAATAATAACTAGCAGTAACATCTTTAGTTTTAAAGACGTTTTTGACAGATTTCTAAAATATTCATGTTTTTCTTTAATGACAGGTGGTCTAATAAATTTGTAAAGCACTGGACGTATCTGGTTTTGTAACTTCATAAATGTCACTTTGTAAATATGCTGCTACCTGTCTTCACCAGGACACTTTTGCAAGGTTTTTGTATCTCAATTAGGTTTTTCTGATTAAATAAAGTTTAGATAAAATAAATACTTTTGTTTGTTAGGAAAAATAAACACATCCATATACAAAAGTAATTTCCCAGTTCATTGTCCAGGCCAGAAATTCCTAGTGGCAGGCCATGTTTGGCCCACAGGCCGTTGTTTGCTGACCTCTGCTTTTGACTTAAGACCAAGTTTTTGGCAGTTTAAGGCACAGATATTTTCTGAGTCTTGAATTTCAAACCACTCCTCATATTTACTCTCTTTGGCGCGTTTCCCCAGTCTTCCTCAGTCTTTTAATTCTGTTTTCTGTTTAGAATTTCATTTTATGTTGTGCGTTTGACTAATTTAGTGTAGGTGTTGTATGTGAATTGCGAGGGTGGGTGGGGTCTTTTATTTTCTTTGTATGCAGTTTTCTACTTTTTATGTCATTTATTGTTATTTCATTTTATTTCTTATGTGAAGCACTTTGTACTACACATTTTTTGTATGAAGAGTGCTATACAAATAAAGTTTAATTGATTGATTGATTGAAATGGGGACACATGTTCTTTTCATATCCAAACAACAGGAGCAAGGGGCTCAAAAATGACAAATTCATAAGATGGAAAACATGAAAGACACCTTCACTGCATGCCCAATTGCTTTGATTTGAGTGTATGTCAGGGTTTTGTATGTTGAATTGTTTTCCCATTTCAGTGCTTGATAGAAACTATTTGAAAGTCCTCCAGATAACTTAAAACAACCCTCTGTGTTTGCCTGATTTTTTTTTGTCAAACATCAAAAACATGTAGATCAGCTGTGTTTGCAGACCCACTCACTTCAGTACTTGGGAACATCCGAGTAATCAATGCACAGTAACAGACTGATCAAAGCACAGAGGTATTAGGCTTAGTGCAAACACAGGTTTAGACAGCCCAAAATCCTCCGAATTGTCTGCAGAGCTGCAGAGAATTAAACAATGTAGGAAACACTGCTTTTTATTATGTTTCTCAATGGCCAAAAAAGGTAAATTATTTATTATCTTACTGCAGTCAAGACCATTAGAAGTGAAAAAGACAGGTCCAAGATGTCAAAAGCCCAGACTTGACATTTCCCGCTCGGTTTCCAGACTCTGCTCTCAGAGCTAATCTGTGGATTGCTGAGCAGTGCTGAGAATGCAGAATGGTTCAAACATCCCAAATTTTTCCTGCTTAGCATTAGCATACAGCAGGATGCCATATAGCTCCAACAATGTCAGTGTGTTTGTAGATTATTTAACATTTGCATAAAAATAAGTGAGACTGTAAATGCAAAGCCTGCTATTTCTCTCCACACATGAGGGATCATCCCAGAGCCATGACAAATCCTGAGCTTTGTTCATTGACCCTGTGGGGTCAATTACGTTTGCAGGGAGAAGGCACGGAGAGCGCCTCGGGTTCAAAAGATGGTAGTGTTGGTACATTGATCGATGGCGGGGATGCTTATCAGCCACACTGTGTTACAGACACCTAATTGCAATTGATCTTCTTTGCTGTACCATTAATTGTAAATCCTCTCTCAATCACAAAGTCGCCACCACATGTGCTGGAGTCCAAAACTTAAACTTCATTCATCAGTGGGCTCCACATCGGTTTTCAATACAGACTGTAGCAGAGCTCAGAGACACACTCCTCCAGCTCGGAGTGCAGGGCTTCAGGCTGCTGTATTCAGCACCCACTCGCTCTAAAGGTCAAGGTGGAGGTCTAACAGCTGAGTGCTCTCATGAAGATGTCAACACACTGACTCAGGGTGTCAAAACACAAACAAGGACAGCAAATAAACTACAATAAAATGCTGATGTTATGTTCTTTCTGGACACACAAGCAGCTTGTCTCTAGGGTTTGGAGGTTTGTTAGCCAGCAAAACTGAAACATCACACTTTTTTACATGAAAGCTACATAATTAATAACAAAAAGAAAAAAAAGGAATGGCACAACAAGAAGTTACCGAAATGCAGTTACAAAAACAAACAAATGAAAAGAAAAAAACATCAAAATAAAAAGTGTAACAACCAAAAAGAAAAAACCCTTGAGACTTAAAAAATCAGATCAATGGGGTTCTGGTTTGGCGGCATGGTAAACAACGAGGCTCTCCCCATATACATTTCTGCTGGCCTGGCTCTGAAGCAGCCTGAGGCTAATTTCAGAATGTCCTCCCCTGCCTTCTTTCACCCCTTTCACAAGCCTATCCACTGTCTCTCCCTCTATCAATAAAGGCATAGAAAAACCCCAAAATTTACTTTAAACAGAAAAACAAATCAAATAAAAACAAAAAATCACAAATGCAAAAAAACAACATAATGATAAAGATGAAAACACAACAATAAATAATAAATGCAATGACTCATCAAAAACACAATGACTAGAATAAGAGAAATCTAATGGCACAATTGAAAAATAAAGATATAAACAACACAACAAAAAAATAAAAAAAACACAACCACAAATCAAAAAACATGACAAATGGCTTAAAACACTAACAAAAAGTTTTTTTAAATAGAGCAACAAATTATGAACAACACAATAAAACTAATAACCACAATAAAAATAAAAAATCTCAATAACAATTCCACACCACAACAACAAATCTCAAACTGCCACACATCAAAAATGACAAAAATAAGTCACAAAACTACAAGCAAATAAAGAGCAACAATGTCTATGAAGAAGCACAACAATTATTGAAAATTACAACAAATCAATCACTACAACAAAATCTGAAATACAAAGTGAAAACCACAACAACAAATTCAAAAAAAAGTTAACAAATACTCAAACTATTAATGTAGGAACATGTCACGTTTACATTACACTGCAACAAATTCAAAAACCAACAGCAATAAAAAATCCAAAATGACAAATCAAAACCTAATTCTGTTTTTTTGTTTTGTTTTGTTTTTTTAATTTTTGTAGATAGTTTTGTATTATTTGATGCTGTATTTTAATTTTTTGGTTGTGTTATTTGATGTTTTATAGTTGGACTTTTTTTTATTAATGGTTGTTTCTTAATTTTTGTTGTGTTTTTTGATGTCATGGTTTTTGATTTGTTTTTGATTTTTATTGTCATTGTCATGTTATTTTTTTAATGAAATTGTACTTTTTTTTTTTTACTTGTAGTTCCTCATTAGTGGTTGTATTTCTTCCGTTGTTATATATACATATATGTATATATAATGTTCTTTTTTTCATACTGCATGTATCATTTAGTTTTTGTATTTATCATTTTTCTTTTTTTAGTCATTATGTCTTTTGGTATTTCATTTCGGCAGAAACAAGTGTGAGCGTGAATGGTTGTCCAACTCTATATGTTGCCCTGCAATCGACTGGCGACCGGTTCAGGGTGTACCCCGCCTCTTGCCCAATGACAGCTGGGATAGGCTCCAGCCCCCACTGCAACCCTGAAAGGGATAGTCAGTAGAAAATGAATGAATGAATGAATTTTGGCAGAAACAGAAGCCCTGTCTGCTGCAGAGGGTTCTAGACTGCTTGAGCTGAGATGGCACAAAGACACAGTGCAGTGGAGCAGGTGGAAGCACCCTTGTTGACTTCAATAGAAACCTTTCACCTCTGCTGCTGTAACAGAGCAGCGATGCACCAAACACATATCTGGTGAAACTCTGGGGTTAGACTAAATTCTTCAGCTCACAGTTTGACAGCTTAACACTGAGTTTAGCTTCACATAGCTGCTAGCTTGGTTGTAAACACTGTTGTCTCCTTCTAAGTATCACAACCATCCTCAAGTCATTAGGGTATATAATCCTAACATTAGTGTGAATACATAAGGGGATAAATTAACTGAATAGCACACAACTTGAATAAATGATCAACCATAGCACATTTTTCTGACCTTTAAAGAAATGTATGTGTCACATTATGCAAACACATTTCCAGAGACTGTCTTTTCTTTTTCCCAGTGCAGACTCTGCTGAATTCTAAACACCTCCTCCTGATGAAACACCTCCCCAGAGCTTTATTGGAATAAACATAATAAGAGACAGGTGGACAGGAGGTGTGTAAGTATAAGTCTAACAGCTATGAAAGTGCTCCTTCCCTCTGGCACTGGAGTGTACATTACTAAAGAGCAGATTCTCAGCACATACAGAGGCTTGCCCAGAGGATAAACTCCTCCAGGAAGCCTTGAAAGAAATTGGTTATTAAATAAGGTAGAGCTGAGATAAAGATGTCAGCAGTAATAATGCTTTTCATTTTGACTCTGATCTTATTTGTTCAGTGGGGAGGCCGAGCCGTGCAGCCTCACTGAGTTGACACAAGGGTTTTTCCTGCCACCGCTGAGAGACTGATCTGTCAGCAGATACATGGCGATGTCGTCTTTGTCGCCCCTGCCCCGGTGAGGACAAACTAATATAGCGGAACTGCGGAGGTGGCGTTTTTTTTTTTCACCATCACACTTAAAAGTCCATACATACAGCACACAGACGGGACTTAATGCACGCAGTGACAGTTGCTCCTGATGTGCACCGGCTGTGGAGGTTTTCTCTGAGTGTAGCTCAGGTGCTCTGCGGTGAAACATGTCCCAGAGGCAAACACAAATGACGGCACAGTTTGTGGAGGGGAACATTTGGTCATTCTTCTGTAAATAACTCCGAGCTCAGCCTGTGTTCAATGGTTTCTACTTTTAGAGCCAAGCTGCCAAAATGTAGAATCAGGATCTAGGAAAGGTTTAATGTGCAATATGTTGAAATTTTTGTCACTGAAATGTTAAAAAATAAAAATACCTTATAATGAATATTTTCAATAGGCTACCTAAAACATGCCATATTGTTTCAGTTCTCAAAGCCAGAGTCATACCAGTCAAAGTTACCGTGACAACATTCATGATTAGAAAAGTTTTTTTTTTCTCCTAAAACACTGAATGCTGCTTTACAGACTGATACAAAAGAAAGCTGAAGCTGCAAATGGAAGTAAATGATGTTTGGTGCTTACTTATGAAGGACTACAATTGTTCTCTTACATCAGCTGCATATTCTGTCACTCAAGGCTCTGATTCTGTATTTTGTTTTTGCAAAACTGACTACAATGGAGCAAAATATTCAATTTAAAATGGGCCTGATCAATGAAGAAAGTCGAAGTGCTCTGGGAGCACAAACCTGGATCCAAATCACCATCACCACCAAAATATAATCACTTCTTCATTGTTATATGACCAACTTTCCCCAAAAAAATCATCAAAATATGTTCAGAGATTTTTTGAGCTAACCTGTTCACAGGATATATACAGGAATATTATCAAATCTGTAAAAAAAAAAACGCCCTATCTCACAATATTTATAAACCATTAAAAATCATCCCAGATTTGAACCAGTATGTAGCTCACTACCAAAATTAAATCACTTCCTCCTCACGCTATGATCAACATTCCCTGAAGACTTTATCCAATCCAACAAGAAGTTTTTAAGTAATCTTACTCACAGTCAGACTGACAAACAAAGAAACCAACAAACTTACCAACACCAGCAAAACATGAAGTAATCAGACCAATTAACCTTCTTTGGTTGTAAAAACCTGTTTCTTCAGACTTCTCCTCATGAGAATCCTTTCATTAGACACAAATGTAATGCATGTTTTTACATATGTATATGTTTTGTCATATGTGTAAACAAAAATGTTTATCCTGGACAACTAGCATATAAGAGACTACCATTTTGATAATAATTAAATTCATCTTGTCCAATGTTTTTGTCCAATTTTAACTTAAATTATGTAAAAGATATGTTGTATTGATTAATTACTTGTTTTATTGTATTTTTGCATTATGTTTTATTGACTTTTAATGACTGAAAATCTGCCATACCTCACAATGTTAACAAATCCTCTAAAAAAAACCTCAAGGACCCACATCAGTATTCATCTGTATCTGGATCACCGCCAAAATCAAAACACTTCTTCCTTGTGCCATCGGCAACATCCCTGAAAATTAAACCAAAATCTGTTGACAGGCAAGGGTTAACATGGGGAATGACCTTGAACTTTGACCTCTTACCTCATATTTTCAAAGTTTAATCACATCATCCTTGAGTCAAAGTTGACATTTGTGCAAACTTTAAGGGAAATCCATCAACTTGTTATTGAGATAGTTGTGTTTAGTATTCCAGAATTGTCCAGAATTTCCCCTTAGGGATCAATAAAGGATTATCTTATCTTTATAAGTGAGGGAAACAAATTACCTTGACCTTTGACCAATGACCTTTAAAATTAAATAGTTATATCCTTGAGTCTGAGTTGGCATCCTTGCAAAGTAAAAAAAAAAAAAAAACCCTGTGTGTTCTTTAGATGGTCTGTTTACAAGCATGGGGTGAGCAAATGGTAAATGACCTTGAAATTTGACCTCCAAAATGTACAAAATTCATCCCTCAGTCAGAGTTGACCTTTGTGAAAGTTTGGAGAAAATTCCTCATAGGGTTACAGAGATATATTGATTCAAAAGAAAGGAGTGGACAGACAGTTGGACGGACAGTTGGAAAGACGGGCTGAATTCAACCTTAAATATTTAAGGGACATAAAATTGTTAATACTTGTTAGAAAAACATACAGCATGAAAGGACATAAGAGAAACAACCAATTACTTAGTATGGAAACTAATGACAGTGTGTGAAATAATTAAGAACATTTACATAATTGTTGCTGAAGTAATTCAGTGAAGAGTACAAATAGGAACACAGCAGTGAGAACTTTTCAGCGCTAATTGCAGTTGCTGAAAACCACAATCATGCCTGCTTTTCAAAGAGCACAGATATTACCAGCAAAGGTCAGCAGCACTATTAACTTATACAACTGTGATACTCAAACTCTGAGTACTGAGCCTGATGGGCTCAATCTGTGCCGACAGGTCAGCTCAGCACACAGAAATACAATCACCCGAGCCTCATCTTTGAGTGTAGCTTTAATGGTTTGGAGATTTTGGTGTTTTATGTACATTTAGCTAAAGTTAAACAGTCTAATACAGCCTTACTGGAATGAATCTAGGTCATTATAGTGTTTGATAAAAGGTTTTAGAGTAGTGTAATGTTTAATTTTAAATATTTAAGAGCAGGGATGAGCAACTTTGGATTCAACTGGGGGGTGCATTAGTTACTAATTGTTGCCAGAGGGCCGAATTGACTTTTTGTTGGCTTGCTGATTGGTCAGCTGACCAACCAATCAGAATCAGAAAGCAGTCTTTACCAGGTTACCCCAGTCAGAGAACCTCTGTGTTGGAAGAGTCAATGGCGTGATGCAGGAATGAGTCCAAGAGCTCAGTCTAACTTGTGTCGGACTAAATAATTTATGCATAATTATGGCCCAGAGTAAGCAGGGTTCAGGACCAGTCAGCCATGAAAATCCGTCATTCTGTCTTGTGTGGTGTTTCTTAATGACCAACAGCAACAGATAAGTCTGAGACACCACACGACTATGTGACAGAAAGTTCTCTGGTTCTACAAGTCAGAAGCACTGACACGTCTGCATGTCTTGTAAATGAAAATGTAAATGAACCAAGGTGGATGCCTTGAGAGCTGCTTGAAAACTACGAGACTGATGACAAGTTTGAAAATCTCTGAAAAAAACAGCCCTATCATCCCTGCCCTTATGATGTGTTGAAGAGCTGTTCAGACCAGCAGCTCCATCGCCTCTGATTCCTTTGGTTTTGTGTCACTGTTGTTTCTCACAGTCACGCTATGATGGTCTTGCCTACCTTAAATAGCTAATGATACAGTCTTAACTGTAATGGAAAACAAAGCAAGTAGTATCCAAACAATGTAGAGTTGAGCCAAGCTGAGCAGGTACCGCAAATGGAAAAGCACCAAATGTGAGAGCAGCTTCAATGCAATTTGAACCCCTTTTTCTGCCAGGATCTCCGGCATATTCTTCTCTTCTTCTTTGTTTATTGTTTCCAAACTAGAGCTAACGTCACCAAGACAATCAACTGAAGATATTGATGGTCAGGTTACCAAAGTATAATTTACTGTTGGACCTAATTTGATTGAAGGAAAAAAACAGACAGATTTTCTTTTTTAAAACCAACAACAAGAAAACTGAAGCAAAAGGGATTTGTTTTTATTTTTCAGTGAATAAAATGTCATCCGCAGCAAACTTTTCTTTGGTATCCTGACTCTTGATTCTGTTCTGTTAGTTTCGTTGAAATCCCCCATCAGGTGTGTAGTTTTGCAGTCTGGCTGAATTGTGTAATATGCCCATCTAGGGAAACTGGATCTTAAAATATCAGTCCTTATGTTTGTGGTCTCCAAATTTTTTACCAATTGAAGAATCACACATTAAGACAAGCATTTACCTCATACCCCATTTTAAAAAATACTGAAAAATCCCTTTAAGGGTGATGAAACATTCTTGTTTTTTGTGAATGACTACATAAATTCACTGAATGAAGACGTTGAGGTTTATTCAGTTGCTCTGGAGGTGTTTGACATTTTCAGATCTCCTCTGGTTCAGAAGCTTGACACCACATGTGAAGGCTGTTTGCTGAAACTGTTTTGATGTGGAGGCTGCTAACCAAGCTACACGCTGAAGTTTTTCTCTGTTGCTTTTTTCCCCAGTTTTGTTAGTATTCTCCAAAAGGAGCAACAAATATAGTACTCTCCTCATACTACTTGCTTTTCTTTCTAATCATTTACAAAGCTCTTGTACTCCAGAGCCTCAGATAATTCCCATTCACCATTTACAGTGTGGATAACTGGCAGAAAAATGATAAATAAAGTGGTCTGACGGTAGTAGCACTGAATACAGGGGCCACTTAAAACTAGGCCAGGCGCTATCTCAGAAGCAGGGATGTGCGCTCTGATTGGACAATTGACGGCAACCCACCTACAGTGTGCACTCGTTAATCGTCTGTCAATGACATGCAGGCTGGCTGGGGTTCAATATTAAATGGACTCCTTCACTGGCACACTCTCAGCCCTCCCACTCTGAAATTTGTGCAACAGACTGTAACACACAGAGCCACATGGCTGAAAACAAACAACCGCAAGCAAAAACACAGCCCAACGTACAACGAGCCAATACAATAAAATATTTATCATTTCTGTTCTTACTTTTAATTAAATTAATTAAATAGATTACTTTTCTGGTTCTATGATGAACAAAAGCTTTTCCTCTTTCAAATAACTCCACTCAAATTAAGCAATGAGGCTCAACTTTGGTTTACAGCCAACTTTTGCTGTGACTTTATAGTATGCTTTCACTCTCAAGACAACAGAGATTCAGTAATAAAATCCCTTTCTTATCCACTTTCTGATATATCACAGGCTGAGTGATCTGTTTAATTCATAAAATGTTAGTCTTGCAGGGTGTTTTTTAGTCTGTTTATGACCAAAGATGAAACCACTTCTCCTCATGTTCATTTATTGAAACCTAAGTGGCAAACTGCTTCCATCCATGACATATCTTTAATAAGATAGAGTATAAAAGGGAAAAAACAGTGCACACATTGGCTATTAATCATATGCAAAGAGTAGCATACAAAAGCATTCTCATTTTAACTCATTATTTTCATGAATGCTGTTTTATTTGTCAACTAGCTATCTTGTGGGCCAAAGTCCATTAACAGTTTTGGTCTTGGTTTCAGTGCACCTTAAATTGACACTTACTGTTGCTTGGTCACAAAAATGAACCACTGCTTCCCTCCGTGGTAGAGTTTATATCAGGCTCAAAAAATCCAGTCTGAACCCAACCTAGCACACGGATGTTTTGTTCAAGGGCCAGCCCAGCCCGGCCCCTAAGCTACACTCAAGAGCCCAAGCCTGTTTCCAACCCGATCTTTCTTTATTATTCTGGCTGTTTTTAATTAAGGCTTTAAAAAGAAATATTCCAGGTGTTAAATGCATACGTTATTCAACAATAAAAGTTGAAATTGCTCAAAACCTCCAACTGTCCTTGTCACTGGGACAGCGTCAGTTTACCAGATAAAGTTTTTCTTTTTGCATCTTTGAGCTCTGCTTTCTTGGTCGTTTGTGGTAATAAAAGATGAACTGCTGTACAGGTGATGCATGAAGCTGAAAGAGTTAATAGATGAGAGTGCACTGGGCGTTTACATGAATTAATTTGTTGAAGCCTTAATATGATTGTATTGTATATATTATGGTTTAATGGGGCGAATTACTAAATAATCATGTTATTCATGAATATCACCATTATTATTTTCTCTCAGTCCCAAGAAAAAAAAGAAAGTAGGCCCTGCCCGACCCAGCACAGCCCTGAGCCAACCAGAGTGAAGGGGGATAGATCCCTGGCCTGGCCTTGGTTTAGGCTTGGGTAAAAAATGTAACCTCTACCTGGTAGTGACCATGAAGTTTGTTTTAAGCATCTAAGTGTGAATATGATTGTGTTTTTTTAAAGGACAAATCAAAAAATATGTATGGTTTGGGTCAGTACATTAACATTACCTTAGAATTTGAAAATTTAACCCTTGAAAAGATGAGGCGGATCTGTTGTCCTTCAATATCATTGTCAACAAAGCTAGTAACAAAAGTCCTGCTCCTCTTTGATTTTGATTGTTAGTAATGGAGGAATGAGATTGACAAGAATGCTGTCATCTTAAAAGCTGAACTTTTGTTAGCTGAGTGCACAGCAAATGAAACTGCTTCTGCTGAAGGAGTTTTGTTCCAAGAATGTTTTGAAAAAAACACTGAACTGTGTTTATGCTTTTATTGCAAATGGACACCAAAAGTGTTCATTTTTTATGTTGGGCACAAAGCATAAATGGTGTTTTCAACAGATTGCATATTGTAGATGAAGGAGTGGTTGGATTAAGGATAACTCAGTGCAGTTCTACAAGAAGTTTTATACACAAGATATTAAATGAAAAAAATGATATGATGAAACTTCTTGTCAAATCAAAAGTGCTCCTACACACTCACTTCATGCTGAAAAGAAATTCTTACTGTTAAATCATTTCACAACTGTTTGGTCCATTAGACCTTCATCAGGTAAAGTGGCAGCAATTCAGTCCAATGGCTTCATACACAAGCATGGAGACTGCTTCAATCTTCTGATACATGAAAACAAAAAAATGGTATAATACAATCTTCTAGGCCACATACATAACAAAAGCCAATTTACAAATTACAGACAATACATAATACAATATAATAAAAAGGACTACAACATATAATAATATAGGACACAAAAAGTTACTACACTAGGAAGCATTCGGAGAGCGCAAACCTCCACCAAGGTAGCTCAGATATTGCTGTTATATCTATAAGCAATAGTTTCATGATAAAGTGACCATCATAAAATGATTCCTTGACCCTGAAAACCCACACCTAGCACTCAGAATTATGTTGATATCATTATTAGTTAGACAGTTATTGAGCAAAAATGATCGTTCGCTAATGGCGGTTATCTGAATCACCACCAAAATCTAATCATTTCAGGTTGGGCTATTGCCAACATTTCCTGAAAATTTCAGCAAAACCTATCTGGTAGTTTTTGCGTAATCTTGCTAACAAACAGACAAACATACGCCGGCAAAAACATAACCTCCTTAGCAGAAGTAATAATCTAATCCAATACACATACGGCTCGGTAACGATAATTTCACAATTTAGTAATTCTGTAATTATAAATAGCTTTCCAGACCATTGTTTTTATCATAATTTCTAAATAACCAAAGTGTCTTAAATGCAACTTTTAAGATTCACTTCTGCAATACTGTGTTTTTGTTGTATTTTGGTGTCATCTTTAGTCCTTAACACCCTTTATCCTTTAACTTCTTTTAACCACTGCTTGACATTAACTTTCTGTTTTAATCCTCTTTTATCCCGCTGTCAGCTTTTTCTTTGGCCAATTAACTTCCATTAATTATTCTAATTCATGTCAAAAATTCTATGAAGATTCATGAAGAAGTGACATTGTGAGTCTTTTGTTTTTCTTTAATTCAGCACCAACATTTTGATAACTGCATCCCCGAGTCAAGACATTCATATATTGCTTTAGTTCGAGGCCTCTGTATTTGTATAAGGTTGTAGGACACATAATAATATTGGAAACGTTCACTATTATAAGGTAACTTATGATACAAAAGTAACACTCATAGATGTTAAATAAAGAATCATTCTCAACATTTAATTTGTCTTAATTCATATAATCTAATTTAATTCATACAGATTTACCTTATTCCAAATGTTCATCCTCCTCACTGGGATTCCTTTTTAGCACAGACATTTTCATACAAAGAGCGTACTGAGTCAACAGCCATGCACACACCAGCAAGCAAACCTTCACCTTAATATTCTCCCCCATTTCTTTAACCCACTGCGTGAGTATAAATGATCTCCTCCAATAGGCCTTTGAAAAAAACACATCTTTAAAAGAACTTGGTCTAACTGGGACAGACTAAAACTTTGGTCATTTAAGTTTGCCAGGTTTAACTAAACTAATAAGATTACTTCTGCCTCTAGAGCGCTTCTGCCTCTGAGAAATGTTTATATAACTAAAACTCCAATTTACTTAATGCAAATAAACCTCTTGTCTCTTCAGGGCCTTTCTCGGCTTGGTCATCCTCACCAGCAGATCAGACTAATTTGTCTCCAAGCTGCCTGGCCACTTCATTGTGAAAGTCAATACCGACTACAAATGTTCAAAACTATGAATAGTTAAAATGCACAGTCCCTGTTATGCTTCATTTTTGTGGACATTTATTTGACTTACAATGAGAAGTTGAACATTGCTAATATACAGCTGCAGGATTAAATGTAAATCTGCTCCCTTTGATAGAAACATGTTGACACTACATTCAGTTCAAGTAAATGTTGTAACAGTGTAAAATGGACAAATATTCAATGTCATTTTTATCCAATGCTGCACTTTTAGTTTCAACCACTTGTATAAACCAATACATGCAACTGTGGCTAATATAAATGGGCAAACAAAGCTATGCCCTCTCCATCTTCTATGGATCTAACATTACAAAGAAAACAAACATTAATGATTATAAACTGAACCGTAAAAGTTCCCTACCATACGAATTTTAAGCAAGTGTGCACTGGCCTCAGGTGTCCAAAAGTATGTACTTATGTATGTATGTGTATTCATTTATTCATTTATTTTTTGCCTTAAATTAACTCATAAATTGGATTTTTATACGTTTACAAACCCCTCTGCTTCAGCCCAGCTCAGAACAGGCTGTTTTAGGAAAAATGCAGTGATGGAAGTGGCTGCAGCTTTCCAGTACTGTGCTCTGATGTTTACTCTGGCCTGCCTTGACATGTCCTGTTATAGATTAGACACTGGGTCCAAACAAAGTTAACAAATGGACACACACGCTAACCCTAACTTGAAGAAAAAAGAGACTGCTTTACATGACTGGAAATTAAAGTCACAGTATAAGTTAACTAGCATGTCACTCTGCTAGGCCTAATGGTAGCTTGGGTTGATATTGCAGTGAGCAGAAAGCCCAGTTGTCGTCGCTCTGTTCATTTTTATTTTTGGATTGGATTTAAAAGAAAATGTAAGACTGACTTAAATAAATTCATAATGGTGGAGTGACTGTGGTGAGTCCTGTGGTGTCTTCATCAACACAGCTGTAACCTTTACCTGATTTGCTATGACGTAATTTACTTCATGTCTTGGGTGTCTATTAAGCAAGATATTGATTTAAGTTGAACAAAAAAAAGAAAATTTTCGTCTCTGTAGATGATCAGATGCAGCTCTTTTCCCTCCTCTTTGGAAATGCTACTAGCAAATATACTTGACAATGTTCAGCTAAGACATTTGCAAAGCTAATTTTGTAAGCCTATCAATGCTAATGCTTATTCTTCAAGCCCCATGGTAAATGGACTTGAGCTTCTGTTGGCTATTCCTAGTCTTTCTGACAACTCAAAACGCTTTTCCACCCTAGGTCATACCTACTCATTCACAGCCATTCATTCTTACATATCACCCTCTAATTGTTGTAGTTTGGCAAAGCAGTGGGAGCAACTTGTGGCTGAGTGTCTTGCTCAAGGGCACATCAACATGTGACAGCTGGAGCTGGGTTCAAACTCCTGACCCTCCAGTTAATGGTGGAGTGAACTTCAAGACTAAGCCACCAACACTCCAGTCATCGCATCAGTGGTTTTGATGTTAGCACTGTTGTAGGTAACAAATTTAAAGTAATCTGTTATGTACATCTGTAAATCTGTTAGCATTTTGGTTCATTTTTTATGTAACTTTACCTTTAGTTGCACGAGAAAGAAGTTTGAACTATGCCCATCAGGTTTTTTTGCAAGGTAAAGAAGGTTCCTCCCTTGTCTTATTTAGAGGACCAATGACCTTGGCCTTTGACGTTGTTCCTTCAAATAATAATCAGTAGGAGTACACAATGTTAGATTTTTGCCAATAAGTGATATGCCGATATTTCTGAGCTCATTATCGCCAATACCAACATTTTTTGTCAAGGGCCCAAGGCCTCCACTTTACTTAATTTTGCCTTTTCATTGCTGTAGGGCACAAACCTCCCTGTACTTTCTAAAAACACATGCAAAGCAAGAAAAACAGCGTTTTTGATCTTAAATAAATTACAGTTTTGATTTATAAAAGTGCACATTCAGTGATGATGAGGTAAACAATTATGGAACATTTGTACATCCTGGCAAAGTTACAGCCTATATATGGCATAGTTATGGCTAATATGTACAGCCAAAATATTGCCTGACACTATCAGCAGAAATTTTCAGATATGCCAATACAGATATTTAGCTTTGGAGCTATTATCTGCCAGTACTGATAATTTTGTGCATCCCTAATTTTCAAACAAATACACTATTAGTGCTTTGTTGATTTACTTCGGGGAATAAGGAAAATTTATATATCAACGTTAACCCTGTTCTTATGTGAAGCAACTGAGCCTTTATCTTGGTCTCCATATGTGGGTATCTGAGTAAAGGTCTGTATGTAGACAACATTATTGCTAACCCTGCACTTATACAAGACGACTGAGCCTTTATCTTACCCTCCACATGTGGGTATCTGAGTAAAGGGTAAAAGTCTGTAACACATCTTTGTTTGTCACACTGTGTAAAAGCTTGTGTTATCCTAAAATAAACTGAGAACTGACAGAACCAAGCACTGTTTTGCCACCTTGTCCCTTCTCTCCCTTTGGCCAAAGACGTGACAGATTAACATTTTTCTTTGGTTATGCTCCATAAAAAGTGAGAAAAAAAGCATAATAAGAAACGTTCAGTGATCATTGCTTGGACTTATTTGTAAACAAATGGTTTTACATGATATTTGCCTTCACTTCACAGCTTATTATCAGCACACGACAGACCCTGTACCTCTCTGCTTTGGTGTGAAAAATCTCTCAACAAAAGGTCTTAGGACATCACAGGCAATTTGCAATGTTTTTCCACTGGCTTCAGCTCTGTTTACAGGTTGTCAGAGACAATAGAGCTTAATTAAGAAAATGTGGTTATCAACCTCATTAAGACTCTGAATTTAGGCAAGTCAACTCAGGCATCTCATTTAATTAAGCAGCTTCTACAAGCAGCTTAGCACTGCTGAAAAGTGAATGTCTACAAATATTTTTCTCATGGTTTTCTTCTTTACCAGCCACAACAGCGCCATTCAAATCCTTGCTTTTACATATTTGCTTGTGTTGAAGCTTACTCTAAATGAGTATAAGCTAACCCTTTAAAACTGGAAAAACTTACCTTACCTTGAAGTCACAAGAGAATATTCATAGATAGATAGATAGATAGATAGATAGTTTTTTTCCTAAAAGACGACTTCAGGATATCATGGATATTCAACACTGATCAATGTGGCAACTGAACTTGTTTAGAGTTTTGAAGACATTTTGCCTCTTCTCCAAAAGGCTTCTTCAGCCCTAAAATTTAAGTGGAGAAGAGCCAGAATATAAGGCCTAAGCTGACCATTGATATAGAAATGGTATGGGGGATCACCTGAGAGTCGTTGAATGAATTAGTGACCTTTGTTTTGTTACTTTAGCATAACTGAAAGGTATGTTGGAGTGTATGCAGAGCCACTGAAGATCTCCACATCATAACACCAAAGTATTATTGTCTTGTTTACTTAACTGAAGGTTAGTCAAGAAAACTGTCTTCTTTGAATTATTCTTTGGGGCACCACACTGATAATTCAATCCATCAACAATCAAAAAAGACCTAAGAGAAAATACAATATAATGTATCAACACTTAGAATAACTGATATTTTGGTAATGTTACATAGCGATAACAGTCCTTTACAGCAAACTGAACTAACATTTTATTAGTTATATTAGCAGGTTATAATGTTCAATGCTTATCTTAAACATGACATTAACTTATAGTAAGTGAAGGTACAGAAGGAAGTCAGGTCACGTTTGGGAGCACATGCCGGGTCTGAAGTTCACCACTCATCATTACTGATGATTTGTCTGCACCACCAGCAATGTTAACCCTACTTCATTCGTAGGTGTATATGTGCATTAACGTGTAAGGGTGCAGGGGTGCAAACCCTTAGCCCTGAGGCTCCGGAGGCAAAGGTATGCCAACCCTTTTAGCTGTGTTACCAACTGCCAGAACTAGATTAGTAGCAGGACAATCAAAATGTCATCTCTATGCTATTTTCCCCTTGCTAAATAAGCACTTTGTTGATGTGCCGCTGGAGGAAACAAGAATCCAATATTGGTAAAATTTTAAACAACTACAGGCTTCTGTATCTTTATTCTTTTACTGATGCCAAAAGTTCATTCAATTATTGTGGGTCATCATTAGGAATGAATGTCTGTCCAAGCTGAGCCAAATTAAACAGCAATTCATTTTAAGTCTCCAGTCTTGACAAAAGTAGTTTACCAAGCAACAGACTGAAATTTCCACCGCTTTTATGTATTCATGTATAAATGAATTCATGAACTGCTGCATGCAAGAAACTGGTGCCATTGCTTACAGATACAGCAGCACAGCTTGTTCAACTTGACTTGGCCTGCCAATAACACCCCAAAACACCTTCACCACTGATGCACATGACCTTTCCAAAGCCTGAACCTCTGCATGACATTTCATTCAGCATCAACTGACTGTACTAGCTGTGGTCTGTACACACACAATCCCCCAGCATGACTAATTCATCTCACACATTAAGCACACTGGGTACACTGGTCTTATTGATTAAAGGGTGTTTTCAGACCTGGCTGCTCTTGGTTCGTCTCCTCTGAATAAATCGAAGTCCTCACCTCAGCAGGACACTGAGGTGACACTTGTAACAAGGCTGAGTCAATGGGCCCCCCACTCATTGACCCACATTCACCTCATTGAACATGCTAAAGTTCTGTGTAGAGATGGGCACAATGCAGGTCCAAGAAAAGCTTTATTCCTTTTAGTTTTTTGGACTAAAGCAACTTTTAAGTCTTTAGGAACAAGTCCAAGTTAAGTTACAAGGTTCTGGGGAAAAAAGTTCATGTCAAGCCTCAAGTTTTTAAAGATTAGAGAGAGTTCATCTCAGATCACAAGTCCTTGTTAAGGTTAAAAGTCCAAGGGCAATCCAAGTCAAGTCTCATGTCTTTAAAAGACAAGCCAAAGTCAGTTCTGAGGTTGTTCAGATCAAAAGCAAATCATTGAAGTCAAGTCTCAAGTCACTGTGGATCAAAAGATGTCCAAATAAGGTCTCAAGTTTTGTGGGCATGCCCTGGTTAAGTGTCAAGTCTTAAAGAATGACTCCTCATCAGGGTTTAAGTCCTTAAGTGCAAGTCCTGGTCAAGTTTAAAATTTTGAGGGAAATACCAAGTCGAAACTCAAGTCTGAAAGACCAAGTCCAAGTCAGGTCTGAAGTCACTGTTGGCATGTCCTAGTTAAGTCTCAAGTTTTTTTAAGCAAGTCTTTGGCAGGTCTCAAGCCCTCAAAGGCAAGTCTTAGTTAAGTCTCTCAAGTCTTTGAAGGCAAATCCAAGTCAAAGCTTAAGTCCTGATGGCCAAGCCTGAGTCAAGACCTCAGCTGTTGTGAGGAAGTTAAAGTTAAGGTTTAGGTCCTCAAGGGCAAGTCCGAGAAAAATCAAATGTTTTGAAGACAAGCCAAAGTCTTTGAGTGCAAGTACAAGTCCAGCCACAAAACTTTGTGGACCAAATAGTCTAAGTCAAGTCTCAATTACTTTAAAGCAAGTCTAATTGATGGCGTATATCCTTGAGGGCAGGTCCTGTTTGCAATTTCGTTGTACTTGTTGCAATGACAAATAAAGTTCTATTCTATTCTATTCCTAGTCATGTTTCTCATGTTTGCGGGCAAGTACAAGTCAAGTCACAAATCTTTGAGGACCAAAAAGTCTGAGTCAAGTCTTAACTCTCTTAATTCAATTCTGAGTGAGGTCTCAAGACCTGAGGGTCAAGTACTAGTCATGTTGCTAGGGTTTTAAAAAAAAGGTACAATTCCAGTTAAAAGTCTTTGATGATATGTTCAAGCCAATGCATCAGTCTTCAAGACAAGTTCGAGTCAATCAAGGCCTTTGGGACCACAGCAAATCCAAATTAAGTCTCAAATCTGTTCATTCATGTCCAATTCAAGTCAAAAGTGTTTGAGGACCAAAAAGTGCAAGAAAAGTCTTAAGGTACAAGAACACACAGCCATCTGCTGCATTGTAAAAAAAAACCTATCACTGAGAGTTCCTAGAGAAAAACTAAAGTGCTGTGAAATTTTCGTTCAATTGTATATAGTTTTGTGGCTCATTTTTTCATAAAACACACAACTATGCAAAATACCTGTACCCACCAACAGCAGTGCCCTATACCAGTAATCTGAACTAACTTTCTTTAAAGGTCCA
The DNA here is from genome assembly GCA_037902135.1 of Cetoscarus ocellatus. NCBI lineage: Eukaryota > Metazoa > Chordata > Actinopteri > Labriformes > Labridae > Cetoscarus > Cetoscarus ocellatus. Next base: position 120,180 of record JBAMNC010001675.1, read on the forward strand.
GCACTGCTGGGAGCCCTTTCAGCCACTTCACTCGCTATTGTGAAGTACCTGATAAACCCAACTTCAAAAAAAATTTGAAATATCCCTTTAAGCAATTATGCATAACACCATGCAATGCAGTCAGGCAGTAGTCTTAAACCTATGGTCCGAGCTGAGTCCGATTTTTACTTAGACCAAGTCAGAGTCAAGTCTCAGGTGAGGTTTGTGTGCAACATTACAATGAGACTTGAGTCCGACCCCCCACTTGAGCCCCCTTCTCTTGCTTCAAGGCACATATACAAGCATGGAGATTGAAACAAAGACGCAAGAGTGGGAGTACATTACACCCAGGCCGTTTTAATTACATATCCCCAAATAATAATCCTCAGATCTCAGAGCTCATTGAGCTTTGTTCCCAGCTATCAGTTTTCTCTGCGTCTAACCTTGAGACACTGTAATTATACATTACTTTCCCATGAAGGGGCCCAGCGGCGCAGTCTGGCAGTGGAAATGTGGGTCGTGAGTGTTTTGTGTTATTTCCTTTAATCTAAAATATATTTAAGGGAGACGGCGGCCAGACAGGACACAGCTCTACATCACCCAGTGGGGTGCCTGTCTGCTGTAGCCACAGGGTCCGGTTGGATGATTTATACCACAATACCAGTGGCTGTGATGGTAATATACTACAGGTAATTGAATCGAAAATTGAATTAGGTCAACAGAAGCAGTGACAGTCATTCGATGTCACACAAAGGCTTTACAACTACAACATCATTCTGCCACGCTGGCCCCATTAAGCATCCCACTGCCAATTCGAATATCAGGCGACCACATAATTGTCGCTATATTTCAGTAGACCTAACAAACCCTGAAACTGAAGCTCAGTCTATTGTGTTAACGTGCTGCTGTGCTGATAAAGGTATTGTACAAGTTTTCTAGCTGTATAAAGTGAGATAAGACCTTATCTCTCCAGTGTCCCCCTCATGCTGTGTAGGTGGTATCCTCCGGGGATGCAGCTTGGACAGTCCGTGAACTGTCATGATATACTGGCATCATCATGCAAGGCCTGAGGGGTGACCAGAGGTGAGACCCCCTGCCGGAATCTGATTGGACATCCTGATGTCCCCACTGTCAGAGTCAAAGGGTCATAAGAAGTTGCCTTGTTACTATCATAGATGGATAACTGCAGGGGCATACTGCGTTCAAGCCTTTGACACAGGAACATGAAAATGATCGAACATTCAGAGCTGCAAAATGACTAAATGTAGGAAGTTAGGATGGAGTATAATCGAGATAAACAAGATTGAAATTAATGGCATAAAATACATGCAAAATTATCAAAAAGACGAACAAACAAAAGCTGAATCGCATCAGATTTGCAAAAATACAGCAACAGATTAAAAATACCCATGTACAAGAAGATATGCTTTTAGTAACAAACAATGACTACATGTAGTATAACAGAAAACACATAACAGATACAAAAAAAGCACCAAAAATGAAGAAAATATCAACTTAAGTGGCAAATAACTTTAATTATATAGCACTTTTACAAACATAAGTCAAAGAAGTACTTTCACAAATAGATAGGAATTTACAGAGTACAAGAGTACAAGCAAAAAGTACAATTTAGATCAAAGAACCCTTACAAACATACATATAGCATAATAAACCTAAGCACAACAAGAACCTAAAGAGAGAGACCAGGGACATTCCTCAGATCTCAGTACTCGGAGAAGAAAATTTTCAAGAACTTAACGAAAATTCAAAACCCAAATAGTGGGCACAAACAATCCCGGCTATGGCACCTAACAAAGTCAGAGAGAAACATAAAGGGTCCTCAACCCATAGGACCAGAAACACCAAAACCATATCAACACACATCGGCCTGTGGCCCCACTATAATCAATTATTCAAACACTTTTACCACAGTCACGAAAAACAACTTGATGAAGTTACTCATCTATGAGGAAACTCTCAAACAAGAGGTTACAAAAATATGTCATAAACTGGAAATACTGTTGTTGCTTCTAAGTCAAACTGCCATGTTGTAGTTTTATAGTGGCTTAATAATAGCTTTTAAGTTGAGTCGAAAATCATGAAAAGTAGAGTCGTTTGATAAGATTATTACAAAGAGTAGAACATCTAAATTTCACCATTTTTCATTTGCTCCAGAGCTTATTATCAACAATAATCCAAAACACAATGAAAAATCAAATAGATTTTTAGTGAGACAACAGTTGAGGGACAAAAATATGCCATCCCTGCACCACTCTAAAGTGCTTAACAAATTTATTAAACTACTACCTAATATAATGATTATGTCATGGCTTCTCTAAATTAACAGCTTTGGTAACTACCAAAATAGTTATTATGTTTCTGTAATGGTTAAATTACCAGTAGGTAAAGGCTCTTTAACTGAAATTCGATTTTAAATGCTAAAATATAATTGTGCCACCAAAGAGGTTATGTTTTTGCCTGCATTTGTCTGTTTGTAAGCAAGATTACGCAAAAACTAAGAAAAGATTTTCCTGAAATTTTAAGAAGATATTGGTAATGGCCCAACTTAAAAATGATTAGATTTTGGTGGTGATCCAGATAACCGCCATTAGTGAACAATTGTTTTAGCTCAAAAGCTGTCAAACTAGTAATGATATCAAGAAGATTCAAAGTGCTAGGGGTAGGTTTTAGGGTCAAGGAATCATATTATGAGGGTTAATTCATAGTGAAACTATTGCTTAGGTGTAACAGCAATATGTGAGCTATCTTGGTGGAGGTTTGTGCTCTCCAAGTGCTGTCTAGTTATTCTTGTTATTAATGAATTTTCAAATGTATTGTTTTACAAAAAAAGATAAAATAAATAAAGCACATTTCTTCTCAATGATGTCAAATTATAGTTATTTACTTGCATTTCTGAACAATGAAATGTTTTTTTTGTGTTGAATGTTATGCTTGATTAATTTCTCACTTCTCAGAGAAGCCCAATGAGACGGTACAGATTTGCGTGTAAAAGAGTGAATTCAGTTTGAAATTCCTCATTCCTGTTCAAAGTGGTAACACATTGAGAGCTCACTGAAAAACAGAAGTCTGGTGGTCTAATATACTACTGTATATTATAATCCCTCATGATTGTAAGCTATATGAGGTCACAGATAGGGGCTACTCACTAAAACTGTTCAATTAAGCATTTATTGAGCTGAATAAACAAAGTAACTTGTATAACTCGTTATTAAAAAAAAAAGCAATTCCTTTCATTGCTACTAATTTCACAAGAGTGCTAATGTAGCTAAGGTAACAAACAATCCAACATAAATTAAAGTGCTTGTGAAACACTAAAAGAACGCACATGCTGAAGTGGTGATGAATTAGCTCGTCTTCCACGTCAGACTTCAATATTAATCAATTACTTTACATAAATATAAAGCCACCCAGACCGTCAGAGCCTCAATGCAAGTGTGGGCCATAATTCACTCTGTCACTAGTGACACACAATGCAATTAACAGATAGCAAAATTAATTAAGTTGAATTTACCGTGACACCTTTGTGGGTTTGAAGTCACTTGTTTACTTGACTGAAGCTGTGTTGTTGATGTACACAGGACCTTATAAGAGCAATGTATGCAGCTGGGAGCTAAAATGAGGGGGAAAACACTGTCCAGACCTTATTGCACTTGGGGAGAAACAAGAGACGATTGGCATGGCTCCAGGGTCTGCTTTTTACTTAAGGTCTTGTCAAAACTAGTTTGCAACACTCTGCACACTTAACTGAAGTCATCTAGGAGGGTAATAGGATGAATTTTTTGTATGGAGAATAAATTGTTATATTAGCTCAAATTTGTGCAGCAGTGTGGCATTGATAGAAAAGTTAATTTCCCCATGCTGAATAAGCTTTCCACAATCAGTGAGCTGAAAATTACCCAACTGTGAGTCGGTGGAAGTCCCCCAACAAGTGGAATAACTAAGATGAATTTGGCAGTTAAGGGCCCCACACCGATGGGAAAAGCCATCAAGTTTGCTAATTGAGTCCCTGCAAGGATATAAAAATAAGATAGTGTGTAAGAGTTAAATTGCCCTGGACTGACATGATAACAAAAAAGCGTCTCAATAAAAGTTCTTACAACAAGTGTAAGTAAGAAGTATGTATGTATAAGGGAACATGATGACAACAGGTAAACTGAAACATGTGTCTGTAGAGATCAGTGGTTCTCATGTTCAAGTGTGCCATATCCGGGGGTTTTACAGATATACACATCAGGACTCTCACAGTGCCTCCACATGGCACACCATGGAAACTGGGTGCTGTGCGGCTCCAGGCTAAACTGTGGGGGACCTCAGAGCTGGTTGGAGCCCCAGAAGTACACTGTGCATGACCTACTGGCATGTGGACACACTCTGCCACCTGCCCCCTTGCAGGTTAGCCCTCTTTACGCAAAGGCTAAGGCTATGTTCACACATAAATGGGTATTTTTAAAAGCTGAGGTTGTGCCTTCTTTGTTTTAAAAAATATCCCCGTCCACATGTGTGAGTTTAAAAAAAATCCTGGTCCACATGAAAATACTAAATGCACTGTTAAATGTTGCTTAATACCTTGTAACTATGTCCATGATTTGAACCTCTTTTTGCCATTTCTATGCAAAATCTGTTTTTTTTATCTATTCCTACCACCATGTCCAACTGGTGTTATGATTTAACTTGTGGTTATTTTAACTGATGGTAGCAGGAGTGTTGAGTTAATATTTCTATGTTTCTATTTTGAGAAATATCTGATAATCTTGATCAAATCCTGTTATTCAGAAGTTTCATGGGTACCCCGGTTGGTTTCAACAACTGTTATAACCACAGAGCAAGCAGGCATGGGTCACCAGCCAGTACGGTCACTTATGAAACAATGACATCGAGTCTTGTCCAAAACATTAATAGTGTTTGTATCATCAGCATCACAGTGAAGGAGCCTCTCTTTTTTCAGAACAGGAAGAAGACAGCAGTTGTAGAAACATCCTCCATGGTTGATCAGCTGGGAGACAGGCCTGCCCCCTTTTCTCGTAGCTTTAGGGTCTGAGGGGCGAAAATTTTACTCAGTAAATATGAGTCATTTGAACACAGGAATACAGGCACAGAATTAGTTGCACTAAGTCGCGACAGAAAAAAATTTTTCGTGCTAGGTGTGAACACAGCTTTAGAACACAGTTTTACTGCCAGACTTTATTTTAAAATGTGTCCATCAAATTCGTCACAACAATACACACCAGAAAGTGATCAAAGTCAAGTGATCAGAATAATATGGAAAAGACAAATTTTAGAAAAAGTTGACAGAAGTCCTCACATACAGTCATATTTGTCAGTGAAGGTCTTAGAAATCACAAGTGTGTGTCCATCAGTAAAATTCTCCACAATTTTGCTTTAGCCAGAAACAGTGTGCCTATTATGGTCTTCACAACAATACCAAATTAGAGAGTGCAATATAAATATAGTCCCAAAGTGGTATTGAAACCAAGGAGCGTGTCAGTGAATGTACCCCATAGTGATACTTAGGTCAGATAGTGTCCCCACAATGATCCTAAAATAAGAGCGTGTATTGATAAAAGTGCTGACAACTACATTCAAACAAGAAACTATGTGCCACTTTAAATCCCCAGAACTATTTTTATTTTTAAAAAAGGCATTAGAGCAAAATTAAGGGCAATAAAAGGAAACGCGGAGAGTATGCTCTTCTCTTCAGGAATACAGTTTGTAATCAGCTGTACTGTTTCTAACCTTCAGTGTTTGTACTCTTTACTCCTGCTTTTGACTTTTCTCAAAAGCACTGTCAACATTTTTAATGATGTTTAGATCATTAAAGTTTTAACTTTAAACTAAATATACCCTAATCATGTTCTTTCATTCATGTTTTACTGGAAAGTAGGGCTGGGTGATAGGGCCTAAAATAATATCCCAGATTGTTATCACACAAAACTTAATTTACAATTTTAATCATCAAATGCTTTCCCTAAAAAAAATATAGTAACACAAAAGACACAGTAATTACATAGAATAAGTTTTGCCTTGATTTGATCAAAATTGAACACAGAAGTTAACTGAATTTCCCTCCTTGAATTAAAGAACCTGCGATTACTTTGTTATCAAAGGTACATTATGTGGTTGAAACACAAACTGAAAAATACTTTTTTCACAAAACATTAACATCAAACCCTGTTTCCATTATTTAATGTCAATGAAAAAGAAATACGGGCCTAAAAATGTGCCTGCATAAAAATTGATAATGTCCGATGCAGGGGTGCTGTAACATGGGGGAAAAGTTAGAACAATTCTTAGAGCTCATGGATGTCAGGGGCCCTCAGAATAATAAAACACTTCTCTTATATTAAACTATTTTCTTTTTTTCTAAAACTGTATCTAATTTTTCTTCACACTGCATCACTATTATCGTTCTGGTAGACTTTGTATTGCCTCAAATTCATTAAAAGTAATTAGATGCTTTTAAACAACCTGAAGGCCAGAAGGGTAGGTGGAAAATGTGGTGCAGGCATCTGTGCATGGGTGAGTTTGGGGGTGGGGCCCACAATAATGTCTGTTCATTGGGCCCACAGTTCCTGGCGCCACCCCTTGGCCGTAACAAATTATTAGTACTTCTAACTTTAAAACAACTTATAAATCGTTTTTGTGTCTGTGTTGGAAGGAAACATGGGGAAAAGGTTTTAACTACAGGAGCTCAAGGGGGCAAAATTAGTGATGAAGTATGTCAAGGGAAAAAATTTTGATTTCAACTTTTTTAAATCTCCTTGAACATAAAAACAATTGATTAATTAATTTAATCAATATGTTGCGTAGCCCTAATGACAAGTTACTTAGCTAACCTAGCTTCAGTTTAATCAAACTTTCAATCAAACTTTATTTTGATAGCACTTTTCATACAATAATGTAGCACAAAGTGCTTTAAATTTAAAAACACAAACAAATTTAAGTCTGTATCAAATACCATGTCACATTTTTAACTTGTTGGCAAAAATTAAAAGACAGAGTGTGGAGTTTGCTGTCCAGTTTCTCTCTGTGTGAGCCTGCACCAATGACTAAAACCTGAGATTTGTCCTGGTTGATCTGCCATTCAAGACTTGACATCTCAAAGAAATTTATAAAGGGCATCAATTGGTCTTGTGTAATTAGTAGAATGTAAAGTTGGGTGTCATCAGCAAAGCAATGCAAATTGATGCTGTGCCTCCAGATGAGATTTCCGAGAGGTAACATGATTAAAAAGTGTAGAACCTCAAAACGAGCCCTGGGGAACGCCACATTCTATATTGTAAATTTTTGATGAACAGTCACCCGTGCTAACATGAATGTAACCCATAAATCATGCATAAATAATGTTCCTGCAGCACTGTCAAATCATGCCAGAGTGCTCACAACATCCAAACCAGACACTGTTTCCCAACAATTGCTAAACCAAGTAAAAGTCCCCACTAAGATAGAAAAACCAGCGCATCAAATTGTGGTGCAAACTGTCTCCAGGTTTTGGCTTTAAAATTGTGTTTTTCTAAACTTAATTACAGCACTTTGCGCACTAAGCTATAAACATTTTTGCAAGTTCATGTCTGAAAATTGTTTTTGAACAGAGCTCAAAATGCTGAGTTATTTAAAGCACTGTGTGGGAAGAATAAAAAAGTTTACTCCCTTGTTCTTCAAATGCCCTCAGCAGTAATATCCTGTTAAGTTATCCAGTCATATCACTATAATATAACCACCTAACTAAACATTGATGCACATTATACATCTCAAGATTTTCTGGGACACACTTCAATGAGCATTATTGCTGTTTGGTTAGATGTGTTTTTTTGGAAGCACGCACCTGCTGCACTCTTATTGTACATGTGAGAGCTCTAGCTTTATGCGGCACATTGCAGGATTATTACAGGGGTTTTTAGCTCAGCCAAATAAAAGTCCACAGCTGCCAGTGTATAGAGGGAGAAAGGAAATGAAAATATAATATGCATTGCTTTCATTCACACAATTATTGCCTCACATGTGGAAGATGGTGATATGAAATGCTCCTGTAACAGCTGGGTCGCAGTCTTTTCACCGGGCGTTGAATATATTCATGATCTGGCCGCAAGATGGTAAGTTCTTTCTCTGTGATCTCTTATATGCTCTCTGTGTCGCTTTGAGCAGCACTGAGGCTGATCAGCGTAGACATTTTTGTCTGCGGGGAAACAGGAGAGGAGACAGGAATGGCACAACTGCGGCCTCCTGCTGAGAAGAGAGAGGAGGTAGAGCAGGAGGAGAGGGTGGATAGTAGATAAATGGACTAATCTAATTTGTTACCTCAGCCAAATGTATTCCAGAACCTCCTCTGTGACTCCCCGGTCCCAGCTCGTGGTGGATGATGCTAAAATGTTTGGGCAGGAAGGGACACAACTGGGAGAGAGGTTGCCCAGAGGAAGTTCAGTAATATCCCACGGCACTACCTCACAGGGAAAGTCAGTGCTCAGCATTCAAAGAGTGACTAAAACCTTAGACCAAATATGTTAATGTGTACTTACAGTAATGTTGATAAGATGATGTCCAATTGTCGACATTAAAGGACAAAGAATTTAAAGTCTTCACTTTTAAAACTGGGGTCTATCTGCAGTGGGCCAATGCTTATTTGGTACCAGGCTGTACAGAGGTTTAATAATTACATTCACCTCACTTGTTTACTAATAAAGTCTGCAGGGTGTTATAAATAACTGAATTCTCTCACATGCTGATGCATCTTCACTGACACAAATGGTGCTTTTCCACAACAAAGTATCTGCCTTGACTTTACCTGGTTGTTTTGGTTTGCCATTGGAGTTTGTTTCTAGTTTTCATATCGCCTCCAGCAGTGTCCCAAGCGAGCCGAGCCTCTACTAAACGTGACATGGACACACTGCTGACCTCTGAATGGTCAGAGCATCGCAACAAGCCAGGGGTATTGACGCGGAAATGAATCGCCTCCCTTTGTCAGCTCTGGGAGGCTGCCTGACTTTCCAAACTCTGTTCTGCTGAAAATAGCTTTTGTTTTGTTGCATGTGACCGTCTTTGGAACAAAAATCATTTTGTAACTAATATAAAAAGCCACAAATGGGCCTGTTTTTGTAAGAATGCAACCATAGTTCCGTGCAGTCACGCTATGATCGTCCCGTCTACCTTTAGAGTTGTTGATACGGTCTACACTGTGAAGGAAAATGGAGCAGGTAGTATTCAAACCATGAAGGGGGCGAGCTGAGTAGAGCAGATACCATGCTGGAACAGCTGTGATGCCCAATAGAGTATGGCCTGAGAAAAACTCACTGTTTAACCTTTGTGCACTTGTTTAGCTAACACTGTGTCCTAACTGAACATGACAAGTGAGTGTCAGTGACGAAATCATATGTGAGTGTCCTTACTGGCCAAGAGCAACACAGAAACTTTGGCTCACAGAGATCTGTGTGTTTATGAGCCTTGAAGACCACCTCTCAGAATGCAAAGCACTTCACATCCTGTACAGTAGAAGCACCTGATGTATTGTTCACAAGGGGAAACACAGAGCATGGAATTGAATTTTAACAGATGCAATGTGGACAGCAGGCATGCAATGGAGCGTGATGCAATGGGACATCTGACTCCTTAGTTAGGACATGGTGTAAGTCAAGAGCATAGTTGTTTGCATATAGAAGGTACATGAGAGAGCTCAGGCTGTACACAACAAGCAGCACTAAATGGCAGACTCAGGTCCAAGTTTGCACCACATTGCCTCCTTATGTACGCCCAGGCTGATCTTTACCTCATGTTATTGCCCATGTTTGTCCCTTTGTTTGTCTGTCAGCAAACTCACAGATAATTTAAAAAGTGTCGATGGATTGGGATGAAATTTTCTGAGAATGTTAATCACAGCACAACGTGTAGCGTGATCTGAAAACAGACGTGAATCATGGAATATTTTGGAGGCCAGTCAAAATTGCGAGACAGGGCAGTTCCCACATTTACGGCTATAACTCCCCTATGATTGTCAAAAAGCTCCAAATGCCATGACCTCTCAAGCATATAAATTAGCTATATTCACTTCAATTGCAGACTAATTTATAAGTCCAAAAGCCAATCAGTCGGAGCAGCCTGGGAGTGATTGAGAAGCTTGTGTGAGTGTGAGAAGTCCCTATTACTCAGTGAGACAAGCAAAGAGAAGCAAGGTAAAGCAGACAAGATGTGCATTTAAAAGGCAGCTAAAAATATTTTTGGTAGATACTAAACTTCAGGTGTTCATCTTCCAACACATAATAAGTGTTGGGAAACTGAGGACACAAATTGTTGAAGCTTTGTAGTTGGAATTCCTTCTCACTCTTGCTTGACATATTACTTCAGTTGCTAAATTACAGGGTCTCAGTTGTCATATTTTGTGCTTCATAATGCGGCACACATTTTCAATGGGAGACTGGTCTGGACTGAAGGTAGGCCAGTCTGGTACCTGCACTCTTTTACTATAAAGCAAAATTGTTATAACACAGATTGTTTCTTGGCATTGTCTTGCTGAGATGAGCAGGGACGTCCCTTATTCAGAGGATACTGGGATGGCACCATATGTTGCCCAAAATTCTGTATGTGCCTTTATGGCATAATGGTGCCCTCAGAGATGTGCAAGTTACCCATGCCATGGACACTTATACCCCATTACCATCACAGATGTTGGCTTTTGAACTTAACACTGATAAAAATGTGGATGGTCCTTTTCCTCTTTTGTCCGGAGGACACAAAGTCCATGATTTCAAAACCAATTTGGAATATGGACTTATCAGACCACAGCACACTTACTTCCTTTTCATCAGTTCATCTCAAATGAGCTCGGCCCAGAAAGGCCAGTATCTTTTCTGGGTGATGTTAATGTATGGCTTTCGCTTTTCATTGTAGAGTTTTAACTTTGCACTTATAGATGAAGCAACAGACTGTGTTAGCCGACAATGGTCTTCCAGAGGTAATGTGGTACTGTCTTTACAGAGTGATGCTGGTTTTTAATGCAGTGCCTCCTGAACGATTGAAGGTCACAGGCATTCAGTGTTGGTTTTCAGCCTCTTGGTTACATGCAGAGATTTCTTTGGATTCTCTCAATCTTTTAGAGGTGTTATGAACTGTAGATGATGAAATCCCCTAATCCTTTGCAATTATACACTGAGAAAGGTTGTTGGACTATATGCCCATGCAGTTGTTCACAAAGTGGTGAACCTCGCCTCGTCCTTGCTTGTGAACGCAACTTGCAACTTAACTGAAACTCAAGGGTGAAGTAACTTGTTAAAACCTTTACCTATCACTGTACTGCAATGAAATGCATATACTTGTGCAAATGAGTCTACATATTAACCAATAAAATGGCTCTAATAATGTATTGATGGTAATATCTATAGCCAATAGAAAGTCAAACTGAGAGCTGTTGTCTCATTGGACCAGAAACCAAAGTACAGATCAATTTAAAACGGCAAATGACAGCACTCCCAGAGCCCATTTCTGAGAAGTGAGTAATAGATCACTGATCATAGCCTATTACAGCCCGGTCAGGCAGGGGCTTGGCTGCCTGTGGAATGCAGAGAGCACTCCTTGACTCCTACATCAAAAAGACACCTCAGAGAAAAGTCCTGGGAGCCCTTGGGCACCGTGGATCTCTAGGGCCGCACCGTGTGAGGAGTGCAGTCGAATCCTTGGTTTCATCTTCCTCCCTGCTCTTTATTAATGGTGGCAGGATTCTAATTCACAGAGTTGAGCTGACTTCACTGATGCTAATCACATCGTGCCTGTTTCAGAAGGAGCAGGCTCGTGTACAGTGTGCATTTAAGTACAGTGAAAGCAGGCAGAGGCTTTCTTAGAAGCTAATGCTGGGTCAAAACTTCTTTCAATAACAGAGAATTATTGATATAGAGGGACGCTGTAAGGAGAGGTCATTTTAACCCTCTTTTGAAAGTATTTGGCTTATCATCCTCTATATGTAATCCAGACCTAAGAACAAATTTAAACAGTCTTTACAGAAATAGTACCAGAAAATGGAAATTATATTATCAATCAGACTTTTTTCAAATTTATTTTGGGACTTTTTAGGACGTTATTAGAAAAGAGGACAGTGGAAAAATACAGAGACAGGGATGAGAAAAGAGGAAATTAGACAAGGGACAGGAGCCACAGGTTAGACTAGAACCAGGGCCACCCACCTTGGAGTCAACAGCCTAGACCTATAAGGCCTGACCTCAGGGAGAGGCCATTGGTGCCCTATAATTTAGGATTTCTCTGCATTCTTAAAAACACAGTCGGAGTCCTCAAAGTAATATTAAGACCAGAAGGTGTGTATCAGCTAAAATCCCTTAAATGATGGTCAAACCAGAAACTGTGTGCCTAAAAAGACCACAAAGATAGGAAAACTAACAGGCTTGATGTAATACAACTTGATTTTTATGCATGTGGAATCATGCACAAACCAGAAAGTACTTGTTTACCAGTATTCTTTCTATTTTGAGAGGAGACATTGCAAGAAGTTCCTTTCTCTGATGTCTAACTTGCCTGTACAGTCAGTAAACATAAAGAGCTGCACCCTCCCTCCACACAACACAAACAGAATGAAAACAGCTGAAAGAAGAGCATAGATGAATGTCTTTTTGAAGGGTAAGTATATTTGATGAAAGTATTCAATACCGAAAAGGCACTATGTAAACAGCAAAGTCTCAATATAGGCTCCATATATGTGTAACTCCTTTGTAAGCTTACACTGATCTGTGGTGTCCCATGAACATATATTCAAGTTTCTTCCCTGAAAATTCCCTCACATATTAGCTTTCAGACATATAAAGCATGCCCATAAACCCTGTTGTTTCAGCCCTGATCAGAACAGGCTGTTTTGGTGTAGATCCTCATGATCAGTTTCCTTCTCACTCATATCCTGGATGTGACTGTGGATTTAAAGTGCTGTGCTCTAATGCTTACTGTGGCTACAAAGACATGCCTTAACATGTCCCTGTCACTGGAGCCAGCTCTGGACTGGACAAACACCTTGCTCATGGGGTTTCTTCCATCAGGGGTAGGTGGCACATCTCAGGATTGTTGGAGGAGACTTTAAAGCTGGAGAAGAGGTCAAGGGAAGATTTTTGTTATCTTGAGGGGGTTGTAGACAGGCCATGGGCATTTTTTTTGTAAAATATTAAACATTATTTTGCATAATATGGGACCTTCAACTATATTTACATTGAGTCACTGATCACTGTGCACCTCAAAGACATGCCATGAATTTTTAATATGACAAGGAAAGTTTTAAACCAAACAAATAACACACTTCTGTATTTTTGTGACTAAAGTGGCCCCTGCCAACGTACAACTGGGGTTATATCCCTTTTTAAAATCTGACGTGTAACTTTCACAAACATTTCAGGCGAGTCTGTAGAACAAGGCAGCTTCTTCCTTGCTCTAAATTATTTTAATTATTCAGTCCTCTCATCAGTTTCACCAACAACGAAATCCCACGTGTGAGATGAAAATTCATATGCGCCAATGCAAATGAAGACCTTTTTTGATCTGACAGTCAAAATTGATGGGTGGGTTCTTAGATCACTACAGCGGTGTGATGAGAGATGAGAGAAGAGACATTTGAATTTCAAATTTCCGTCTTATTACGTGGTCTGTGTGTTACAGGTAGACTCAGGGAGGTTGACATACAGAGAATATGGAGCGTATGAGATAAAGTAGTATTTTAAGAGGCTGGCGGGATTGAGTTTTGTCGAAGAACCTTAGAGAATAGGATCGTACAATAATGACTTCTCACCCCCTTTCCCTTTTTCAATATCCTGAGAACGATATCCCCGCTGGAACAACCCACTACGGGTCAACCTTGAAGATTTCTCGGGCCTTAAGGGCTGAAATATTTTGCATCTAAATGTCTTACTTGCAGGAGTTCAGCGGCATTCATAAACATAAAAAGGACCATGTTTATATACCATCACCTTTGCCGCATTCAAATTGATCAAAGTTGACAGCTACACATGTTGGATAAAGAGAAACATCATGATGATGTATTTTTGTTGCATTATTTATCGTGGTCGGCCTGCTCGGGACGACGGTCCCTGAGGTAATACGTCTCTTGATACATTATATCAGACAAATCTCTGGCTCACTCTGGAGACTTTTTGCCTCAGCGTTTTGTAATGCATTCATTTGCCGTTATGTAACATTGATGTTTCAGTTCAGGGAAAGTGTGTGTGTGATTTCATCCGAGTATATCAAGCGCTAATGACATGTTTTATTTATCAACAAACTGCATTCATCAGTGGAGGGTATACAGCGTGTTAGATTCATGTCGGACATTTGATGTATTCAAAGAAAGGTCTCCATAATTAGAGCCCATTGTTATTTTTGAATAGCTTTGATCACAGACAAATTGCTATGAAGCCTAAAAGGCCCCAAAACACTGACTATATTCAATTTCAGATTACTTTGAAAGCCAGAGTGGACATGAATTCATGCATTTTAATTTATCCAGTATCCATTTTTGATATGGTGACGGCCCCTGATGAGCTTAAAGGTCCCATGTCCTGGTGTGTGTGAATATTTACATCATGTCTACTTGCCTGCTGAGCAAGGATTTTATTTAAGTTAAATTAAAATATATATATACAAGGTGTGTCAGAAAAGTTTCAAGACTGGTGTCACAAAACATTTATTTTTGATCGTCCACTGCAAGTTCTTGCCACTGGGCCAGACGATCAACCAGCATGTCTACAAAGAGATACTGCGGCATTTGCTTCGTTCAGTGCGTAAGAGGAGGCGCGAGTTGTGGCAGGACAAGTCGTGGCTGCTTCACCATGACAACGCACCTGCTCACAATGCCCTGAGCATCCGACAGTTCCTGGCCTGAGAAGAACATCGCCGTGCTGGAGCAACCTTCCTACTCACCCGACCTGGCTCAGTGTGATTTTTTCCTCTTCCCCAAGCTCAAGGGGGTCATCAAGGGGACCCGTTTTGAAGACTTGGACGACATCTAAAAGGCCGTGACGACAGAGCTGCGGAGGATCCCGGAAGAACCCTTCCAGGAGTGCATGAAAGCATGGCAGAGAAGGATGGGAGAGTGCATTAGATTCCAGGGGGATTACTTCGAGGGGAAAAACTTGTAGTTTGTAGTTTGGATTCTAAATAAATCTTTTGTGACACCAGTCCTGGAACTTTTCTGACATACCTTGTATATATTTAGTCTCTGTAGAGGATCAGATGCAGCTCTTTTTCCCTCCCCTTTGGAAACACTCACATCTGAGATGTAGAGGTTTTTCTGCAAGTTTCTTTTCAGATAAGACACAAAAACTACTAGACGAGGTTTGCTGAAATTTTCAGGAGATGTTGGTAATGGCCCAACTTAAAAATTATTAGATTTTGGTGGTGATCCAGATGATCGCCACCAAAATCTATCCAGATGATTAGTGAACAATAACTGTCTAACTAATAATGATATCAACATGCTAGGTGTGGGTTTACAGGGTCAAGGAATCAGTATGATGGTAACTTTATCATGAAACTATTGCTTATAGATGTAACAGCAATATGTGAGCTTCCTTGGTGGAAGTTTGCGCTCTCCGAGTGCTTTCTAGTTCTTTCATTTTGTTCCCCTAAAGCCAAACCCTAACTGAACCTTATTCAGATGTTACAAGGCTTCTTTATTTCTGCTCTGTGTGTGATTTGTATAGAGATATATGAGAATAAAATTTTGTTTTGATTTTTGTTCTGTCTCTACAGTCATACAACTCTTAAATAATGAGTCTGACATCATTACAGCTTAAATACTATGATAGCCAAGGTTGTCCTGAAAAAAAAAAGATTTTGCTTGAAAAGGTCGAGGTTCAACATGCATTTTACTATAAAAATCCAGACAGACAGAAAAATATTTAAAAAAATCAAATAAATAAAAAAATGGGGCCTGGAGTTGCAAGGGTTAAGTAAGAGATCAAGAGAGTGTTTGAGGTTGAATAATGCATGAAATGATAACATGGGGTTAAGATTTTTCCTTTCAGCGTAATCACTTAAAAAGTGATTTTAAATGATAATTTTCACGAGAATGTCCCAGATGGATGTGCATCTGGACAAATGGATGGAGAGGCCAAACACTTAATGTCCCGGAACTGCTAACCCCAGTGTAGAGGTTTAAAGACTGTTCTTACAGTGACTATATGTTAGAAAATGAAGGAGATTATTGTCACTTACAGCCTCCAACAGATAGGAAACGATAACATTGAATCAATTACAAGATGCCAGACTGGATTAAGATGGAATTATTAACATGCTCCTTTCCCCACAATGCCTGTAAACAAGATAATGGATTTACATTCATAATGAGGCTGAGGACAATAATGAGATTAGTGCATGTAAACACAGCCATAGTGCTAATGACATGCTCAGCCTTGGTTGTAGGATCTTGCACTGATTAGCTGCAGACACTCATGTGGTTGCAATCTCAGATTTCAATCAAGAGCCTGAAAAAGAAGAGAGAGGGAGTAGATGGAGAGCCGGAGGATGTTTAAAGAGAGGAAATGGTTCAGTGTATGTTTGGAGTTACAACTGTGTAGGGTCTTCTGTTAGAGCACCCATTGTGCACAGAGCTTCAGCAGTAAGTATGAGCTTTTTGGGTGTCGAGAGGGTGTCGCGTCTTCTTCAGACTTGATATTGAAAACAAAACCATCAGCAGGAGCTGGAAACACAGGGCTCTTTTATCAGGCGTGAGATTTTATTTTCTTTCTCAGCAGAAGTCTTTGCCTCTGGTGAGAGGATTGATTCAGATGTTTTCAGGCATGTCCTTATAAAATACTCACACAACTGCATTCATAAATATTTAAAACTGTATAAGATGTTCTTGTTGTTTTTATCACTCAAAAGAGTTAACAGGAAGATTCAATAAAACATACAATAGAAAGAACTAAAAAAGAGTACAGATGGGCAGAGAGTGCTGACAATAAAAGACCAACAAAGATGTATTATTTCAAATATACGCTCATGGATAACTTTTACATACATATGTATTAACATTAAAATACTGTCATATATATATTTTTTTATCACAAATTACTTTTAACACTACTGATAATATTGATTTGCAAATAATGCACAGACTTTTGACAATTTTTTACCTTTGGCATGGTCCACACTTAAAAAAACAGGAATAGATGCTGAAGTAATATTGTTGATGAAAAAACAGGTGAAGTCATGGTTGCATGGATGGCAAAATCAGCCCAAAGCCACTAATGCTGGGCATACTCAGTGACCTCACACTACAACACAACTGACCCTTCGCTAAGCCCCTCCCACAAACAGCTACTGTCCAATCCTACATTAGCAACCGCAACTATGCACTAGAGGCCTGTCAAGCTTTTGGCAGAAAACAATATGTCCAAGCAGTGCACATATGGGACTTGCAAGTCCCATAGTTGATATCCAAGAAGTTTGGAGGGTGGTGTTGATTTTTTGCCTTCCCCAAGCTCAAGAAGCAAAAAAAAAGATGCCAGGTGTGGATAAGCAGTGTGGAAGACCACACGAACAGCTGAATCCCTCGAAATCAACACTTACATTTGTCCTAAAGTAAAGTGCTAACTAACGTTAGCTAACCATAGCTCTGTGTATTAGGTAAGATAACGTTGGCAAAAACAGACATCTTAATGGTAGGTTACTTCTGTTAAACCTTGTGCCACTGTGTAATATCTGAGCAAACAAAATACTAGTAACAGATAGAGACAAGTTCCGACAAACTGATGTCTTTTAGCATTTTGTGGACACCCTAGAAGTGGGCAAATACAACGATAATGAAAGCTAACTTAACATTAATCTAAAAACAATATATATCAGCTTGCCCTGCTGTACAAGCACATTGTTGTTCTTGTATGTGATTTTTTTAACGTGACGTGTCAACACTTGGGGTGCTTGATGCTTGCATTGAGATCTGTGAGCTTCCCCCTCTACTTTAATGTCCTCTTCATTTGAACTCTGCCAACATTTGATTCAGTGAATGTATCTCTCAAAAGCATACTGGAGACCTTTCTGTCTGCTTCTTTCTGATATCTCTGAAGAATTTGTCCAGAAATTTGCAGATCTTTCCTTAGGAATATCACTCACCGGTACTGCTAAAAAAACTCCATATTTCTCAATCTAGGAGGGAAAGCTTGACAGACGTAGCAACAGTAACCAACCTTTCTTTTAGTGCCATCCCACTATCATCATAATTCCTAATATCAACCTCAGAGAGATAAATGAATAAGAACGCAATGTTTACTGTAATAATGTCACACATATTACAGTAGACTTGACTACGAATATGAATGGTCTGCTGCCATGGACCCGCTTGATTTAGCATACAACAACCATCAACAGCAAAGACATCATCTTTCATAATTCATAAATTACATAGCAGCATTTACTTTCATTTAAATGCAGGTCAACTAAACTCAACTGTATTTTTCAACATCAGTCCTCTCCACCCTATAATCCTATATCTGTTTATGTTAATATTAGATCAATCTCTCCATGGTTGTTATTGCTAATTCCACCTTAATAATTACCTTTTCAACTATATAGAGAGGAGGACTGTCCTGGAAAGAAATGTCCCATCTCAAAGGGCTAAACTCTAAAAAAAAATCCATTAAATAGAAACAAATATGATGAAGAAAGATTTATGGTCCAAGAATTTATAAATTTATTGCTATCAAAATTCACATTTCAGTCCTTTGTCTCTGTCACTCACACCCCCAGCATGGCTTCGGTGGATGGCTGTTCAACGTGAGTCTGGTTCTGTCCAAGATTTCATCCTGCTAAAAAGGGGGTTTATGTAGCCAATGTGCTGTTCTGATGTTGAATTCATGTTTGGTTTAGAAGCAAAATAAAAAAGAAAGGGAGAAATTTTAGAATTGTATACAATAAAATTAGAAAAAAAGGCGATACAAATCATATTACATGGAGAGTATGGTATTGACCTTAATTTTGTAAAGTGTCTTGAGATACAATTTGTTGATTTGGTGCTGTACAAATAAAGATTGATTGATTTAATTATCAGGTACAATACATAGCCTAAAATAGATGAAATAATCAAATATGTATTACAACACAAGTCAATTTTTGGATATTGACTATCCTTGGCAGAATATCTGTCTTTTGTTTTTTTCATAAACAGAAACAGCAAGGACAAGTAAATCCAACCCTCTTTGTAAACCCTTCCTACAGACTTCTCTCTGCGTTTTTTAATCTTCTTTTTTGTTCTGTTCTTTCACGAGCAATGTTGGCACCAGGAGTAGTTGTATTTTGTTTGTTCAGGCAAGTAGGAACCATGTGGTAGATAGATAGATGGTAGCATTGTCACTACTAAAGGCAGTTTTTCACTTCATGTTAGGTGGAGATAGCTACCGTGAAGTGACATAGGTGTTGCTGGTTACAAGGGATGAAAATGGTGCCCAAAGACTTTGACCCTTGACCCCCCCCCAAAATCCATGTTGATTAGAATGATGGAGGAGCAGACAACCAAAAAATATCATGCCTCCAGAAACTGTGGCTTAGATGTACTTAGAGGGTCATGGGAACATGATCATGAAAGCAGGCTGAAATACACGGGTGTATCTTATCAGAGGGAACTAAGTGGTGGCATCTCTGAAAATTCAAAAGGAAATGAACAATATGCACTTGAGTTTGTAGTGTGTATCAGGGTAGTGTATATGGAGTGGTTAAAAAAAGAACCAGTCCATTAATAAGGGTGGTGTAATGCACTTATACATGATCTAAGATATGTATAACAAGGAGGCTCAAGTATGTGTATAGTGGTATGTATTTTTGCCTGTGTTCCTTATAAGTATAGCTTCAAACATACTTGTTAAAAAAATATACCTGTGAAAAACATGAAGCTGTCCTTTAATCAGACCATTTCTCCCTGTGAGATCCAGCTACCATGTTGCCATGAGTTACTGATTTGCACGACATGTTTCTCGTCTCTCATTACACTCATTTGCAGGAGTACAGCACCGAGTTATTACCATTCAGTTGCAGCTGAGGAACAAATTCTGCATTCGCTCTCATTATATCGATTGAAAAATGACGGTTTAATTATGATAATTTGGTTTTTCGCCTTGCAATCCCCCCTTCCTCTCCACAGAGAATTGTAATTAATCCATTACAAACAACACCTGTTTTTCAATATGTTGATGAAGACACCTCTGAGGTAAAACACTGAAATTGTGGCGGTAGCCGTACAGTGCATCAATGCGCCTGACTGGTCCTCTTCAAAGGAACGATTAAGCTCTCCTGATTGATTTCCCCCGATGTATCATAACAACAGAGGTGGGTATTCTTCACCGCAGACTGGAGACCAGAACATAGACGGTGGATTTTTCACTCCTGAATAGAAATGGGGACAGCGTGATTCATGGTGGTCTTCTTCATGCTGCTCTTTCTCATTTTGGCGTGTATTTGATTTTTGTTACAACAGTGGATCTCTGCTGGTGGGTTTCTGAGCTCTTTTCTGTGGGTTCCAAATGATGTGCAGAAGCCCTAATTACTTATAAAGTGCATTTAACTGAAATATCTGAGTAAATTTGTTAGGGGTAACAGCTTGTAAATTAATGTCATTTTGGATTTTGTCGATTTAAGTATTGAACTCAAGTGTTCTTTTACTATGCCAGTGCTAGAGTACCATCTTAAATAATTGCATGTTACGATTAAAAAGCAGGAGAGGAGTTGTAAAAAGGAAATCCATATTGTTTCCATTGTATTTTACGTCAAGACAAAACTGTTGTAACCATTGACCTTAACGTACATTTAATGGAGTAACTGAATAATAATATAAGAATTGTTAATAATGTAAATTTATAAGGAACTTACAAATCTGACATTGCAACATGCAAGGAATTCCTGAAAGTTTGTGGTCATGGTCCTTGTCAAAGGCTTAGAGCCTGTGTCCACAACAAATGCTGTTTTGTGCTCATAGCTCTCACAACCTGCAGCTTCAGAGTGCTCTGCACCAGTGTTAAGAGTTTAAGTTTAAATCCTGCTTCCCTTGGTATTATCCAGAGGTTGGTTCAAATATCGCTGTGCCCTTGGCATTCATCAGCGCAGGTGCAGGCGTAGTCTGATAGAGCGCTCTGTTGGTAATCGTAAGTTTGCAGGTTCAAGCTTAGCTCACATTACATGGCAATGCTCCCACTACAGCGTCAGTGTTGTGTGAATTTCTATGAAAGGGCGTGAATGTCTTAGCTAATGCTTATGAAGTACATAGAATGAATGTGACAGTGAGTGGGTGTGAATGGGTAGATGTGACCTGCTGTGTTAAAGCACTGAGTAGTCAAAGAGACTAGAAAAACGCTTTATAACCTCAAGGCCATACATCTCCACTTAAGTAAAACCACCCAGAAAACTAAATCAAGGCAGCATATCCTCATAGTAATAGTAGGTAAAGACAGGAAACCATTCTCTTAAAAAGGCAAGCCAGATCACTTTCTTCTCCAAAACAGACAAACAGACATCAGGGGTGTCCCCATTTCTTCATTATGATTGGTCAGTGAGAAAGAAGTGATATCAGCAAGCACAGCAATGTTCCAAAAACTTTAATTGTTTGTTAATAAGAGCACTTAAATCTGAGACAAAAGCCAGCTGACACTGAGGGTGTTTTTCCTCTCAGGACACAGAGTGCCAAAACTGCTGGACTTCAATGGTTAGTTTTAAAAATTAGTCCCTTAAAGGTCCGTGTCCTGGTGTGTTTGACGATTTACATCATGTCTTGGGTGCCTTTGAGGCAGAAAGTTGATTTAAGTTGAATAGAAAAAAAAGTAAATACTGTTGCTTAAAAGGATCAGATGCAACACTTTATCCCTCCCCTTTGGAAATGCTCAGATCTGAAGTGGCAAAGAGGCTACGGGAGGCTATGATTAACCCCTTAAAGCCTGTTGTATCATATTTGATACATACTTCTATGATACCTCTATCTAATCAATATGATCAACAAATTACTAAAAAAAAATATCTGAATACAATCAGATAAATGATAAAAATGTCCTCAAATGGATTATCAGCTGCAAAAACATCTAATGTATCAAATGAGATACAAAAAATATATATGTTAAATTTTGGGGAAATTCTGATTTCTTTTTTTGGGGGGATTTCAGTACAAAGTGAAATAAATATTTCAGCTCCGAAAGAATTAGAATTTTCTGGCTATAATTTGTGCTTTCAGGCTTTAAAAGGTTAATGATGAACAAGGTCATAGGCCTCCACTGGCATGACCCCCCCCCCCCCCCCCCCCACCCCACCCCCCACCCCCCACCCACACACACACACACACACACACACACACACACACACAAAGATCCTGGAAAAAACTGGGGAAGCTAGATCAGGGTTATTGTTTGTAGTGATATTTTAAAAACATCAGCGAGTCCTAAGCATCCCAAACAATAAAAAACAGTGAGGAGAATAATGATTCCACCTTTCAGCTGCTCCAGATAAATTAATTGGAGACTTTCTGTGCTCTAAAAACAGTTTCAACAATGCCTGTCTAAACTTTTCCATTTGATTGAGTTTTATATCCACACTGCGCTCTGAATTTCAAGCCGTAAATGCATCCTGATCCTCAGGAAATCATCCTGGATTACCGTCAAAGTCACATTTTCCACCATTTACTATTCATTTTAAATGGATGTGCACAGTGAGAAGTCAGAATGACATTCCACATTATGGCACAGGACAAAATTTTCTTTCTTGTTTCTAGTACGAGAAGACAGAAAGTGAATGTTTGCTCAAGATTTGGAGCTAAATATAATATGAAGATGTCTGTACGACATCTGACAAGTTGAGACACTGTATCCATCTAAAATGCTTAAATCAATGCTCTTTCACTGTTTACTGTGTTAGATTCATGTCTTTTTTCATATCTACTGCATTCTCTTTCTGTATTATATCAATGTAACATTACAGGCACATCTAATAGACAGGGAGTATGTTGCTGGTACCAATTTCTCCACCATATATTAAGGCTCTCACAATAATCCCCCAGGATGACATGTTCCTATTTAGCCAGCCTTTTCAAACAGCTGCTGCCTTATTGTCCTGACATTTCCTGGGAATTAGTTATTATTCAGACGTGTTTATTGAGACTTATTGTCTGATCTTGTATTATTAAAGTCCCTCTCTTTTCTCTTGCAGTGCTGACTGGATACTCCACTTTCATGAAGTGCTTTGCCTTCAATTTGTACTGAAATGACATATAAGTAGTAAATAATCAACCTTGGACTAATAGAGGCCACCTTAAAATAATACCCTAAAATAATATGAGTACAGTCAATATGTGTTAGTGTAAAACCATCAAATGACCTTGCTTTTTGAAATTTGAATTATTCAATAATATACAAATTATCAGTATATCCAATAGACCCAAGGTTAGCCAACATCATCAAACAGTACCTTTCCATTTTTTTTTTTTTTTTTGGTAAATCTTTGTACATAAAGCAAACTAAAAAAGAGCACAACAGTAAATCCAAGGCTCAGAATAACTTCTGTGGCCAGTGTTCATAGGGTAATTGAGATGCTGTAAACTCCGGTAATGAAATATGAGGCCAATATCCAAGTGCAAAAAACTGCGGTTCCTTAAGTGTCCACTAGAGGCTGGTTTAAAAGACCTTCAAGCCCCATAAATATCCATCCACCCATTCATAATCTATACTGCTTTTATGCATTTTAGAGGGCTGGAATCTATCCCAGTTGAGGGTGGGAAGGTAAACTAAGGCTAGCCCCAAGGTTCTGTGCTCAGGCCCCTCTTCTTTGTCATTTATATGCTCCCTAATATTCAGATAATCACAAACATGGTCACAGTTTCCTCTCCTACGCTGATGACACACAGCTCTTCACAAGCCTTCAGGACTAAACAGGAATAAAACAGATTTTATGGATGTGCCCATTAAGGTTAACACAGAGTGGTTAATAGTCATCATGCCTGTATGTATTGTTTTAATGACCTTAGCGTGGGACCATACTGAAGCCTTTTAAGTTGAAAGACTGGCCATCTGTAAATGTCTAGATAGTTTTGAACATATTGAAAGATGAAATAAATATACCTTAAACCACAGGAAAAACTTGGAAGATTAAGTAGAAATAGAATTAAAACTTACCTTGACCTGATCCAAAAATAGGCCCACTTGTCGTATAGAGCCTTATTTTGTTGCACAAGAACCTTCAAATGTGTGTGTGTTTCTGTGATTTTGGTCTAGAAATACATGCTGTAGAGTGTGAACTGAGAACCAACCAAATTGAGCACAGTCAAACTAGGATAATTAACTTTGCACATCTGAACACTCCTTTCTTTTAAAGATAAACACACACCCGGGTACTAAAGAGATTGGATATTCATCTGTTTCTTAAATTTGGTGAGAGCACACTGTAAAATAAAAGACGCCTGTATTGCACACCAAAATGCTTGTGCTTGGCACAGATGGATAGACAAACAGACGGAAAGACAGCTAGATAGATAGACAGATGGACATTTAGACATAAAGCTAGACAGACAGAAAGACAGAAAGACAGACAAACAGACGGAAAGACATACAGATGTAGCCACTTAAAACTTCCCAAATTTCTCTGATAGGATCTTTGCTGGTCCGTGGCAGGTCCTTGGTGGGACATGTCCACCTTGAAAGCTTTGAATTGTAAAATTCAGGCCATGTTTGTGTTAATTTTTGCTATCAAGGAAAAGGCTGAAGCTATGAGGAAGCATCATCTCAGGGAGACACCCTGCAAACACATGAATGAGCATGTTTTCAGAAGAATCTACGCCCTTAAAGGTTGCCTGGTTATGGGCTAGAAACTGGCTGGAAGTTGGCAGGTCACTGGCAGGGAGGGGAAATTTGAAGTGACTGGATCTGTACAGCTAGACAGAAAGACAGACAGCTAGATAGATAGATAGATAGATAGATAGATAGATAGATAGATAGATAGATAGATAGATACTTCATTTATTTCAAAGGAAATTTAAGATATAAAATGAAATTAAGAAAATTAACTGTAACAAAAAAAATCTGTTTTAAAAGAGTAAAAATTAATGGAGCTAAAAGCAATCACTCCAAACAATCTGCCCTCATCAAGGGGAAAACATCAAAGCAAGTATCTTTATAAGATAAGGCACAGATGGTGGCAACAAATGTTAAGCTATTATGGTTGAATTGAGGCTAAAGCTATCGTTCCTCACAGAGAAAAACTGCCTTCACACAGCTTGTGAAGCAACCTCAAAGTCTCCTCTCTAGACTTTTTTATAACACCAATGAGACAGTTCCTTTGAACTTTTCAAAATAGAGAGTTAAAAGCAAAAAAAAGGTGTAAACAGGGCCGACACACGAGGACACAGTGTCTTCTTAACAAGGTCCATCATGTGTGGGGAGTAACTTTCAGATTGCGCTCTCATCTACACTTGATTTACTG
The DNA here is from genome assembly GCA_037902135.1 of Cetoscarus ocellatus. Taxonomy (NCBI): domain Eukaryota; kingdom Metazoa; phylum Chordata; class Actinopteri; order Labriformes; family Labridae; genus Cetoscarus; species Cetoscarus ocellatus. The sequence continues at coordinate 145,587 of JBAMNC010001675.1, forward strand.
GAAACCAGAAGGGAGGCTTTATTGTGCAACGGAGAAAGGTCAGGAGTAATTTTTGACTAATGTTGTTTTTATCTTTGGCTCGCTGTCTTCCTGATTAATTATGTTCAAGAGGAACATACAGAGAGGCTGCGGATGCTCACCACAGCCTCTGTGTGGGTGTGAAATGCATTGCTACACTTGGTTTAGCAAGTTTGTATGGAAGGAGCGAGCCAGTCTGGGTCATAAAAGTGTAATTAACCCTTTTCTTTATGCAATATGACATATTAAGATGTTGAAGTTTAGGAAATAACAGTAAACAACTTTAAATCCATGTGCAGGGAGACATTAACAACAGGCTATGGTGGGAGAAAATGATGGAGGGTTATATTTTAAGAAAATGAGCCACTTTGTGCTACAAAACATACAACGCCATCACTTTCTGATATTAAGCATTTAACCTCAGCTAGACCCACACTCCCACATTCTGCCAACCTGTCACCTAGCACTGTCATACACACAAACTGGACGTACAGGCTGGCAGTTTTATGCCTCTGCAAGGTACATAATCATCCGAAATGAGAGGAGTTACGGGACAAGAAGAAGGGCTGGGGTGGATTTTCTGTTTGTGTGATTGGTGAAAATCACGGATGCAATTTCCAAACTCATTATGGGGCCACCAGTTGTCCACCTAGAGCCATTGGGGCACCTTTTTTGCTAATACAAGTTTGGACCACCTTTGCCTTCAGAGCTTCCTTGATTCTTCAGATTCAACAACGTGCTGAAAACATTCCTCAGTACCTTGGTTCATATTGGCATGATGGTCTCAAACAGTCTCTGCAGATTTGTCAGATGTACATCCATGATGCAAATCTCCATTCCTCTACATCCCAAAGGTGCTTCGTTAGATTGAGATCTGGTCACTGTGGAGGCCAATGTAGTACAGCAAACTCATCATGTTTAAGAAACCAGGATGAGATGGTATAAGCTTTGTGACATGGGTGTTATCCAGCTGTAAGTAGCTTTCAGAAGATGGGTACATTGTGTTTGTAAAGAAATGGACATGTTCAGCAACAATACTAAGGTTGGCTATAGCTTTTAAACCATGCTCAGTTGGTCTGAAGGTGCCCCGAGTGAGCTAAAAAGTCATCTCCCACATAATAACAACACCATCGCCAGCCTGAACTGTTGGTTGGATGGATCCATGTTTTTTGTTGATGTTATTGTTTTGTTGTTGTTGCCAAATTCTGGCCCTAACATCTGAATGTCACAGCAGAAATTGAGACTCATCAGACGAGGCAACATTTTCCCAATCTTCTATTGGCCCATTTTGGTTAGCCTGTGCAAACTGTAGCCGCAGTGTCCTGTTTTTAGCCAAAAGAAGAGGCTCCCGGTGTGGTCTTCTGCTGATGCTGTTATTTGAGTTACTGGTGCTTTTCTATCACCTAAAACCTTTGACCCCAGGCATCAAAAGGGAATTTTGTTTTTTGTTTTTTTTCCTGGCCATTCTCCACTGCATCAGCTGTTTCTGGAATATTCAGACCAACCTGTTTGCCACCATGGCACATTTAAAGTAATCTAAATGATGTTTCTTCCCCTTTCTGATGCTCAGTTGAGCCAGGTTGTCTTAGCCATGTCTACATGCCAAAAACTCTGTACTTAATAAAGTGACAAGTTTATATCATACACATTTGTTTGATAAAACAAATGCAATAAATATCTGCAGAAACTCTTGGATCCATACCAGTACAAATAATCAGATTTCATTAAAGTCTCTAGTGACATTAAAATAGGAACAGATTCCACACAGTGGACCATAAATTTGATAAATGGGTTTTGTGACAGTGTAAGACTATCTGGAAAAGTTGAAAAGTGTTTTTTCATCATACCTAACTGACTGCAAACCAGAACATTTCAGAAATCTCTGTGTTTGGCTCTATTTTTTAAAATGTAACAAATGGCTATGTATCCTTCCTCCTGTGTGCATTGACTCTGCCCGCTGAATCTCATTCATAAGAATTTCTTCTTCTGTATACACTGGTTTATAAAAGAAGTCAGAGGAACGCCATTGTTGTGTCTTCCTGAGTTCATAGAGTGAAAAAGCAGATAAGCTGAATCAATGTGCTCAGACGGAAGAACACATTGTAAAATAGTGCCAAACATTCTCTTATTATTGGTCCTACAATACCAATAATGTGCAGATATTTTGTGACTCCCTAGTATAACCTTACATTACCTTTAAGTCAGAGTGGACCTTTGTGCCATGCCACCTCTTCATAGTAAAGCCATAAACTTGGTGGAATGAAATTAAATAAGGTGGTCTAAGGTTGTCAGTATATTCCCGCACGTCCTTGGTCTTCCCCCATATCACCTTTATCATCGAGGACCTCAAGCCACCTCAAATCATCCCCTAAATATGGATTAGCAGCCTGCTGTGACTTCGACTGATATTGTCCTGGATTGCTGAGCTTGTCATCCTGTCAGGAAGACTTAACCCAGCAGAGGAACACTATCATCATTCATTTGATGCCTAAATATAACTTAAGACAGACAAGCATTGACTGTTAAATCAAGAGCTTTTCTTTGTTCCACAGCCCCATGTATTACCAAAATCTGGAATTAGATTACTGCAGCCACTGTCCAAAGTACTGAAGATGCAGTCAGTCAATTAAATTCAACCTCAGAAGTAAATGCTTGCGTAAGCATGAACTTTTCCGATGTATCCTCACTACCTTAAAAACACATCTTTATAGGTGTGGACATACAAACCCCAGTGAAGGCAATGTGAACAAAACAGAATTCACTGATTTTCAGTTCCTTGTATTCAATTGAATACACTTCAAGGACAAGATATTGGATGATAAAACTGATCAACTTTATTGTTTGTGGACTTATACCCAAGTCTGATTTCTATGGCTGCAAAATTTTCCAAAATTAGTTGGAACAGCAGCAAGACAAGACAATGACAGTTTTGGAACAATTAAACACATCTGTTACATTGCACCTGGGAGTAGGTCAGTTCAAAATTTTATCAAATGATTAGAATTTTCTGGAAAAATCCCAACACTGAATGCCCATGACCTTTGATTCCTCAGGTGGCACAGTATTAAACAGCAGACTCATTCTGCGATGGACATTAAAATGTGAGTTTGGGGAAATTTTATAGAAACAATGTCATTTAGCATACTGTATCGCATCTAAATATGTAAGTAAAAGGTCATGAATTTCATTCCTTTTGAAAAAGTGTATTCAGATACATTTAGAGTTTCTTACCAAACTCTGCTCTGTCTGAAAATAGGGTTTTTTTTGCTTCCAAGCGAACCAGAATATGGTAACAAATCACTCCGGTAAATATGTCATTTTCATCGGACCAGCCTAAATCCAACTTTATCGATATTTCATCATTCAAAATACTCAAAGCTGAAGCCCCAAATAGTGGTAGGTGGCTATATTACAAAACATTTGGCAGGCTTTGGTCTGCCTGAAAAAGTGCAGTGTGAAAGAAAACCAAACCAAATGAAAAATGAAACAATGTTGCAACTTCATCCTGAACCACAACAGAGGCAATAAAGTTTTAGGCGTGAACTTGACCTTAGATGAGGGTGCAGCATATCCCCTTACATCATCATTTGGGGAAATATTGCCTTTGGGAAATCTTAGATAGACCATGTACACAATTTTTGTATAAGAACCATTAAAAGTACATATTTATTGCAGAGTACGAGACCTTTAAGACACTTTCATTTGCATGTGAAAGCCATATTTTAACAAGTTCAGAAGCATCTCCAACTTTTCTGAGCCTAAATTCATTTATCAAGAACAGACCTGGAGTGGAAAAGTGTGCTGTTGTCTTACGAGTCCACAATTCAAACCGTTTTGGAAAGAAACAGACAAGTTCACTGACCTTCAAAAAAAAAGAGTAACCACCCATATTGTTTTTGATGAAAGTTAAAAGCCAGCAGCTTGGATGTTGTCGGACAGCCCACCGCATGGGTAACACGGATATTTATGAATTTACCTATAAGGGTAAAAAGAGGTTTTGAAGCAACACATGTCTCCATTCAGACATATTTTGTAAGGATATCTCTGCTTATTTCAGCAAGTCAACATCAAATTCAGCCCAAGTTCCAACAGCTCTGCTTTAAACTTAACGAAAGCAGATGCAGTTCAGACCAGTCACCAACTTAAATTTACTGATGAATCTTGAGGTGCAAAATTTGAAGAACAGAAACCTTGCACTTTTGAGGAACTCCAAGTGTAAGAACGAAAAATACTTCACTTTCAATACTTCATCAAATTAGCATCCCTCAGTCTCCTGATGGTTATTTAGTGATGTTTGAAAAAATGGTGCTGTAACACAGTGGTAAACATGCTCCTGTCCCAAAATGTCCATTTTGTTTGGGATGTGTTGCTGAAATCAAATCACAATGTGAGTTTATATGCACAAAACAATGAAGGTTATCAGTTCAAGCAATGAGTGTCTTGCCTTTTTGCTCATTTCTGTTTGGTTTATATATAAAAGGGATTTGAAACAATTGTAATTTAGTCCTACTTATGTTTACACAACATCCACCTCTTTTGGAATTTAGGTTTGTATAAAATGTCCTCACTCTGAGCCACATAGACAGAAAAGAATGCTATCATCTGGAAGATTTATTACCTGGATATCAAGACACAGCAGAGTCCTGGATACCATCCAGATCACTTTGTATCTCATTCAACTAATATAACAAACACTCAGTGGGACAATGTGCTTCTTTGCTGGATGCTAACCTCTACCTTGACAGAACAAGACTACAGACATGCTGTATCTGTCAGTCTACGTAAAAGCTTATTCATCTTCAAAACTGTGAATGACTGGCACCAGCAGCAGCTCCAATTCCCCAATGCTCCTGATACACAAACCCATCCTATCCCATGAGGGAAATTGGCCTCTTTTCAAGGACAAAAAAAGTATACGAAATGACAATACACCTGCTGCTTATTTGTGATGAGGTTAAAGCCTTCTCTTTTGGTGAATCCACACGTTTGATCCTCCTGTAAGTATTTCCAAAGAGCTTGTGTGATGTAAATGCAGTCAGGACATACCCTTGGGGCTGTTCATCAAAGACAAAGACCACTGCCCAGGCCTCCAGGTCAACGTCACTATCACTGAAATCTCAATGTCATTCACGCAATGTACGTGACAACATGACATTTGAGAGCCCTGATTACTTCACCACTGATTTTGTCCACTCCTGGCACCTTGTCAATGTGGAAACTTTGGCTGTGACCTATGCCACAAAGATTGGGACAGTCTTTTACATTTCTTGAAGGTGTTGAGTTTTGTTGAGATATTCTGTCCACCCTTTTGACAGTATTTTTATCAGTCATCTGTCAACTCATATTACAAGCAAAAACCACAGAGACTCTCAGAAGAATTCATTGCTTGAATTTGTTCAATTGAGAACATGTCTGGAGGCTCCACCAGTCATCATGAGCTCTACTTAGATGGTCATGTCCTTGCCAAGGCTGTACTAAAATGGACCAAGTTCCTTAGTCTGTCTCCCTCTGTTGCACAGAGATGAGGCCATCTTACCCCCAAAGACCATGACACATTGCATTTTGGAGTCTGTTTATAAAGTTCTTCTAGCAGAGCAACACTACCAACTGCTTTTGATAATGATAAATGTATCTGCTGTATTCATTAAAATTTTTAAATAATTTGATACAGTTAATCTGAATATTTCACTTCAAAATGTGCTTGAATATTGTCTCCAAAATAAGATATAAAAATGGTTAAAAGCGGTATCAAATAGTTGCAAATTTGTTTGTGTGACACAATGTTATCTTAAGGAGCTACTACCCTATGCGGTGCCACAGGGGTCCATTTTAGGACCGTTACTAATTCTAATATAGTTGCAGTGCAGGTGGACCTGCCTTATTCAATATCTGTAAACAGGCAGATCCATCTTGCCAAGCTCCAACCCAAACAGCGTCTCTTTGAACAGGAAGAGCTACGAGTAAGATGATAGCAAGTAGTTACTGGTCACACAGAGATTAGTGTAGATGCTAACAGCTTCAGAAGAAGTTTTATCAGATCTGGGCTGCATTTCTTAATTAAATGAAAAACAATTAACAGTAGAATCTTATCTATAGAAAGGCTATTTTCACTCTACTTCTGACATGTTTTACCGACAGTTTAGTTAACAAAGTCGCTCATGTTCTGTCCATCAGTTCATGATAGTAGCATCCACCTGCTACATAATCTTGATTGACCTGTATTGAATGTGATTGATCATCCAATCGCCTGTCAGACATGCTTCTTAAAGGTTTTGCCCATTCCCAAACACTTTCAAAGGGCATTTTCTCAGATGGACTAGTGAAATATATTCATTGATATAGCTGGTGTATCTGGTTTTAATTATCATGTATGCATGCTTTATATACATACATGTTCAATGTCATGGGTGCAAAAGGTCTCCACTCTGGAACAATTACTATTTCTAATGTACATAAACATTTTTTTTATATGGAGGAGGTCCACAGGGGTACATTCTGGGTCCAGTAATATTTCTAATGCATATAAAGTATTTTTTCAATATGGTGGTGTTCCACTGGGGCCCATTCTGGAGCCATTAGTATTTCTGATATATACTAATTGAGTATAATGAGGTACCACAGGTGTCCATTTTAGGACCTTTACTATTTCTTTTGAATATAAACCTTTTATTTCAATATGGTGGAGATTCATAGGGGTCCATTCATTGTTTCTTCAATATCAAAAACCTGTTCAATGTCTGAAATGTTTTTTCCCCAATAATGCTTGATGGTGCAGATAACGCAGCTTCTGTTCCCTCTCATCCAAATTTTTAAACATTAATGTTGGTTATAGTGCCTGCATAAGAGGATTCAAATCTAAATTTTTTTTAGATGTGTGTCTTACACCACCCCTACCTAGAAGTGGTTGTGTCTTTAGCTTTTCATTGCTGTGCTATAGTGTTCACTGTGGCAGCATACAGTAGGTATGCTTAGAAAAATTCCTTTGTCTGGAGCTGGTTGTGAGCCATGCAAACATCTGGCTTAGGGAAGGTCTCCTATCTGGAGGAGTAGACATATGTCCATCATTTGGGGAACATTTTAAAATAGACTGTTTGGGTGCACATTTTCTGAAAGGTGGTGGAAGATGTAGAGAGGGTTTTTTTTTCTCAGATTTGGTGTTTTGTAGATTGGTCTTATGCTTATGTTTTCAATAAAAACTGAAAGTGTCTCTTGATATGACCTTTAGTGCTCACCTTTAGTGTTATATATCTGTTTATCTCAGTAAAATAAAACTTGTATGGTATTCAAACAGATAGTTTAACCAACCAATAAATAGTCCGAACTATGAAAGAAGGTTGTACAGACCTGATAGTTGGTGCTGATGAACTACTCTCAACCTCATAAAAAAATACATCCACTACTTGCTCTGCCATGACAAACACAATCAAGGTCTTTGAGAGGCAATTCTCTGAACAATGAGGCGTTTTTCATCATTTAAATGCCAATCTCTTTGCAATTTCTTGCCCTGTCTCGCTTCACCAATAATACTTTTGCCTTCAGGCTTGGTCAGGTAGCTCCTCTTGGGTTGCTACTGTGATAACAACCCACAAACTGCCTCTTTAACAACCCACAAACTTTTCATAGGCCCCAAGAAATTCGCCAAAACAGTCCTTGCACCTTAATTAAAAGTAATAGTTAAGAAAACTCACCGTCACCACAGTGTAAACAGGAGCCTTCATATCAGGAGTTGTACGACTCCACGTCACATTTTTCTTTTCATTAGTCATTCACAGCCATGAAAGATCTCCATCCTTAAATGCAGCAGCTCACTGACAAGTTGGTGGCATACAGTGTGGCGAGGGATGTAGATGGCCAGAGCTGAGTAATTGCTCTGGTATCAGGGGGACTGGACCAAATTGGAATGAGTCTTGGAGGCTGGATCCACGTTGATTGAGAAGCAGCAGAGATGGCGAGAAGGGGCAGAATCCCTCCATAGGAGCTGAGATAAGGAGGACACAGACAAAAAGAGAGGGGCAACCCAGGCATCTATTAGAGACGTGTGTATGTGTGAGCTGGCTCCTTGCAGGCAGACACTAGTAAGCAAGGGAGTCAGAGCAGAGCCAGATTTCTCTGTAATGAGCTGAATGAGTGTAATATTTTGTGACGCTGAGTCTAGTTTGACCTCGGCGTGGGTGGCTTCTTCCTGCTCATCTTGGGCCCTGCCATTGTTTCATCAAAGCTTAATGATCCCATAGGCATCGTGACAAGCACACAGGTTTATTACTGACACTGTGCATACAATGCATCATTATAATGAATATGCTGCACAGGCCAGTGCAATAGAAAGTATTTTGACAGTGGAGTAACTCTTAAGTGTGATACCAGCCAGGGAAAAAGTAAATGTTCATGTATTGTCACTTTTGACAAGAGCTGGAAAAGTCTTTTTATTGACAGCTGGTTGTATGTCATTTGTTTTGTATCTATTTCAGAGTGTATTTAAGTTTAGTTATTCAGCAGTGCATAGAAAGGAACGCTTTACTTGAGTATTATTTTGGGGGAACTAATTACTATTACTACATTTGCAAAATTATATATATCATACACTTTAACCCTTTACATTCTGGACAATGTTCTTTTTACTCACTACTTTGCTCTCTAACCTTACAGTGCAGCTGGATCAGCCTGATTCAATGTCAGTAATAAGGCAGATCTATCTGCCAAGCTCCAATCAACAGCAATTGTGAGCGGCCCAAAGAGGGATGGCCCAATCTTTGTCCTTTAGAGCAGGAAGAAGGAGGAGCCAAGAGTCAAACAACAGCAGGGAGTGAATGCTTGTACGGAGATCAGCATAAATGCTAAGAGCTTCAGTGGCAGTTTATCAGACCTGGACCGCAAATGAAAACACATACAAACTTCTCTATAGAAAAGGGTATTTTCACTCCAATTCCATCATGTTTTGGTAAGATCTGGTTTAACGAAGTGGCCCATGTTTCGTACTTGTCACTACGGCAGTAGCACCCGCCTACTTCATTATCTGAGTGCCACTATTGAATGTGATTGATGGTTGTCGTCTAATCACCTGCCACATATGCTTTTGAAAGGATCTTATATTCAGTCCAGAGGAACTGGTGAAATATATACTGAATAGTGTGATCTAGTGTGTCAAAATATTTGCTCTTGAGTTGGCAAATAAACTGAATGATTTGCAAAAATCTGATTTAGAGATATTGTTGTTGTTTTTTCAAGTCTTATAAGCCCTTTAATGGGGTTTACATGTCTCATCTGCATGATACGGTACTTCTATGAAGTCTTTGTTCTCAGGATTTCTCCATCTATTTTCAGCATCACTGGCTGTCTGAAAAGCTTTTAGCCCTGCACTGGCACCTGAAGAGACCTACCAGTGTGACATCCCACCATTGTTTTGTCAGTTGTTTATGCCCATTGGCAAAGGCTGGCAAGCCCAGTGCAGAGAAAAGACTTTGGAATAAATGCAAAGATGCTAAAGATGTGGCACTGACCTCTGAAGACAAGACAGTATGTCAGTACATGGTGCAATGCAGGACATGTTTTTCACAAACACACAAATGCAGACACATACCACAGTGCTGGGTATGCTCCCTGATCATCAGTATAACACCTCTGATAGGGATGGAGCCAATTTTCTCTGCAGTCATGGCTGGTCCATGACAGAAAAGTGCTACGACCTGCCCACCCTCACGGCTGCAATGAGATCACATCAATGATGTGTTAAACATGTAGTCCTTACTACTTACATTTTACATGACAAATAAATAAAAATTGAATTACCATTAACTCCACCAAGTACAGAAAGTGAGGGCAAGAAAAGTCCAAAAAACAAAACCTTATTTAGACCCCATCAGCTGGAAGTTGGCTGGTTATTGGCTGGAACTTGATCAGGAGGGGAAAATGGAAATGGCAGCATCTGTATTACGTCCGGAAGCTGAAAGAAGGAGGGTTTAATCAATATGAATAAGGAATTTGAGTTTTTAAAATTAAAAGTTTGAATTTAAAATAACCTGATTTACCTTATAAGTGTTTGATTATATAAACTCAATTTAATGGATGCCCATTTGCTTTTGTATTAATATGCCATTGTAGATTTGTCTTAAAGGCGTTCTGCTCCTTGGTTTAATGTAATCAAATCATTCTTTATTCAGATAATTCAGCTTACAAAGTGAATTAAATTCTCTACCTGAGCAGCCTTGGCGAAACCTACATTTTATTTATAAATGTATTTATGATCATCAAAAATGAAATCTATCATATTATGTCTTCAGATTGTTTACCTTGCACAGACAATGGCCAACCAAACTCCAGTATCCACTTTGAGAGCAGTTGCCAGTGTCTTGTCACTGTCTCTTTTTGAGCCGTGCCAAAAAAAGCAAACAAGAACAAAAAGAAAGAACATGGCCTCCAGGTAGACGTGACTTCATCCTTACTCTGTGGGAGTCTCTGAAAGAGTCCATATTAGGCTTTAACTTTGATGGACAAATTCATTTTTGATGACAGCTAGAGTATGGCAACAAATGCTGAGTTTTCATATAGCGAGTACAACTTTTTCACTTCTATTCCCTCTCTCTGTCTGAGATGCTCCGTTAGAGGTCCTGCCCCTTTAAACCACCGTCCCTCATGGGCCCAGTCTACTCTGATTGGTCAACCAATCTGCTCTGTGGTTACGGGTCAGTTCAGTGCTGCTTGGAACCATGTTGCCAAGGACCCTGCATTCATTCTACAATCTCTACTCTGCTCTGAGCTTGCAACCCCCTAGTTAATGAAATTAGACTACACAATGAAACAATGGTAGGATGTCACACTGGTAGATCTATTCTGGGAAAATTAGGGGATCAAGCCATTTCATGCAGGTACTGGTGTTGTCAGCAGAGGAAGAGAGAGAAGTTCAGTTGTCTTGTGCATAAAAGTACTCTATCACACAGAGGTGGATGTCAGACACTCTTAAGGGCATTTTTAACCCCGAAAACAAGACGTGCGCTTTCTTGCAACTTTGGCGATTGTCAATGCTTTGTCCTGCTGTCACTCGGGCAATACGAGCACTCGGGTTATGCCCAATGTTACGAGCCTGGTTGTTTGGCATTGTGTTTTTTTGTATTTGTTTGTTGTATTGGGAGGGTGCCTGTGTGCATGAGGTGTGCTTGTTTGATTAGGTGTGCCCGACCCTGCCTCCTATTGGACTGAGGTTGTCACGTTGCCATCCGCGATGGGCTGTGGAGGGGGAAGCTCCAACCGGCCATGTCGGCCTAAATCTTTAGCATGTGTGTTTTTTCATGCCGTTATCCACATGTTTTGTAGATGGTTAAGTAGACACGCCTTGGTCATCTCAAGGTAATTTAAGTTCTGATACTGTTGTAAATATTTAAAGGTGCAGTGTGTAGAATTTGGCAGCATTTCGCCAAACACAAACGGTGAACATACGATATAATGTTTCTATTTGTATGTAAAGTCCGTCAAAATAGGAGTACAATCATCCTCATAAAACGTTTGTTTTATTTTTATTTAGTTAGAAAAAGCTTAAAAAATGTTCATTACCACGGGCCGCGTTCATGTAGGCCGACATAACGATCCGCCATGTTGTCTATGGGTGGATTTTAGGGACAAAAAGAACGAAACGCGAATCTGTCCGTCAGTTCTGAAATCTTCCTGGAATGCAGGCGAGGAAGAGGAGAGAGGACGGCGGTGGACGTAGAGACAGTTGTTACTCTGCACTAGGGATTTAAATTGTGTTTATTTTACAGTTAAAGCTTGTTAAAGCATTCCAGGTAGATTTCTGGCGGACAGATTCGCGTTTGGTCGTTTTTGTCCCTGAAATCCACTCGTAGACAACATCGCGGATTGTTATGTCGGCCTACATGAACGCGGCCAAATTCTACACACTGCACCTTTAAATTGTAAATAAATTGTACTGATAAGTTGGTTTAAACTGCAGACTGACTCAAGTGACTGCATGGGACTCAGCTGACTCAGGGTTATTCATGTTGTGTCTTGGCCACCCCTAAATGGGGCATAACACTGACCATCAGAGCATATGATATGACCACATACATTATTCCTGTCCGTTGTGAGTCAGAAGAGATTCACGTACACTCAGGTATTTTTCCATGCACGTAGTCCTGACCCAGTGAAAACAGCTCCACGGCCCACTTTTGGGTCCCAGGCAGCCAGTTGAAACCACTCTTGTAGATAATAGCTCTTGGAGGTGTAAAGCCACTAAACAGGAGATGTTGCTTTTTAATGAGTCAAATTATTTATAAAATAGTGGCAACAAACCCTGTCTGAAGGGCCCCTCTTCATTTTAATTCAAGGGTCTCAACAATCTCTAGATCATCACAGCATCGTGATCATCATTTTCTCATAGAGGTAATCCACAAAGTCCTGCAACCAAACCTAATTCAGACTTCTTTTCCAGCTGTGGGGAAATCTAGGTTGACTCTTGCACTTCGTAAAAAGTTTCAAGCAAGCCGTAGAGTGGCAGCTGTGCAACCATTAAGGTAATTTCAGTTTTTTCTCTCAGTGGATAAAGCTGGAAAAGAAAGGTTTTGGCACGTAGCTTCATTCTCCCAAAGACCCCAAGATAATTAAAAGAAAGTATAGGGGGCTTGGGTGATCTTTATATCCTGATGCACAGCCATGGAGCTCACCATTCAAGCACCACTTGTGATCTCACCGGGCCTCCGTCGGGGGACAGGAGAGGTCACAACACTGCCCGGCATGATCAAGGATTCCTCTATCTTTTGTTCCCCCTTGGTTTCCTCTCTGGTGTGCTCTTTTGCCGCTGGCAGTCTCTGCTGTGTTGTGTACCAGCGTTTAATGATACAGAATTGCGATAATTTCTTGTCTTTTAATACCCCATCAGGGAAAATTGGCAAATCAAGTTAGTATGATAATTAATATGCGCTGCATCTTAATCACAGATTGTCTATATTTAAAATCTTGCACTGTTTGAACTCGACAAAGCACACACAGGGCACACAGATGTCAGTGTCTGTATGATGCATGGGAGCCAGCCTGTTTTCTTTATCAGTGCAGCATACTGTACTCCCCGGCTTGCTCCCAGCAACATACCTCCCCTGACTCTCTGATAAAACATGGGGTCTGTCACACAGACTTGTGCTGAGGCCCAGCAGGGGAGCCCTAATGATTGCAATAAAAAACAAATGCAAATGATTACCTAGGGGTTCCCTCTTGTGTGGAATCTGTCGCTCAGCCTCTGGCTGTCGGGGATGGATCGCTGCCATCGTCTGCGGACGTGGAGTGTTAGGAAAATAAACACCAACTGGGCCAACGCAGGCAGCAACAATGCAATAACAATAATACTATTATCTGTTACAATGTAGGTTGGCGAGCTATGGCCATTTTTGGTGAAGAATGATGGGTCACTGCTGAGCAGGAACACTCTCTGCCAAAGCCAAGATCAAATCAGATTGTGTTTCTTTTCCTCTGTAGTTTTTGATATTGCTCTGTTATACAACCACACAAACAGTCCAAAAATTAAATCTGTAATTGGTTCAAATTTATAAAGCTCTTTTCTAGTTCTCATATTGGCTCAGAGTTGGAAAACAGCATGTGTCTGGGAGGCATCAAGCATTTGTGTAAAGAGAAAACAACACTGTTTTAAGCTTTTTCATTATTTTCATCATTGTGCTGGAAAGTAAAACTGAAACATTAATGCATTATACAGTTTTGTTACTTGTCACTACATTTATATGTTACTAAGGTGCCAGCTCAATGTGTGCAGCTGGCAACAAAGAATTTCACTGCATTGTATAGTATGTTTAAAACTGTACTGTATCAGTCCATATCATACTGTACCGTTTTATACTGACATGCGTCCGATTGTGTCCTTCTTTATCATATCTTGTTGTATCGTGACATAAGGTTCTGTATTGATAGCTTTCATTCATGTGACTAACATAGAAGGCAGGAGGTCAAAAAGACTTTAAGCTGCTATTAACCACTGTGCAGAGCTGCTGCATAGGCTTATTTAGCTTTTTACCAAAACATAATGGCACATATTTAAATGTTTACAAAGTATTTTTTGTACTTTAATTTATTTAAAAGTGTATAAAACCCACTTACCAACATGAAAGGTGGTGAATAGCACTGTTTTATGAAAAAAAAATGAAAATCATAAAAAATGGTGATGGGGGTTTGTACCCAACAACAACAGAGGTGCGTGGTTAAATGCAGCTTAGTAGGAAACTAAAATATCCTGTTCTGAGCAGGGCTGAAACAGAGGGATTTATAAGTATGCCAAAATCTGATATCTTGGTGGATTTTTGGGCAAGATTCTCCAAAATACAATGAAATATGTGAAATTTTAAATTAAAAGGACCAAAAACAATGTATTTTTCTAATACTTGACAACTTTGTATTGAGTTAAAATGTTTTTTGTTGTTGTTGAAAGAGTCTCAGCAAATACGTAAACTGGTTGAATGTCCGGATACAAAGTCTATTCTAGCACTGACGTTAACTTTTTAACATGTGCATTTCTGGGACATTAAGTTGTTTGTTCCATGTGCAGGATCTCTACAAATAAGAATATGGTAATGTGTGCACTTGTGAAGGTTACAGCTAAAAGCCAAGAAGCATGGCGATACGGATAATGTAGCTTTTTTTTCCACATTTCATTCCCAGGTCAGGCTTAGAGAGAAACAAATGCAGCCTCTTCCATCCACTTTGTCAACTTGAGGATCATCAGCAGCTCTATTTTTTTTCACTGCAGGCGGAGAAAATGGAAATGAGTCCCGTGCCTGCTGTTGAATGGCCAGAGTTCAATTTGAAAATGTTTTTGGCTCTAGTAGGTCATAACTAAAGAGTTGAGTCGACACAAAATGAGAAGCTCATATAAATGGAATTTTTATGAATTATTTCTTAAAGTGTGTCAGGCTTTACAGATACGGAGGACAGGAGAGGTCAAAGCAAATAACAGCAGGCAAATGTAAAGAACATTTCACTGTCAAGGCCCAATGGTTAAATGCCTCTGCGAGGTATACAATTGCTGGATAGTGAAAGTAATGGTGGGTGAAAGGGCTGACATGTTTTTACAATAATGTAGCCTGTAGACATGTTGAAATTAAATGCTGTAGGTGCTTATTTCATTTTGTGAGAAGACTTGAGGTCATAGTCAAATTGATCGTATACCTCTAAAGTGTATTCTGGGCATCATAATGCCTCAGTGAAGAACTGAGCAAGATTGACCCAAACCACACAAAGCATTCACCTGATTTTATGCAAGTTGGGACATTGCATAAAATGAAAATTTCTATGATCTTTTAGAGTGTCCTTGAGTGTCCTGATAGGGGCTTTTAAAGAAAATGTACTATTATTGTTATTAAATAAAAACAGAATACAATGATTTACAAATCCCTCTCAACTTATATACAATTCACTATATTACAAAGGCAATATATTTAATGTTCAAACTGATAAACTTAATTGTTTTTTGGGAATATTCACTCATTTTGACTTTGATGCCTGAAACACGTTATTAAAAAATTGGGACAGGGACAACAAAAGACTGGAAAAGTTGAGGAAAGCTAAAAACACCTGTTTGTAACTTTCCACAGGGCGAGATTTAAGGCTTTGTGAACAACTCTGTAAACAAATAGTCCAACAGTTTAAGAGCAAGGAATTTAAGGATATTGTCATGTACAGTCCATAATATCATCCAAAAAATTAAGAGAATTCAGAGGAATCTCTAGACTTGAGCAGCAAGGCCCAAATCCAACACTGAATGCCCACGACCTTTTATATCTTAGGTGGCTCTGCATAAAAAAAAAAAAAACATCCAATTAGTGTCCTCAATTCACAAATGCTTATTAAGTGTTGTTAAGGAGGGTGATGTAATTAAGTAATAAACTTGCCCCTGTCCTAGTTTTTTTGGGACATGTTGATGGCATTAAATTCAAAATTAGATCATATTTACTAAACAGTTAATCAGTTTGAACTTTAAATATCTTGTATTTGTAGTGTATTCAATTGAGTGAAGGTCGGAAAGGATTTGCAAATCCTTTTTTTTCTTTTTGTTTAATTTATGTTTTATCCCAATTCATTGGAGTCAAGGGATGACCATGAGGCCCAATTACCTTGACCTATGAACATTGATCTCCACTATGTAAACAGATTATCACTGGGTGACAACTGCCTTTCCAGCAACATTTAAAGACAAAACCTCTCCTGAGCTACAAGGGTCACAAGAACTTCTACTTGAGTCAATGTCCTCCAAAATCTAGGGTGCTCTGTCCAAAGTCAAAGCGGACATTTGGGCAAAGTTTGAAGAAAATCCTTTAAAATGTTCCAGAGATATAAAAAAAAGAAAGGGATGAACACAAAATCCAGTGATCATGAGCTTTGTGTGACCTTCAGGATGATATCACTTCATCCTTCAGATATAGTTGACATTTGTGCAGAGTTTAATTTAAGTCCCTCAAAGCCTGCTTGAGATACAGCATCTCATCACAAGTTTGGCATTACCAAACAGACAGACATTAGGTCATTACACAAAGACATGAGGCCTCTGGTTTCTGGCTACTGCACAAGCACAAAAAGAACTGGGGGATATCTGAAATTAGGCCTTAGGGGAGTATATGTCCTGTGTCAAATCTCCTTGGTTGGTCCTTGGTGGATGGAGCTGAGATGTGGTGTCTGAGTCGAGGGTGAAATCTGCCTCCAGCCCCCTGTCAACAGGTGAATTGAGACTTATAGTGATGTGAGATTAGTTCAGGGAAGGCTTTTTCAGCAGACTGATGGATCATGCATTGTCTCTGGTAAGCATTCCTCAGTGTAAGCTGAACTAATCCCCAAGGAGAGATGTACTGCCTGTGCTGCATTTGTCTGAAAATGGTCAGTTTTGCAGCAAAAGAACACGTATAATGCTTAATAACGTACAGAGACTCCATGTATAGTGACTCAAGGTCAACAGGAGACTGCAACGGTGTTTTTCAGGAAGCTATGAAATATAAAATGGTGAGATTACTAGCTTGAGATCACATTACTGGCGGGGAAACACAAACATACCCACAGCTAGATTGCGACAGCAGGAAATGCATGCTTTTCAATTTCAGGTATTTTTTAAGGTGTGTTGTATTCATTTGGTTGTTTTGGTCCTCCAGGGCTCAAGGTGTCTATCGGTCAAAACAATCTAAACAACAACTTTATGATTGATTTGTCACGGGGTTATATAAGAAGCTGAGATAGAGCAGACAGTGAGTCCTGCTGGAATGGAAATTCAGTTTCAGCTTCTTTTGCTCATGATGTTGTCATTATTTCAAGATGTGCAGCTTCTAAAACCCCTGGAAACACACAACAACAAAAAGTTGTATTTATGATCATATAAACACACAATCAAACTAAAAATCTGCAAAATTGTTTTCAAAATATCAGTTATTAAGATTTGGAGGGTGCTAAGAAACTAAATAATGAGTGGATGGACTTCTGACAATATTTATTATGTAATAAATAAACTCTAAGTCCCGTGCACTTGACTGTAACAAAACTATTTTTCTCCCACCCAATCAGCCTCTTAACGTCAAAGTGATAGCAACCACAACAACGCAGTCCTGAGAAATCATCCTTACTGTACAATAAGCTTTTTAAGAACAAGAGTACTTAGAAACTTAGAGATGGTTTTCCCTCTCAAATGTTCAAGGATGCTAAATATGTCATTGAACTTCGATATTCTATTAAGTTTCTAAGTCATGTTCCCAGACACTTTAAAAATACACTTTTTAATGCAATTAATTCATTTTAAAAAAGTGTGTCCATGGCCTGTCTCTCGTTGTGTTTGTCAGTCCACAGCTGGCTCCATTTAAAAGAACATTTCTAAGCATATATTTGCATGCAGTAAACATTAGAGCCTGCTGGAAAGCTACTGCCACACTCACTTCCTGAGAACAGAATCGTCAGATACAGCTCAGAGGGTTGCATGCAAAATAGCCTGTTTTGAGCAGGGCCCAAACAGAGAGGTTTTTAGGCATGCCAAAATCGAATATCAGCAGATTTTTAGGCAAGAGACTTCAAAATATGTTCTGAGGACATCTGGTGCTGGTGTACAATTGTTGAAAAGGAGAGATATTTGACCTTTAAAAGTTTCTTTGAGAAGCTTCAGGTCATTTATGAGACTGACTGAAATTACTACTGATGCTTCCTTATGTCATAAAACCCAAATAATTCTACAGTTTTTCTGCTTTTAATCTTTATAGCTGATTGTTACAGTTTAAGAAGAAGAAGAACATATACTTATTGATCCCTCATGGGGAAACTAAATTCTTTACACTCTGTTGTTGAGACATGCTACAAACATAAGCTGAAACACACATACAAATGTACAAACAGGTCCTACAATCATGCAATAACGGAGAGATGTCAGAGTGATGGCTAACTGCTCCTAAAGAAGCACTACTGAGCAGTTTTGGTTAAGTGCCTTGCTTAAGGGCATTTCAGCAGTGCCTAGGAAGTCAGCTGGCAGCTCTCCAGCAACCAAACCAACTTCCAAACGTGGTTCATTCAGGACTTGAACCAGCCACCATTCGGTCCCTAACCCAAGTCCTTCTAAACTGAGCTACTGCAGACCTAAATTCCTCAGCCCAGTTGGTTTAATTGTGAAATGTGCTTGGACCTTCATTAAGAACTTTCACAGCACAAATAGAGTGAAGATTGTTTATGTTATGAGAAGACTGTCTATATCATAAGACAAAAAAAAATCACATTTCATCATTTATGGCCCAGAAATGTGCAATTCTTAGTTTTCTTGATAGTCTTGGTCTCTTAAAAACATACTTTTATACATTTTTTAAATAATATGAGTTAACATTTATGTTAACTTCAGGTCATAGGGAATTAAATGCTTAACCGCTTTATAGGTGACATGGTTGTAAATCAAATAACAGTGAAAAAAAAATGTCCATCTGTTAACATATGTGTTTCCAAGCTGAGTTTATAAAATATCATAACAATAACTGAGGCTGAGGTGGAAGGGACCAAATATGAGATCTTTTTAACTGGGCTCTAATATCCTAATAAAGTCCTGGCTTTAAATCACATAAAGGAAGCAGATGACATTGTGTTCCTAATGCTCTTCCTGGGCAGGTATCAGACAATGCCAGCAAACATCTATGAGATGCATCTTCGTCCACATTTACACCACAAAAAAGTTCTTTAAAGTGGCTTGGGAGTGCAAGATATTTCCTCTAACCAGAAATTTCAATGAAATGAACAGTGCAACGAAAAGAAATTTAAATTCATATGCATCCTTTTATATTTAGGAAATGTATGTGCCATTATGAATGATATCAAATGACTGGTGCTGGAGCGGAGAATTGCAATGAAACATAACGTCATTAAGGCCGCTCTCCAAGTTTGAGGTGGACTAAACTGTCGGCTGAAATGACTTTTTCTAATGAACTAAATTTGAATAATGTATTCACAGACGGATTTGGAGCGCTGATATGGTGATGATTAGGATATATGACTAAAGACCAGATGTGGCAAAGCACCTCTGCGTGATGCACGACGCATTCACATGATTAATGACGACTTATGACGTCTGTTAAGGACGGATCCGCGTATGCAGATAAACCTCGACCTCAGCTGTTCTGTGACAGCATGTGAGATGAGATAACAGCTTGTGAATTCTTCTGTGAAGACAAATTCAGGGCATACAGTGTATTTTAACTTATGTTGTGATTAAGTTTATGTCGACATTTATTGTTTCATGGTCTACCTCAGAGGAGTTCTTGTGTTTGTCTCACTTTCTTTAGAAAAAACTGCTTGTTTATTTTAAAATACTATTTTCATGTACCAATATTGTTTTTAGTTAGCAAAATTGCTGCCTTTTTATTCCAAAATATATCAGTTTATAGAACTGAACTTTGTAGCTCAGGAACAGATTTGTTGTTTTGTTGTCTTGCACAAAAATGATAAGGATTTTCAATGTTCATGCCATGACCTTAAAGCTCCTTTAATTATTTTTCAGTTGACTATAAATTGCAATAAGGTAAATATTAATGTCTTTTTAAACCAGCTATTCAGGCCATAAGAATGAAAGTTACTATTTCTGTAAAGGTTACTTTAATATGGGTGGCCCTGAAGTGCAAATAGCAAATAACTAAACACAACAGCAAATAACAGCAAATAACTAAACACAATGACATTAGACTTCCAGAAGAGGTAGGTACTGGTGGTGACATGAGTCATCACTGATTGGACAAGTGTGCTCCCTTGTGTGTGAAGACAGTGAGAAGGAGGACTTCCTTGACTGGACGAAGGCACCGGTCATCCTTTGACCAGGAAGTTATTCTGCCTTTGGCGTGGTTTTGAAACATGAGTGTTACCGGCAGAGGTGTGACTTGATGTTTAACTGTGTGTATTAAATTTATGTCAAGGACAGTTTCCTGACCCTTTTCTGATCTGAGGTCTGACCATTTACGCTGCTCTCTGCCCAAGCTGTTCTCTCCCACCTGCCCAAAGTCTGATCATTCACAGAAAACATTCAACAAAATAAACACTGTCTTTAGTTATTTGCTGTTGTGGTTTGCACTTCAGGGCCACCGTATTTTAATGCTTGAAACTATTGTTACTGGGTAGGTGACAGACAAAGCCATGAATAATACACACTGTATGAACAATGTTTTTTAAGAGGTAGGGGCCTGGGCAGGTGTGGCTAGAAGTGGTCTGGTCCCACCTTGAGATCTGACTTGCTACCCCAGGTAGCTTTAAAATCAGAAACCATGCTTGGCTGTTTGCTTTGGCAGAGGCTAGGTGAATGTTAGAGAGGCCATTCTTCTTTTTTGAGTTTTATCAGTCCCTACGTGTGTTTAACACATGCCATCCTCCATGTGATAGAGCATCTCTATGCACAGGACAAACAGTCTGTGGCATCAGGACTCCTCCCTCTCTTCCAAAGACAGCGGTGATATTAAAAAATATACATTATTTGTACATTTTCTTTAAGGGATTAGTTGACTAACAGACAAAGCCCTGCCTCTGCCCTGGATGCTTTAAGTGTGAAATGCTTCTTGAACTACACTGACTCCTTCAAGGTCACCCCTTCCTCTCCAAGATCCTCGAACGCACTGTTGCTGCCCAAATTAAGTCCCATCTCACCAACAATACCCTCTATGAACAATTTTAATCTGGATTCCGTACCCACCATAGCACCAAAACTGCCCTCCTCAAAGTCACCAATGACCTCCTCCTCTCCTCTGACTCTGGCCTACTATCCATCCTCATCCTCCTGGATCTCACTGCTGCTTTCGATACAATTAACCACTCCATCCTACTTTCCCGCCTAAAATCTCTTCTCCATATCACAGACAACGCCCTCTCCTGGCTGACATCATACCTCACTGACCGGAAACAGTTCATTTTCATTAATAACAGCTCCTCCCATACTGCTCCCCTGTGCCAAGGTGTCCCTCAGGGTTCGGTGCTTGGTCCTCTCCTCTTCATCCTCTACCTCCTCCCCCTTGGTCAGATTATCCATCACCACGGTCTCCATTTTCACTGTTACGCCGACGACATTCAACTCTACATATCCACCAAATCCATCAACCCTCATACTCGTTCTACCCTATCAAACTGCCTTTCTATCAACTCCTGGATGCAAACCAACTTTCTCAAATTGAACTACTCCAAATCCGACATACTTATAATAGGTCCCAATTCCCTCACCTCTACAGCCAAAGACTTCCGCCTCTCCTTCAACAACTCCATCCTCTCACCTTCACTGCACTGCCGGAACCTTGGAGTCATCTTTGACAGTAAACTCACTTTCTCCCATCACATCAAAGCAGTCACAAAAACAGCTTTCCATCACCTCAAGAACATTGCCCGCCTTCGCCCCTCTCTTTCTTTTCCTGCAGCTGAAACCCTCATTCACGCCTTCATTACATCCCGCATAGATTACTCTAATAGCATCTTATATGGCACAACCACCAATCTTCTCAATAATCTTCAATACATTCAAAACTCCGCCGCCCACCTCCTCACCCGTACCCGTTCCCATGATCACATCGCCCCTGTCCTTCAGAACCTTCACTGGCTCCCCATCTCACACCGCATCACATTTAAAATCCTCCTACTCACCCACAAAGCACTCCATAACCAGGCCCCCTCTTACCTTAAAGACGTGCTCCACCCCTACACCCCTTCCTGTACCCTCCGCTCCTCTGACGCAAACCTCCTGACCGTCCCTAGGTCCAAGCATCGAACCTGGGGGGACAGAGCCTTCTCTGTTGCCGCCCCCTCCCTTTGGAACTCACTCCCACAACACATCCGGGACACCACAGACCCTACCGCCTTCAAGACCAAATTAAAAACACACCTGTTTCGCACTGCTTTTAACTTATAATTTCTCCATAAAATGTTATCTCTCCATAATCATCTCATAATCAATATATCCTTAATGTTGCTCTCTGCATGCACTTTTAAACTGTGGTATTTGTAGTATTTTTCTTATTGTTCTATTGCTATTTATTGTTTTTTTTAACCTGTGCTTTTATTCTTTTATCTTGTAAAGCGTCTTTGAGTTTTTGAAAAGCGCTGTATAAATAAAATGCATTATTATTATTATTATTATTACTAGAGTGATGATAGTGTGTATTAATTAAGTTTCCGTTATTTGTAGATATTTTTGAGACGATTAAATAAAAAGCCAAAGGAAGCTAAATCTACAGATTAAATGTTAAACTGCTGATGTTAAAACTCTACAATGCACAGTAAAAGCCCTATATCAACAACACCCAGAAACAGCCGTCTGGTTCATCTAAGATGGACCAACACAAAGTGGAAAAGTGTGCTGTTGTGTGATGAGTCCCTGTTTATTATTGTTTTTAGAAACTGCCATTTTGTTATCAGTGTTAAGTTTAAAAGCCAGCATCTCTCATTATACAGGGGTGTGTTAGGGCCCATGGCATGGGTAACTTGCACATCTATGAAGGTGCCATTAATGCTGAAAGGTACAGGTTTTGGGGCAACATATGATGCCATCCAAGCAACATCTTTTTCAGGGAAGTCCCTGCTTATTTCAGCAAGACAAAGCAAAGCCGCATTCTGCAAGTGATACAGCAGCATGGCTTTGTAGTAAAAGACAAAGGGTACCAGACTTACATGCTTAAAGACCAGACCTGTCTTCCATTGAAATGTGTACCCCATACTAAGAAGCACAAAATACAACAGAGACCCCAGACTGTTGAGCAACTAAAGTCGTACATCAAGCAAGAACGGAGTGAATTCCACCAACAAACCTTCAACAGTTAGTGTCTTCGGTTCCCAAATGCTTATCAAGTGTTGTTAAAGAAAAATGTGATGTAAAACAGAAGTAACATGCCCCTGTGCAGGCTTTTTTGGAATGTGTTTCAGGCATCAGATTCAAATTGAGTGAATATTTGCCAAAAGAAAACAATGGAGTTTATCAGTTTGAACATTAAATATCATGTCCTTGTTGTGTCTTCAATTTAATATAAGTTGAAAAATCATTGTATGTGTTTTATTTACAGTTTACACAATGTCCTAACTTCATTGGTATAGGGGTTTGTACCTTTACTAAAGCAGTTATGAAGGAATAAATCTAAATTAAAAATATTAATTTCATGCCCAGTTAGGGTCTCTTCCTCTATTAGGGCTTTAGGTGGTCAGTTAGCTTTAAACCAAACTGTTAAAACGATTCATATCAAATCAAAAATCCGACGGTGATATCACTACTGGACTAAAGCAGATCACCTCTGCCTCTCCTTCCTCTTTCCTCCCCCTGCTGTGAGATGCTTTTCCTGTAATCTTGAGATGTGGATCACACTTCCACAAACCAATTAACAAAGAGTATTACACTTCAACCTTGTGTTAAGTTGTATTTTCAGCTTTCAAGGGAGTGTGTACAAACAGAGAGAGCGAGAGCCAGGGAGATGGAGATCAATACAATTTGGCATTCAGTGACTCACTTGTCTAATAATAGCAGTTTTGTTTGTGTTACAGAGCCCCCTGCTGGTCCATTCCCCTCTGGGTTTTAGCATCTAGTTGAAGTTTTTGAAGAATTGTCCTCAGTCGTTTACGTATATGACCAAAAATGACACAGTGAGTTTGTTTTTTGCTCATGTGGTGCTTTTTTCCCTCTGTATACAAAGGCAGATGTGTGTAGATTGGGATTTAAGATGCTGATTTAATTAGCTTCGACTCTTGGGGCTGCCTCTAAGGTAGCTGCTCCTACATGCTGCAAAACTCATTATGGATGAATTAATGAAGTGGGACGTACACTTGGCATCATCCATGTGGCATGCGCTGATGCATTATGTATTATTATTATTATTGTAGGGCACGAGCAAATCAAGTTTGTTTGTTGGGCGTGTATCAGGGACAGCAACGATGAGGCACATTGATTCTGAGGCCTCGTCTTAAGTGTTGTGCACTATCTCACCCAGCGCTGTTGCCTTATTCACATCACAGATCATTTTTAAGATACGCAGAATACTTGATACTGACTGCTTAGGATTTGCATAACAATGCTCCAGCACTCCAAATCTTTCCTCAGGTCTCCATTACATAAAATATTGTTCACTTCAGATCCCATTTATTCAGCCGAAGACGGTGTTTTACGGTGCATTTCCATCTCTTTTGAATAAATGTGGTTCCAACACAAAAGAATGAAAAGAACTGAGATGTGCTCAGGTGTGAAAGCAATGCTTTGATGCTCACTTAAGTCCTCTAGCTGGTATTTTCTTCTAATTGTAGTGCTTGATGCAGTTAGATTATTTGCTAAAGCTGATGTACAGCTGATGTGAAGTCTCCATTCTTCTTTGTATGCTGAGTGAACGTTGTCTTATACATAAAGACTGTGTATAAGATGGACAGAGAAACAGTTGCTTGGCAGTCCAGATTTAGAGCAGACATGTCAAACCTAAGGCCTGTGGGCAAACTCCAAACCCCAATGTAATTAATTATGGCCTGCAGGATAATGATATATACCTAATATTAATGACATTCCATTAAATCGCACTTCTGCCATTCATACAAATACCCCAAAGCACTGCAACAGTTGCCATGCGGGTCAAAACCTGTGCACCAACCCAACCTCCCATTGCTATATTATAATACTGATCGTGGATGACTGCATTGGTCCGTGCTTTTACAGCGACCTCTAAGTTTGCCCAACAACAAATATACTGTTCTGACAAATATACTGACGGAAATATTGTCCGTTTTTGACCTTTCAATAAATGTTGATACTCCTCGGTTCACATCTCACACTGTATTTCAGATTTTGGCCTCTTCTGTGATAAAGTTTGACACCCCTGATTTTAGAGCATTCCCTGCAAACTTTCAGACATAAAGTCATGTATCCTCCTCACAGATCTGACACATTATAGGCCTTTAATGACTTCCATCATGAATGGTGTCAGGTCTTAAACAAAACTAAGAAAAATTAGAGATCAATTAACACAAGTGAGTCAATCAAAAAACTTAAGTGCTAAATGAAAGTGATAAAATGAATAATTTTAGTTATTCAAAAACGTAATTGTAGTTTCTGTAAACTGTAGATTAAAACGCTGCAATTGAGCCAAATAAGCATTTACTAAATGAGCTTGAATAAAACATGAATAAAATAGCAAAAATGAGCCTTAATTGAGCATTACCGAGCCAGAACTGAAAAGGTAGTAGTTAAGCAACTACTGAATTGTAACTTAAATGCTGTGAATTAGTCATAACTGAGGAAAAAACAGAACTGCTGCACTTACAGTCATGACTAAAAATGTCATTATTAAGGAGTAAGTCCTCACTAAATTGCCATAACTGTGCCATAAATAAAAATGTTGGAACTGAGCTGTAACACAGCTATCACCAAAGATGTTGAAAATGAGCCTAAACTTTGCAGAAAAAATGCAAACTGAGCCTAAAGGTGCTACTGCTAACAGAACTAGAGAAAACTCAAATGCTGTGAATGTGTCTTTACCAAGCTCTGTCGTAGATGTGGTGTTCATGAAGGGTCACCGATACATGCACTTTGGTCTTGTTCTATGTTTAATCAATATTGGATAAAGATCCATTGCTATATTGCAAATGCTGTTAAAGAACAATTTGTGCTCTTGAGAGACTGTAGAGTCTTTTCTGCTTTTCAAAACTGATTACCTACTCGGACAGATCATGACTGGATGACAGATTATCTCAGGAACTGGAAAAACCCGGAGAGCCTCTTTTTTCATGCTGGATTACTGAACTGGATTGCTGCATATGAGAGAATTTCAGAAAGGAAGCAGGACAGAATGGACAAATACAGCATCTCCTTAAATGGGGCCTGTTTTTGGACTACATTAAAAGGTCTAGTTGATATTAAAGTGGGTAAAACAAGTCCTTAAACTTTTGGAAACTTGCACTTAATCTGTGAACTTTGTGTTCATTTGTACAGCCACATAAAGATATGCTGACCTGTGTTGTAGTTGGAGGGTCGAGAACATGGGTAAGGTTGTAAAAGTTTAGTGAAGAAAATCAATAAAAATTGATATCATAAAATAAGGATAATACAGGCTCTTTGATGCAGGAGAGTCATTAATATGTTGAATTTTGTTTTGGTTTCAGGAGTGGTGCAAAAGTGTAAAGTCTGATGAAAGAAAAGCTGCAGTAATTCCTCCAAAAACAGTTGAAGAGCTAGAAACACAAATCCAAATGTCTGCTGTCCCTGTCACTTTGTCATCAGGAAGCTGTTTGTTTGTTCTGTTTCTGGCAGTAAGATATCAACTACGCTATGACAGCTCAATTCTGTGCCACTGCAAGGACAAATAAATTAAATAATGCTCCTTAAAGATTTTTGATACAATACTGAACAAATAAACAAAGAAAAGTACTCAGTCTTGAGTGCTATTGCGCTTGGTAGCATGGTGAACCATAGCATCCCATACCATTCTGTGCTGTGACACAAGCTCCACTGTAGGTAATAAACTCCATCTCGCTGTCATAAATATCCTTGGCTTGTTTATTGCATTTTATCGCACAGCGTGGTCGACAATGCATCATTAATTTAAGAACCTTCCTAATGAATGTGAAATGAAAGACTCTCAGGCTGGCATTTTCTGTGCACTTATCACGAGGGGAGACTGTAGCGGCTGGTTTTCAGACCACACCTGGCCGTTTGTGAAGCTAGTGAGCTCTCCCGTACCGCTTCATCTTTCACCCGTGACAGAAATTACATGATTCAATGGTCTTGTGGAAGGAGTGACGGGCGAGCTGGCTCGAAAAATGTTAATAAACACTTCTTTTATAGAGCTGCCTTCCATTCTTCCACCAACAAATACAGCTTTCACCTTGGGTGTCACCCCTGAATTCGAGCGTAGAGGTTAGGGTTAGACTGGCATCTGCAATTCAATTCAAACACTACTGTTCCTGTCCCATAAAAAGAGAAACACGGAAACAGTTCAAAATGAGATTCAGACATTGTAAATTCACGTCCTTGTCACTTCTGATCTCATCGATACATGCAGGCGGAGTATGAAAGCAAATAAAAGGACAGTTAATGGTTTTCAGAGCGAGTGCTTGACCTTCCAAGTACACGAGTGCTTGTCCTCGAGGAAACGCTCCAGTGCTCCCTGAGGCTAAGTCCACCATGCTGAACACACCTAGGAGTGCAGACAAACGCTCCCATAAAGAGGCTCTTTAAAGCATCAATCAAGCACTCTGACAAAAAAACAGCAAGTCTGTGTGCACGTATGGGGTAAAGAACACTATGGCCTGTAACCCCTCCTCCGACCACTCATTGCACATCATTTGGGCAGCCAATCAGCACAGAGCTCATTATCATAGCCTCTTGTAGCCTCCCCGCCCCCCTCAGATCAGAGCGTTTCCAAAGGGGAGGAAAGAAAATGCATCTGATTCTCTACAGAGATTAAAATTTGATTTTTTTAAATTTAACTTACATAAAATCCTTGCTTATAGACACTCAAGACATGATGAAAATGGTCAAACACACCAGGACATGGAACCTTTAAGAAGTAGGAAGAAATTTTAGACAACTCTTCGATTGTAACTGTCTTATCAACTTGAAACACAGATTCAACAAGGTGCTGGAAACATTCCTCAGAGCTTTTGGCCTGTATTGACATAATAGCATCACCCAGTTCCTGCAGATTTGTCACCTGACATCCATGTTGTAAATCTCCATTCCACCATTTCCCAAAGGCACACTAACAAATTGAGATCTGGTTACCGTGGAGGCCACTAGAACTCATTTACCTGTTCAAGAAACTAGTTTGAGGTGATTCGAGTTTTGAGGCATGGTGCGTTATCCTGCTGGAAGTAGCCATCAGAGGATGGGTACACTGTGGAAGAGATGAACATGGTCAGAAACACTACTAAGCTAACCCGTTAAGTTAAAGCAATGCTCAGATTGGAGCTTAGGAGCCAAAAGTGAGTCAAGAAAGTATTTTCCACACCGTAACACCACTACCAACCTGAACTGTTGATTAAAGCCAGGATGACTGCATGCTTTTGTGTTGTCTATACCAAATGCTGGCCTTTCCATCTGAATGTTGAGGGAGAAATCAAGGCTCATCAGTACAAATTGCAGCCATAGCTTCCTGTTCTTAGCTAACAGGCATGGCATCCAGTTTGGCAATCTGCTGCTGTAGCCCATCTGCTTCTAGATTTAAAATATTATGTGTTGGAAAATTGGTCTTTGGCATACTTTGAGTTACTGTTGCCTTTCTATCATCTCATATCACTCTGGAGAACTGCAGCTCACTGGATATTTTCTCTTTTTCTAACCATTCAATGGTGTGCAGCAAAAAAACAGAAAAACTCATTCAACATCTTTAGGAGCTGGAGAAGGTGGGGGCTACAGCAAAGTGACTGCTCGTACAGAGATTAGCATAGATGCTAACGGCCTCAGTAGCAGCAATATTAGATCTGGACCACATTTCTTAATTAGGAGAAAAAACAAATAACACTTAGAAACTCTCTATAGAAAGGATATTTTCGCTCGGCTTCCAACATGTTTAGCAGAGAGTTTGTTTTCTGAAGTGGCTTATGTTCTGTCCTTTCACGACAGTAGAGCCTGCCTACATTATCTGATTGGCCCATATTTAGTCTAAATGACATAATTATCTTCCAATCACCTGCTGGATATATTTTTGAAAGTTTCTGCCCATTCCCAAACACTTTCTATGGGCTCTTTACAGGTGGACTAGTGAAATATATTGAACGGTCCTTCTGGTGTGTCAGATTATGTAAATCTTCACTGTGGTTGTGGGTTAAGATCCCAGTTGTTTGTCCAGTCAGTCCAACGACAACAGCTAACCTCCATTCAAAGTCACTTAAATCACCTTTCCTCCCCATTCAGATGCGTGATTTGAATTTCATCAGCTTGTCTTGACCATGTCCACATGACTTCTCCTCTATTTTTCTGGGTACTCCTTTTAGGTGTGATTTGATTTACAACACTAATGATGCCAATACTACATGACTTGCAAATCAGTCAGATCAACAGCTTATTTAAGCTATTGTTTGTACATCAATAAACCAGTAAATGCACTTATCTAGATTGCTTGACTGGGAAATAAAGTCAAATCACAGGACCCACAAGACTTTATTACAGTACTGATAAGCAAAAATGGTATTGATTTTGGGGTTTCAGAATATTTGGAACCAGATCTTTACTGACCAAGGTTTCATCTCCTCTCTTAATTATCTTTTACAATGATATTTTGAAAGATATTGTGAGCCCAGCTTGTTATAATCAATAAACAATGTCCAGCCGAGCCTGTGTCTCCTCTTCACCAACACAACCAAAGACAAATTAGCACTGAATACTGTTACGGCTCTTTTCATCCTGTATTGACCTTTCTCTGTGATGGATCCTCTTAACTACAGTAATGAAACTTTCAGAGTGTAAAGGATGAGTCAGAGGTCTTTTTCTCTTCAGGTAAAAGGAGATTTGATGAGAGACTAAAACATTTTAGTACTTATTTGATTGTAAAATTTGATCCTTCCTATAAAATTTTCCCTTAACCTCCTCCACCATTTTATTCTCTTTCTAAACACAGTTATTGTAAATTAAAATTATATTCACACTAAAGGGTGTACAGTGGACTTTACTGAAAGCTTTTATTAAAAGACCATGTGGGGCCAAGGTCATTAATGAATTACTTTGGAAAGTGGGGGGGCCGCTCAACCTCATCCAAACACACTAATTCTATTTGGAGACAATGCCATCTAGTGGACATCATCTGCAATTACATACAGTCCACCTTGTTTTTATGAAGTAATGACCAAAAAAAAATCAAGCCTCCACTGAGATGATTTTTTTCCCCCCTGGGGTCAACAGCACATGTGAAGATAAATAACAATATCATAAAATAAACCTGGAATTCCAGGGGAGGAGCATAAGTCAAGGAAGACTGTATTTGCAGGTTGAAATCTGTGCAATGTTGCATGTTAAAATGAGCTTTTACAATCACATTTACCATTTAAGTTTTATCTTCTCTTGACAATGGTTTGGTTTTATTTCTGTCCCTTTAACTGTCATAGTAGAAACAGACTTAAACAAGATGTTTGTTAGTTTGTTAACAGGATGGCTCAAAAATGTATGAAAAAAAATATATAGGATAGGTCAGGAATGGGCCAAGATTTTGGTGGTGATCTGACTCCAGATGCAGGTCAAGTACTTTTTTTTTTCTTTAAGAATTTGTTGATTATTTTGGATATGCCTTGGTGAAGGTTTGTGCTCTCTGAGCTCTTCTAATTCAATAAATGTTTTCAACATTGTCAGATCCTAATATAAAGGTTTCTTGACTAAAGCAAAACCTAAAACCTGTTTAAATTTGTGTTGAAGTCAATCAATCAATCAATCAAACTTTATTGTCATTGCACATGTCACAAGTACAGAGCAACGAAATTTCAGTTCAGTTCAACCCGTCCAAGAACATACAAAGACAGTCACATACGTGGGGGACAGGAACAGGAAGACTGTTGGGTTGCCAGCAGAGCAGCGCCTCGTTTTCTTAGATGAGAAAAGGGAGAAACTGAAGGAAGGAGGAGGGGAAATAAAAGGCCGCTCCCACACCGTGCGCTGAAGAGGGTCTTGTGTTTTAATTCTTGTCTTCCACTATTCAAACCAGTAAAATTAAGTATGGATAAATGTCACCTTTGGACATCCAAATGATACTGTGGACATATAAATGTGTACATGTAAATCTAATGCAAGTATATTCAATATTTGGGTCATCAATGTGGTGCCTGCAAGCACCTGGTAGCCTGCAGGAAGCCTCCGAGTTTCCCCCATGGACATTATAAAAATAACACGTTGCCACCAAAGAGCTTAATCCAAAATACAACAAATTTAACATGTGTTACTATTTAAAACGTTTTTATTTTCTTTTTAGATTTGACCTGTGAGGGATCAAAGTTTGAGTTGCTGCACCTCTACCATCACTGATTCAAGCTGTACCAAAAAAAGCACAAAAATGTAACTGTTGTACATATCAGTTTAGTTGAACAGATAAATAAATTATGGAAGATGTGTGTAAGTACAATGGACTCATGTTATTCATCAATCATCAGTGATAACTATTGTGAGGAATCATTTTAAGTAAAAAGTAAACATACAGTGTCACATGTAGCCCATTAAATGCATAACATCAGTTTGTTTAGGGTAAACTATATACATTAATAATACTCAGAAACATTAAATTAGGGGAGTAGCACTCAGTCATACTCCTGACTTGTGGGTAGTTCTCAGGCTCAGAAAGATTGGTGACCCCTGTATAGTCCTTTACTCCAGAAATATTCCTGTATTTGAGGGTAACGGCCACTAGGTGGAGCTCATCATCTTTAACTCTGTATGATGACGGCCTGATTTCCTCAAAGATAGGGCCCTATATCAAACCAATACTTTGATTGAGAGTTGCACACAGCAGCACAGGTGTTTCAAGTACTACAGGTCCCCCAGCAGGAAATACACTTATACTGCCCTTATGTGTCAAAAACATTAGTGAGTGTAACTTGTGCCACTAAGAAAATCAGAAGAGTTTTGTTGAGTCTTTGTGGATGCAAAGTCAAACTAAACCCTTGCGTTAGGTTTTGCATCCTAATCAAACAGTTTGTGTACCAGGACTAATGAACTTTCTATCGGCTCATATTAAAATAGAAAACTCATAGTGTTTGTTTTTGTTTACACCTCTACACAAGCATGTTGATTAGAGGATGCATCATTTATTAAAAACACATATTAACAATCCAAACCTCAATACATCTACTTCACCTCATTAGCGTCACCAATATTCAGAACTTGTTTGTTTTTTTCCTCAGGTTTCTTAGGACTCCTCTGACAAGACTGACAGCAGCATGTTTGTTGTTATTCCTGGCTGGTAAGTTTGACTGACAGGACGGTCTAATGAGATTCTGAGAGCTAAGTGAACCAAAGTGACTTGTTAGCAAAGATAAACATTACCTACACAAGTCATTCACAGGAAAATTAATAGCAAATTGTTTTCTGTATAGCTTTATTGATGAAGAACCAGCGCGGTTTAATCCCAGTTATTTTCTGTCTGATTCTCTTGTCATCGTTTTTAATGGACCTCGTAAAGAAAACGGTGAAATAAATTGGCGTAAACGATCAGAGATTGAATGAATGAATCCTAATCAGTCGGAGAGCGCAGTGGACAGGCGCGGCCCGGTGGCCCTAATACGAGGTTCAGATCTGAGAGGAGAACAAACATTGTTTGCATAATAAGCTATATTTTAAAACCATCACCGTTGAGCTTATTATGTCTGACATTTAAAATCTGCCTGAAAATGCAAATGAGATGACTAAGTGGTCCCCCTGCCTGAATTTCAAAATACAAATCACAAAGTCCATTTACACAGAAAAAGACAATTGGGACGAACAGCTGAGAGTCATTCAAAAGACACAGTCCCATCTGTGCTTGAAGTATGAGCAAAAAATACACAAAAATATCTAAAATGCATAATTAAAAACTTTTAAAGCTTCCATGAGTGTTTCTAGGTGGTAAGAGTTAGAGTAACTTCTTTTTTTTACCTTTTTAATGTCCCATGTCCTAGTGTTTGACCAGTTGCATCAGGTCTTGGTTGTCTAAAAATCAAGGGTTTGATTTAAGATGAATATAAAATGAGAAACTTTGTCTCTGTAGAGGATCCAATGCAGGTCTTTTTCCCTCCCCTTTGGAAGAGCTCAGTTCTGAGGGGGGTGGGAGGCTACAGGAGGTGAAGATTATGAGCTCTGTGCTGATTGGCTGCAGAAAAATACAGTCACGGCGTCTGCCTGTGACAAGCTGAAACATACAGTACATGTAGGTGGAAGCTGTAAAGCTATTACATCATAAACCCCAGGAAGTAAAAGACAATATTTTAAGAGACATAGTGCATTTTTCTGTGAACTGAGAATTTAGCAAAAGGTTTCATGGTGTCCTGATCCCCAAGAACCTTCTAACAACAGAAAAAAGCAAAGAAAATTGATTCTGCAGGAACGCCAATACTTAATCTAATGAGCCAAACATGGGAATTCAGCCAGTTTCAGCAACTTTTTTAATGCAAGAAACATTGAATTCGCCAGCATTCAAAGCATGTTTTTCTTATTTTTCATTTCTGTTTTGGCAAATGCATAACAGAGAGTGTAACAGATACAATTATAGCATAAACAAAGATTTGTTTATTGGAAATATTACTATTTTTTATGCTGTCTAGGGCTTCATTTCCTGTAAAGGTCAGGGTTTGAAAAAGTGCCAATTCTGAGTTCAAAACTAATAAATTACCCATCAGTAATCAATAGAGTCATCAACTCAGCTTAGACAGATGACAGAGGACACACACACCATTGGTGCTGCATGTATGTTGTTCTTAACGATAGTTTTCTTTGCTCTGGGAAGGTGTAGTGAGTAAATAAAATAGCATTGTAACTAGTGACTTTCAGTCGACTGCATTTCTAAATGTCATTGTTAAGCAGCTGATGGAAACAGAGTGAGTCCTTGTGGATAAATTTTTGTTTGGACGCAAGCCCATGGCTCCCTCTGACCCTGCATTATGGTTACGCTACGCACTTTGTTTGTTCTCCCATCCCCCCTTGAAGCCCATTCCCTAACTACTTTGTATTACATAAGAACTAGCCCTGGTACAAAGAAAAGGTTGAGGGGCACTGTACGGTACAGAACAGTGGGGTACTGTGTGGCACACTGTAATCTGCCCAGTGCAATGGTTACATTATACTATTAGGTTAGGGTTAAGATCGGTGTCGCTGTCTTACTATCAAGGATTAAAATTCCTGATGGCTAAGCCTAAAACAAAGGAATGGTCACACTTTGTAACACAACATTCTTACTTAAAAATGATGTTCTGACTGGCACTGTCTGTCAATGAACACAGTAAAGCACTTTTCTACTTTGGAAAAATGCCTGCCCTTGTCAAATTTTCCCGGACTGTTTTATCCAGTCTGTAGGAAACACCATACCCGAAGCCATAAAGACTAGGGCAAAGGTGAATCCATTGCGGAGTAAAAAGTATGCAATTAAACTCAACATGGTGACAAAAACAGGGGCAGAGAGCTGTGGTTTTAAAGAGAAGGCATCCAAGTGAAAACTTAAATTGTCCAAGAGAGTGATTGGAATATTTATGGGTGTGGATGTGACCAAGGTCTATTCAGGAAGGAGCAGTGAGAGGGATGGTCATTAAAGACACTGTAGTGTTTTAGTTTCTGCTTTTTGTCTCTTTAAAAGCTTATTTCCAATAAATACTCACAAATGTCCTCTTATCCTCCCAGCAGTCATATTTCGTGAGGCACCATTTAGCTAAGTGGCCAGCCATATGAGGGTTTTTTTTAAAAACACAATTTCAGAAGAGTTGGAACGTTGTGTAACATGTGCTTAAAACAGAACACAGTGACTTACAATTCTTTTTACTCTTAATTCACTTCAACATATTCAAAAAGCAGTCGGGGCAGGAGCATGTGTGCTGCTGTGTTTCATTTGCTTGTCTTTAAACAACAAGTTCATTTCTGGGGACTATTAAAACTGGAATTCATTCTCATTCAAGTCAGGCCAGTTTAGTACCAGCACTCTTTTACTGTGAAGCCAAGCTCTTGTAACTCATGCAGTGTGTGGCTTGGCACCGTCTTTCTTAAATAAACTGGGTATTTACCTTCTCAGCATAAATGGTGCCTCCACAGATGTTTGAGCTTTACTTCACATGTGCACATTGCAGTTGTGATATTAAAACAATCCATTGTTCAGCCCTAGTCACAGGCATTTCAACCGTGGGATTTCTCCATGTTTGTTAATGTTTTGACAGTGGTTTGGGCTGTAGATAGAGAAATCTCTACATTCTCTGCAGTCAAACATTGAGCAACATCATTCATATACTGTCAGGCTCTTTGCCCATGCAGTGTTTAAAAAAGTGGATCTCAAGCGATGTTGATAGTGAACGGCTTTGTCTTTTAGGAGTGCTTCTTTTATAGAGTGGTGCAGGAATGAGTCCAAAAACACAGAAGTGAGTTAGCAATTCGTACTTCCTGGTTCTGTAGCCTGAAACTATATTTGATTTAGAATACGGGTTTCAGATGAGTGCCTGAAGTAAATGATAAACATATGCACATGAGGTTTTAAGTTTAATGGGAATAATAAAATGCACGTGATGTTTCCCACTTTTGAATCTACCAGTGATTCTCAACCAAAAGTGAGTCGCGGAACCTTTTTCAGTGGGTTGTAAGCCTTTGCCTGGGAAAAAAGTGTTAGAAAATAAACCTGTGCTTTTATTATGCACTGGACTGTCATCTATTCTCACTCCTTATCAATAGGTGGTGCTAATTTAATGCTAATTAACACCTGTTTTAATAGAAAGGTGTTTCTTATATGTTCAAAAAGCAGGTACTCAGCTAAAGCTACGGGTTTTTTCAGAATTTTTGAAACAACTTCTCAGTAGCAGGACTTTTTTATTTCATGTTTGAGCATGAACGCTCTGTTGACTCTTTTATAAAAAGGTCGAAGTTACTGAAGTGTGTTGTGTTGTGGCAGCCTCAGCTTATTTAGTGCCACTAATTAAATATTGTTAATGTAGGGCTGTTCATTATGTGTCCACTGACGCAGGGTCATCACAGCTACAGTTAGATTTATAGTCTTGAAGCCTTGTGTCCCTCAGATGTACTTTTTGGTTTCACTTTAAATGCAGCTAGTTGCTGAAACATTTATCGATAAAATGGAATATTCCCATTCTGGCATCACCACATGCAGGTATTTTGGTTTCTAATTAAACTTTTTTGTGTTACTGTGATATTCTGTTTGATCTCAGATTTCAAGTGCAGCATCTTTTTATGTAATACATTTGAGAAGTTGAAAATTTTCCTCGATTTGGGTCACAGGTTGACATAAAGGGGCGATGGTGGGTCCCAAAGCCAGACCATTTAAGAACCACTGATCTAAACTATTGTTGTGCATTTAAAATGGCGGTTGCTATCTAACTGCTAACTAGGATGACAAAAATGGCCAAGGATGCAACAGTAAGCATTTCTGATACCTTTTTTTAAATCAGAAATCCATACACTATTGCCACAGCAATGAGGACCAACTTGATTAGGTAATTTGACTAAAAAGAAATTCTCAAACAAGAGTTACAATAAAAGGTTATACATTGAAAATATTGTAGTTCAAAGTCGAATCACCATGTTGTAGCTCCATAGTGACTTACTAATACGTTTTAACGGATAAGTAAAAGCTTAAAAAAATCATGAAAAGTAAGTTCATTTTTTAAGATAATTACCAAGAACAGAACATTAACGTTTTCATAATTATTTGTTCACTGCAGAGCTTATTATCAGCAATGATCTAAAACACAGTCATGTGAACCAGTGATGCTACCTTCTGTGTTGGACTACAAAAATCCATCATTCCCGCATCACTCTATGCTCATTCATGGTTCTATCATCTGTTAGCAATTCACCTACTAATCTTTGGTGGGGGGTTTTTAGCTTTACGCAGCATTCCCACTCTTTTCTTGCCCCTGTCCCAACTGTTTTGGTACACATTCCAGGTGTAAAATTCAGTATATGTGCATATCTTAGAGAGAAAATTGAGTTAATCAGTTTCAATATTGGATATAATGTCTTTCTGCTTAGGTTAGTTAAGACATCTGTTCAAAGGGATGTTCAAATCATTTTATCCTAGTTTTATTTACACTTTGCACAATGTCCTAACTATTTTGGAATTGGGATATGTAATACAGTGGTCAATTCAGCCAAAAATGAATTAAAGCAATTTGTACCCTCTGAAATGGAGACTGAGTTCAGTCATTTTCTGTGCGTGCAGTTTCCATGGAGGTAGAGAGGGAGAGGCACTTGTAATGGATACTCAGCCCTGAATGAGTTATTGCCTGTTTGTTATTCTCTGATGAGAGAACCAATTTGAGACTTGCAGAGCAATTAGCTATTCATGCACAGTGCCCTGAAGAGTAAGTGTGGAGACACCTAAGTGGGACCATCCAAGAGTCAAAAGCCTTGAATACACCTCTGTAATACTAAACATTTCTTTTGTGTGTGGCCTGGCTGTAAAGTATCATCAGTGGATTTAATTGTGTTTCAAGAGGCGAGGGCTTCATATAAGCTAATAATAGAGTGTATTACCCCCACACTTAAAGTGCAGTCATTAAAACTATAGCCAGGTTATGTTATGGCACCATGGAGGGAAATGGTCTGCTTCAACTTCCCATAAAATATCGAACTGAGTGTCATGATGAATATTCATAAATTGCCTTAATGAAGACCTCACATTGATTAAGCCCTTTCTAATGGGCTGTATCACAGAGAACGCCAGAATATAATTGGATTACGGTGACTTTGGGAAGTACTTTGAGACAGTGCCCACATTGGAAATGAAGATGTGCAGCCCGCTGACGGCATAATTGACAAGGATGAAGATGGATGGATTCAGGCGACTCCCCGGCTCTTCCTGCCCAAAGCAGGGGAGCATACAACTGTGCCCCCCCCACCCCCCACATACACACTGAGGCAAGATTTAATTAGCTTCAAAGACCTGTTTTAGTGAAACCTGTTCCTGCCTGGAGTCAATGGGAAAGGAAAAGATTTGTATCCCATTTAATTTCAGGGAAGATTGAGCTGGCGCCGATTTTAGATACAGACAATCTCTGAGGAAGAACTAATCAAGGCTACTTTTATCAGACTGAATGAAGTAACATTTCAGAATTCAAGGGGAATCGAAATTTGTCATCTTTCAGGAGGGTGAAGTTGATTTTTTAAGCAGATCCAATTACAAGATGGCTTGGCTCGTTCTTT
This sequence comes from Cetoscarus ocellatus, assembly GCA_037902135.1. Classification (NCBI taxonomy): domain Eukaryota; kingdom Metazoa; phylum Chordata; class Actinopteri; order Labriformes; family Labridae; genus Cetoscarus; species Cetoscarus ocellatus. Next base: position 183,883 of record JBAMNC010001675.1, read on the forward strand.
TATTAACCAAGGTGTAAAATGCAATCAGTGGAAGAGTCTGATATAATCTGAGCCAATACCGATATCTAATGGAAACGCTGAATATCATTTGATATGGTACAATAAAATACTGAATGGTACAATTTGGTAATGTAAAACAGTGTTAGTACAGTGCTTCCATACTGTGTCATATCACTATGTGTAATATTGCAATTATACACAATACAACACATGGCACGGTGCTCTACAGGGTTTTTCCCAGTTTTTTTTAAGTGGGGTTGCTAGAGGGGGTTGTAAATATGAGTGGCAATAAAGGAACTTGCAAGCTATGTCCCTGGGGGAAACATCTGGGGGCGGTAAAGTAGCCCATACATAGCAGTACATGGTGCCACTGAAAGTTCTTTACAGTGCCCTATCTTGACTCAACACAGCCCTTGTGTTTAGAACTTCTGTATGTCAGGACATAGGTGTTATGTATCCCTAAACCATCAGCTGGTCAGGGTATCAGAGGAAACAACAAACACTAACTTCACTAAAACTGTCCTAAAAATAAGCAATTATGACTTGAGTAACAAGGACGTGCCATTAGTTGTGGGGACGAGAGGATTTCTTTATAAACTGGACTATACAGTCTTCACACTAAACTGCATGACAGAAATACGTTGCAAGTGAATTAGAAGACGCTACATTTGCGTTGTAGCGAAACTGACGCACAAACAATGCAAATTGTCGTGTGAGCAAAAAACACACACTCGCGAAATTTAGTCATGCAACGCAACTATTTTTTCCTGTTTGGTTTGAACATAGCTGTGCACATCAATTATACTTGATTTTGATATTGACTCTCTTTCAACTGCGAGTTCATTTTCAGGGTTTGACTCTAACCAGAGTATAATAAGCTGCGCTTGTAGGAATTTCGCCAACACCAAATTTTAAATTCTCTGAAATTGCTGCGTGCTCATTTACATTTTGATTCAACCTGATAACATTCAACACCATTTGTCACTGTACGGTAAAATCAAGTAAAGCATGATGTGCTTTGGTATGATAAACACAGTACATTACCATGAGGCAGTGGTTCTCAAATGATGTGGAGGGGCACAACGGTGTTTTGTACAATTTGTACAACTACGTGTTAGTACTTCAAAATTTTAAGAGTAAGTTTCACTTCACTCCATCAGAACTTTGTGCCTTAAGTTCTATATAAGAAATGGAAATTAAGTAGCCTTAAAAATCTATTTAAAACTTTTAAGGATTTTGCAGTTAACAGAATCTGCAAATTTGGATAGATGTTGAAATGGAACCTTAAAAAAACAGTCTGAGCTAATGAAACTGCTGTTCTCATTGGTGAAAATAAAAAGGGCAATTTCATCATATTGTTGGTATTTTTATTGTTTGAGTCCCACACACAGTACTTTAAGGTAACCACCACAGTAATCATGGTAGGTAGCAACGTTTAGCACTGTGGCATTTTCCATGTTTACAATATTGAATAAAGCATGCTAACAGTGCAAACTTTTTAAAAGGATGTCCTTTGACTCTTGTCAGTAATAAAACTGTACTGTGATTGGTAGTATTGTCCCAGTTATAAGCTATTTTATTATTTGGGTTGAACATCATTACACACATACATATCTAGCCACTTTAATTTTCCCCTCCCTGCTAGCTGCCTGCCAACTCCCAGCAACTGGAAGCCTCCCCACCTCTCTGATGTTGTGCCTAAAACCCATTGAAAACACACTCATTCATGCATTTGCAGGGTGTCTCCACGAGATGGCGCTTCCCTAGTACGATAACATAGCCTCAACCTTTTCCTTGTTTCGTAAGTTAGCTGCCAAATTAAATAAGATCAAATTTGACACCACAAAGTCACCCAATTATGGCCTAGAGTTACATTCTACGACTGTCAGGGTGGGCAGGCCATGTCCTGGACCAGTCAAGGAAAGTGGGGAAGTTTTAAGTGGCTACATCTGTACCAAGCAAACCATCACTGTTAGCATAATAAGGTGGCAGTGTTTAGCACTGGTATTTTCATGTTTACAGTACTGAGTAAAGCATGCTAACACTTCCAACTTTTGAAAAACATTTCCTTTAACTTTTTTTGATAATAAAAATGTATCCAGTTATAAAAATTGACCTAGTTATACACTCTTTTATTAGTTGGGTTGAATGTCATTACACATTATACTAAGATATCTACTACTGTTAGCATGCTAGCATAATGGCATTTAGCACTCTGGTATTTTCCATATTTACAGCATTGAGTAAAGCATGCTAAATAATAATAATAGTAATAATAATAATAATAATAATAATAATAATAATAATAATAACAATAATAAATATATGAAAATGTATCCTTGCCTTTTGCAACCCTATAGAAATGTGGTTTGTAGTTTAACTCAGTAGTTACTCACCTGCAGCATGCTGGAGAGGGGGTAATAGCTAAATCTACTAAATATGACCTGTTTGAGGAGAAATGTGAATATCAATATTTGATAAAAAAATAAATAAATAAATAAAGGCACAAGCTTATTTCATTCATCAAGACTGCAAACAAATAAGCTTGTGTTGGTTGCTTTGTTGTTTGCAAAATGAGTATAAGCTAATATATCAGTAACAATAAACTAAAAAAAAAAATTCAATGTTTCACATGTATTCAAAGCCATGAGTGACAGCTAATGTCAAAAACCCTGCTCAAAATTCAAAACCATCTTTACACTAAGCTCATTACACTTTAAGAGCCCCTCCGTGTATTCCTGAACTTCCACATATATAAAGCACACTGTACCAAATTATGCAAATCCCTTTCTTCCTTAATCACGTCTGCATCCCATTGAAACCCCACATAAGTCCTTCAGCGGTGCATTTACACCGGCTGGCAAACGGTCCAAAAGCATCACTGTGAGGCAAAGAAATTGCTGCAGTCATACATAAACTGCTTTATGCGTCGCGTCTAGCTCAAGCGGGGACGGTTCCTGCTGGATATGTTATCACAGGGAGAGGCAGGAGCACAGCTGTAGCATGTGGTCACAGAATGTGCTCTAATGAATGAGGTGATAGGCAAGCTGCAGAAGCAGAGCTGACATCTCCTGGGTCTGATTAGACTGTCGCTTTAATGGGCTTTTTTGGCAAATTCAAGGAAATGTGTCTGCTTGCTCATCTTTGTGTGGATAAATACTTGATTTCCCTTGTAGATACAGGATAAATACTTCTTGTAGAACAGGTTTTGAGTGATGACAGTATTTTTTCCTCTTCCAATCTGATAAAATGTACGGCAAAGACATTTTGATTTTGGGTCGTCATTGTGCTGTTAGGTCATTATTCAAAGAACAATATCTCAAGAACACTTCAAGGCATTTTCTTCAAACTTTGCACAAATGGCCAATCTGACCCAGAGATAAAATGGTGTGAGTTTGGAGGTCATAGGTCAAAGGTCAAGGCTGCTTGGATCCGATTCATTCCTGACTTGTAAACGCCGGAGGCATTCACTTGTAAATTTGCACAAATGTCCATTCAACCTCAAAGATTAATTAGATAGGTTATAAAGGTCAAAGGTCAAGGTCATGAAACTTAATACATATCCCAGGCAGATATGTATTAAGTTTCATGACCTCTGAGGCTAAATATGGAGGCCCACGTGGGAGGGTCAAAACCTGTAGTACCCCAAGTGTCCACTTGAGGCTGGCTGTAGGAAGCCACCGCTTTAATTATTGTTTTCAGGGAGAAAACGTTTTTTATGGCCTTAATACACATCTTTACAGCCTGGTTCAAAATAACTCAAAGGTGAACTATTAAATTATGAAAGTCAAATATCAAGGTCACTGGGCCTCATGTCCATGCCTTTCTTATACACATAATATTCCAAGACACTTTTATGGGTTTTTGTCAAACTTTGCACAATAGCCGTATTTGAGCCAAGATTAACATGTGATTGCATTATAAAGGTCAAAGGTCAAGGTCAATGTGCCCCATGTTCATCTTTTATTTGTGATTCCGATCCTCAAGAATGCTTCATAGAAATTACTTTCAACTTTGAAAAATAATCCAATGACTCAAAGATCAACAAGATAGACAATAAAAGTCAAGGTAAAGTTTAAGGTTACCGTGAGCTCATGTTCCTCCCTTGTTAAAATCTTTAATAGGTTAAGACAAAAAACTTCAAAAATTTCTAATTCGTCCACTCTGACTCAAAAATCAATTTCAGAGGTCAAAGATTAAGGTTATTGGGCTTCTTGTCCATGCCTTTACTTGTATACACTATTCCAAGAGTGCTTTGACAAATTTTCATCAAACCTTGCACAAATGTCCACTCTGAGTTAATGATACTCTGACTATGTTCGAAAGTCAAAGGTCTAAGGGCATTTTGTTCATCCTTTGCTTGTGGAAGCCAAATCTTAAGACTACTTTGATAAATTTTCTTGGAAATTTGCATTACAGCCCAATTTAACTCATGGATAAAGTATTCAAGTTACAAATGTTAAAGTTTCATTGTGAGCTCATGTTCATCCATTGTTCAAAGTTAGCAGCAAACACGTTTGTCTGGCCAAAAAAAATGCCAATAATCTTTTAAAAAATACAGCTCAATGTCTTTGGGCCTAATGTTTATCCTTTGCTTAAGCACACAATATCTAAAGGCCAAGTTGTGGGATTTTGACATTCATTTTATGCTTATAATTTTCCAATGAATCACACCTCAGCAGCAACAAATCCCAGCCCTTTTTCCAACCCCCAAATGAACTTTCAGTTTCCTTCATCTGTTAACCATGTGGATGTGCATGACTGCCAGGCTGTAGCTCTAGTTTAAGCTTGGACTGTTTCAGATTTATTTCCCTTTTTTAACATGGCATAAAACACAACAGAAAAGGTCTAAATTCTTATTTCTTAGAAAAAAAACAGCCTTAAGAAATGCTTGACGTCAATCTTCATAAGTTGTTTTATGAAATCTTATGAAAAAATGTCATCTGGTGTTATTTTAGTCCCTAACCTTATGGTTGCTTGCTTACTTTTCTTTAGTGTACACCCAGAGTCTGAGAGAAGCTCTGCTAAAATGCTGCAGGAAAAAATTGTCCAATAGGGCGAAAGAAGGAACAATACGTTATTTCTAAGCATCATCAGAAGCCACTGGGTTGGACCTTTTCACATGAAGACATGTGTAAGCATGACTTTTAATGGGTTAAGGAGGTGCTTAATACCTTGTATTGTGAGAGCACTGTGGGAAAGTCCATATCAGAGGTCATTAAGCTTAGAAAAGGAGCAAGAGCAGGCTTGCTTTTAACGATCAGTGTTTAGCAGAGGAAGGATCTCTCTTTAGTGTCTTAATCTTGAGGCCTTAAATGTGTGTGCTTCAGTGCCATCATACAAATAATATTACTTTTGACAGATTTAGATGCTTTTGAAGTAAAAGAGGGCAGTACATTTCATCAAAGTGAAAGTTTGGCTTCCAAAATCCTTTTTAAACAAAGAGCAAAAACATGACAAAATAGATTCTTGAGTGCACTTCTTAATTCAAAATTCACTTCATGTCGAGAAAGTCAAGAAAGAGGGTTTTCTCCATGAATTGCTGGTAAAAGTAAAATATCTGCCAAAACAGGCGGCATATTTCTCTGAAGTATCATGAGTTTGAATGTCTTATTTAATCTGAAGTCTTTCTCATCTATTTATTAGTTTCACAAAGACCACAGTGGTCTGTGAGGGAAAAGGGGATCATATGTCACATATGTTTAAGAAACCTTTGGCCAAAGAGGTTGGGCAATATTGAATTTTACAGTTTTGTAATTTCAAGAATTTTTAAACTATTTTATGCACATTAAACCATATTGAACCATGGTTAACTCTGCACCATAGTATTCCTAACACCTGTCTGACTATCTATCCATCTTGCAATCTATCTAGCTTCTAGTCTGTGTGTCCATTTTACTGTATGTCTATCTTTCTGTCAATATTTTGTTCTATCTATCTCTGTCCATCTGTCTGTCCAACTATCAGAGGGACCATCTGTCTATCCATCCTGTCTATCTGTTGAATATCCAGTTATGTTTTTCTCTTTTATCTCTCTGTCTACCATGTATCCATCTGTCGGTCTATCTTTTTTCTATCTGATATTCCTTCTATCTTACTCTTCGTCCATCCATCCCTCTGCCCATTGATCTGTCTGTCAGTCAGTCCATCTAGTTATGAATCTTTCTACCTACTTACATGTTTCAAATTAATGGTTTGATGATTATTTGTCTACCTTTTTATTTGTTAATCTATCTGTTCTCCTATTTTGTGGTTAGTCATCATCTATCTATCTAACTGTCTGTTATGTTCAAATTAATGGTCTGTCAATTACGTGTCTGCCTTTTCAGTACATCCATCTATCTATCTATCTATCTCTTTAAGGCCGAGCAGGTTTTTTAGTACTTAGGAGTTATTCATGGTGAACAGTCAAGCAGTCTTGCCCCACCTTTAAAGATAAATCTCCCACATCTCAAGAAAAATGAAAATATGTCTCTTTACTCTCAGGTTTCTTTTCTTTTAAAACTTTGTTGCAAAGTTGTTCATACAGCCACTTAAGGTTTCAAACTGTTATTCGATGAGCCATTCATCACATTAATGTGACAAAGGGCCTTGAATAGACATAGTCATTTAAAGGAGAGAAGGCAGGGCTTTATTTATACAGGATTTTTTCCACATAGGCTTTTCAAAGCACTCCTAAAGGTAAAGAATGTCAAAGAAAATAATTGTAAGTATTAACTAGTCAGATATATTGGAACATCCCTGTTTAACCATTTCCATGTCGCTAATTCCCTGTGAATGTTAATTGTTAAGTCCAAATGCAAATGTTGTGAATAAAGCCCGTGAACAATACAACAGAAAGGTACAAGAACATAGTCTCTCCATTTTTACAGTCATATGGAGATGAAAGTTGTCAAATCTTAACCCTTCTATTATCCTTGGGGTCAATTTGACCTCATTCAATGTTAATCATTCAAAAGATAATGGTTGACTTTTTTGTTTTTGCTTCATATTTCATGGCTTTTCCTAATGTGATGGAGACAACTGATTAAGCATAAAATTATCATGATGATATTTTTTCAATGTGCAGAATACATATTGCATGCATTGGTTTTCCTCTGGGGTCAATTTGACCCCAAGCTGTGTGTGTGACCTAACAACCCCACACCTGCAGTGCAGAGTTGATACTTTTGAGTTGATACACAATAGGGGGGGTGGGGAAAACCACTATTCCCACAGGAACTTTGATACTTCTCGTGGTATGGGCATGTGGGAAACAACTCAACTTGTGAACTCCTGCCAAAATGTGGAAGCCAATGTAGGCTTGCAAGTTGATCACAACCAAGTCTTTACAACTATCAAGTCATCATTAGAGTACTTCGTAACACCATGGATTGAAAATATTGTACTTGGGGTGACAGATTTAGAGCAGAAGCATGCGTATGGGGACAGTTAGAAAGTTCTGGATATAGTTGACTTGGAAGCCCACATTGGCTTGCTCATTTTGGCAGGAGTTTACAAATCAAAAGGTGAAGCAACAGTAAGCCTTTCAAACACTGAGACTGGTAGGGCAATATTTCCAGCCACCATGTCTCTGAAGACATTCCAAGTTTTGTGAATAACAAAAGAGAAGATGTGAGTAAGACTTTGTAGTCACAAACTACAAATATGCTACAAAAAATAAGTAAATAAACATGTTTATGAGAGGAAAGGGGGGTCACCAACATCAATCAAGATGGCTCATTCTGTGAGTCATGAATGTGCATGACTGAATGAAAGACTTTCAGGACACACTTACTCTAAAACTGAAAGATTGACCTGAGGTTGGCGCTACAGTAAAGGCCATATTATCACCGAAAACAATATGGTTCACACTCTTGTGGTCATTAATGTTGTCCGTAAATTTGAAAAGATTTGTATGAAAACTTCTCTAAATACGTTAATTCTAATTTAAAAGTTTGGCCCGATAGTGGAGCTAGAGGACAGTTGAACTCACTGATAGGTTTCATTATCAAGGGGTTATTCATGTATTCATCAAAGAAACAAAGTGCCTGATGCCAAAACTTGGTCAACGATTTTATGTAAATCATTTTCTGGAGGCAAATATCCCTGTGGTCAGACTGACCCCAAGAATAAAATGTGTTGGTAATATTTGAGGATAACTGGGTTCATAAAAGGTAAAAAGCTGCAGGTCTTCTTTACAGCCAGTAGATGGCAGTCATTACAGCCACTGTTTCTGAGATGGAGTCACTCTGCTTTATTGATTGACTCATATTCATTGATTTGTTTACCTGCAGCAGACAGGTGCTTAATCAAACTCATATTAGAAGCTTCATGAAGACAGATTTTTTTGGAAGTGTGCGCTAAGCTGCTCTTGTCCTCACTTATCGACAACAGAGCCCGTGATCGATCACCGCTCAGAGGATCCTCGAGCCTCATGATGCCACTCAAAAACAAATAACATCTGCCAGACTTAAGCGCATAAGAAATCTGTTACTCCTCAGACCCTCCGTCCAAATCCTTCTGCTGTGGAGAATCCCATCATGCACCGTGTTCTCATTTCACTAAAACTTGCCCTGATCAGGACGCTTAAATGCTCATCTGGTGGGGACGGAGAAATCTCTGTCCTGAGTCACTGACTGCCTCAGGTCACAGCCTCTTCTTTTAGCAGCACGGTAACTGAGCGTGACGGGAGAGGGGTATGGAGTCCTCGCAGTCATCTGAAGTCACAGCAGCAGAGTCGGAGCAAAAAGAAAAAAAATTACAAATGGGGTGGTCAAACACGGCACAAACCTCGCCATCCTCAGCAAGATCCCAAAGGGCCTCTGAGGGTCACATACTGGTACACTGTAGTCAGGTTAAAGCACAAATACTGATGTGAAAGCACAAGTGGATGAACTGATCAAACTCATTTATAAAACTAAAAATGCAAAAGTCAAGATAGAAAAGTATAATAGAATTACATATCTCAATTCCAATGAATTGGGACATTGTGTAAAACCAACATACAGACAGAATACAATGATGTGCAAATACTTTACATCTTAAATTCAATTAAAAACACTACAAAGACAACATATTTGATGTTCAAACTGATAAGGTTAATTGTTTTGTTCAAATATTCACTCATTTTGATTTTGATGCACGTACAAAGTTCCAAAAAAAGCTGAGACAGGGGAAAGAAAAGACTGGGAAAGTGAAGGACTGGGCAAAAAACAACTGCCTGGAAAATTCCACAGATGAACAGGTTAATGGAATCAGTGTTATGATTGGGTATAAAGGAGGTTTGCCACTTTGTGAACTGCATGAGAAAATAGTTCAACAGCTTAAGAACAGTGTTTCAAGTTGAAAACCAATAATGGATGCCTGTGGCCTAAGGAGGAACTACATTAAAAAACATCATTCTGAAAAGAAAAGTCTTTTCTTTTGCAATGATTCACTAGAGTCATGATAATTAACTCATACAACTCTAAACAAGGGGATACCTTGTGAACAGGTGTGTCAATAAACCAGTAAAAATGTAGGATACATTTTGACATTAATGTACCTTTATTTATTCACCTTGGTCTTGATGGAGGATATCTTAGAGGGACATGCACAGCATAGCTCTGGACTTTGACCTTTCAGTTTCTTAATTTATCAGGGCTCTTGAGCTTTAATTCTAGTCATACTCTCAACTATTCACCCACTCACACAACCTCTCTCCAAACAGTGCCTTAATACTTTGTTTGAATGCCTCTGGGTAAATACCTTGTACTGCCACCAAGAGCAGCAAAAGATTTCTGCACTTGAGTTTTCTCAATAAGGGTCAATGTCCCACTGACTTATGTCAAGAAAAAGTTAAACTTCAAGACCAAGAAGGCAGTTAGATCATTGAATTATGTAGACCTCGAAGTTGTCATTTGTATCAGCAGACACCAACAGACGAAACAAACTCATCCACAAGGCCAGTGATGTTGTGGGAATGGAGCTGGACTCTCTGACACCAATATCGGAGAGGAGGATGCTGTCTGAGCTGGGTCAGATCCTGGAGACTGAAACAAGTTTTACCGTTTTTCACTCAAAAAAAAAAAAAAGAAGTCAGGTTTGTTAATGGCATCTTGACCACATCTGGCCCACACAACACATGCTGTAACCAAACCAGTATATCCTATGTAACAGTGCCCACATAAAAAAACAAACCAGGTCTGCCACATGACTATAGGTCCACATCTTGCCCACACAACACTTGCAACAACCAATGAGAGGTTTGTTTTATAGTGTCTGGGCCACATCTGGCTCACACAACGCATGCCCAGACCACAGCCAGGTAAGTCTTATGACCACTGGACAATGTCTGGCCAACAAAACCCTTGTAGTTACCCAAGCCAGGTCTGTCTGGTAAGGTTTTTCCTACATCTAGCTCACATGAAACCTAAAGCAGGTCCAACTTATGACATCTGGGCCTCATTAGACCCAGACAACGCTCTCTGCAACCCAATATCTTGACTGCATCTTGCCCTGACCAAAACCTACATCTGGTCAGTCTGATCACACTCAGACCAAATCTGGCCCACACATCTCTAGCATTTATTCATGAGGTCTATATCAATACATTTTGTCTTTATCTGGTCAGAAAAAACTTGACTTAACCCAGACCAGGTCAGCTAAATTTTGGTCTACATCTAGTCCACACCACACTTACCATTAGCCAAGCCACATATGTTACTGACAATTAAGCCACTCATATCAGGCCCACATGACAGCTAACCCAAATCAGGTATGTGAAATGACATTTTTCCCATATCTAGCACAGAAAAACCCAAGCCAGGTCCACCTCATGACATTAGAGTCACATCATTGAGCCCATACAATACCTGCCCACAACCCTTGCGGGGTCAACTTTATGAAGTTTAGGCCACATCTGGCCCATGAAACTCTGTCTATAACCCAAGCCAGGACTGTTTCATGACATCTGGGCCACATCTGATCCACACAACACTTCCTTTTACCCACATCAGGTATATCTAATGACATATTGCCCACATCTGTCCCGCAAGAAAAACTTAAGCCAGGCTTGGCACATGACACTTGGGCCACATCTGACCATCACAATACTTGCTGTAATCACAGCCAGGTTTGTTTAATGACACTTTGAATATATTGGCCCACACAAAATCCAAGCCAGGTCAATAAACTGAAACTTGGCCCACACCTGACCCACATACTACAAGCCATAACACAGATTTTGTCACAGTCATGACATTTACCAACATCTTTACCACGAAACATTTGCAACAACCAAAGCAAGTCTGCCTAATGACATTTGTCAACATCCTGCCAACACATTGCATGCCATAACCCACCTTAGGTCTAGTTCCTGAGGTCTGGGTCAAACCTGACCCCAAAACACTTCTGTGCCAACTGTGAACAACATAAGGCCAAAATATGCCTTCTTTCTTGCATTCTAGAAAAACAAAAGAGTTGTTTTTCGCACTGTTTTTTTGTGTAGTTTTAACCTAAAAGTGGGTTGATTATGAGATAGCACTGTTGACTATTGTTATATATGGCCTAGTGCCAATACACTGCTATCTGTCCTTTAAGACAAAGTTAGTCAGGTGCCATGGGCCTTGAGTAACTCCACTTCAAAAACTCTTAACTATCCCTTTAAAGCAACTCATGCCATCTGTCGTTGAGCAGGAAGTGCTTTCCTCTGTTTGCTTAATAATTCTTGCATTGACTTGGTCATCATTGTGTTCTTTTTCACTCCTATTTAAGTTGTTGCAATTTTTTTCGTTCTTGAAATTATCAGACAGATTTTCCCATTTTTCAAGTTTGTCTGTGCTTCCTCTACATATAGTTCACCTTTTGGGTGATCTTGAGTTCATTAGGTTATATTCCAAAGGAATATCATCTTCTATATTTTATTGTCCATCCATTCAGGTCAAAAGCAATCAAACTGATATTATTCTGAAAAATGCATCAAAGCATAAAGTAATGGATTTCTTTGGAGAAACAGAAATGTATAGAAAAGCAAGAGAAGAAAAATACTCAAGAACTCATATTGAAAATTCTATTGACTTTGGTGAAGAGAAAGTATTTGTGCTCTGCAAAAGGTCATAAAATCCTGAGGTCAGAGCACAGAAGTTGGCAGTATCTTTGAGGGAAATGCACAGCATAGCTTTGGACTATGACCCTGTATCAATCAAGGCTCTTGAGCTGTACTTCCAGTCTTACACTTAACTTTTCACCCACACACATAAACTCCCTCCAAACAATGCTTTAACACTTGTATGCCTCTGACAGAATGCCTTGAACTGCCACCAAGAGCAAAAGATTTCTGCACTTGAGATTTCTCAGTAAGGGTCAATGTCTCTCTGACTAATGTCAAGAAGAAGTTAAACTTTAAGACTAACAAAGCAGTTACATCAATGAATTATGTAGGCCACAAAGTTGTCACTAGCATCACAAATTTTGTTCACAAAGTTGCAAATCCACATTTACAGATACAAAAGAACTTCACAAAAGCACAAACCTCCTTGCACAAACAATTCATTAAGGAAATGTACTCAACCTTTGGTCTCTACCCCTTCAAGACTTCAGAACATGGATTGCAAAATATGTTTTAAGTAAGTGAGTAAGTAGAAATCCCCTTGAACCCATTACTCATACAACTGACTCATTTTACTTATCAAACAGATCACAGTGTGTGCAGGCTGATGGCTTGACCTCTGATACCTTCAGGTCCTAAATGGTGTACCACAGGGCTCAGTGTTGGGACCACTTTTATTTACTCTGTATATTAACAGTATCTGTCATAATGTCCTGAATGCTAATTTTCATTCATCTGCGGACGGTGCTGTTTTTTATTACGCGGCCCCCACACAGGATCAAGCCCTTTGTCTTCTGCAGGAGGCCTTTGATATTGTGCAGGACAATCTGAGGGAGCTGAAGTTGGTTTTGAATTCTGCAAAAACGTTTGTTGTGACAGCTCAGGGTCATGTGATTGAGTATGTATCTTCTTATAAAACCTTGGGTTTTTGATTGATGATTCTCTGTCTTTTAAGCTTCATTTTGAGGTACTTGTAAAGAAGCTAACGCTGCGACTGAGCTTTTACTTCAGACATAAGTCTTGTTTGTCTTTTGCTGCAATAAAGCATTTTGTTGCTGCTACTTTCATGCCTATGATAGACTATGGTGATGTTTTGTATCTACATGCATCTTCTCAATGCCTTAAATCTTTGGATACTGTTTATCATGGAGCTCTAAGGTTCATAACAAATCTTAACGCTCTAACTCACCACTGTTCTCTTTATGAGCGAGTTGGGTGGCCCTCTCTGACCATCCGCAGACTGAATCATTGGCACATCCTGCTACAAGGCTGTTCTTGGCCTACTTCCATCATACTTGAGTAACTGTATTCATTTGAAAAGTTCTGGAAGCTACAGTCTTCGTTCTGTGACTGAGTCACACAATCTACTTTTGTTATCTGTCCCCAAAGTTTGTCTTCAAGTAGGTGGAAGAAGTTTCAGATATGCTGCTCCTGTAGACTGGAATCCACTATGAGAAAAACTGTCTGGAAAGCTGGTGTCTTTAAATCGTAAGTTCAAGTTAAAGGCAATCGAGGAAGATGAAGCAGGCTGTAGATGCTTTGACTGATAAATCTGCTGCTGTGACTCTGACTTCACTGGTTGATATGTCTGTATCCGTCTGTAATTGTTTTATGTCTGTAACTTTGTAAATGTGCTGCTTGTCTTGGCCAGGACACTCTTGCAAATGAGATTTTTACTCTCAATGAGGTTCTTCTTGTTAAATAAAGTTCATATACAAAAATACAGGTTAATAAAAGCAAGTTGGATCTCACGTCAATCACCCATTCAGGTCTCAGGAACAACAACGGTTACTGAGCCATGTGTCACCACAGATAAGAACTGTGTTGGTGCACAATCTCGTAAAACTTGTTATTTATTCAAATAACCCACAAATAAAAGCCTGTAAAAATGTGTTTGACCTTGTGTCTCTTACCAATTAATCCCATAAAAGAAAAGATTGTGAATCCACGTTTCATTACACAAGGAAATTCTTTCAGTCCCAACCTTGTAAACATGCTATTCAAACTCATACACAAATATAGGAAAAAGCTTTGTTTGACCTTGCGTCTGCCTCCACTTTCTGTCTCAGAAACAGCACAGGTTTCACATTTATATGCTACAACACATGTGAACTACGACAAAGCACGTACCTGAAAGAATGAATACATAAACACGGTCTGAATAAAGATGGTTGACCAAGCACACATTGTGAATTTGTTTTACAGCAAATCTGAACTCCGATGTAAAAATCAATCTCAAACCTTTCTGCAAATTTTCTAGGACTACTTTGGCGTGGTTTTTTTAAAACCTAACTTTACACTACATGGCATAGTGAATAAGTAAATTGTTGTATTTACCAAAAATATAAGGCCTTGTAAATATGGATTCTACATGTTGGATAAAAAACCAGCATAGCGCCTACAGTATTTCTGTTTGAATGCGTAGATCGTCATCCATGAGCCTCATTTACGGCCAAGGATCTGTAACTCTGCTGCCTAATTAGAATAATAAACATGAAAGCCTTCATTTGTTAAATATGCTCACAATCTGATAACAGACTGGGCAGAATAATGCAGTAGCCTATTTCAACAACTGTGCAAGATATTGTAAACATCAACACTGCTGTGTTTACCTTCCTCTGACATGCAGCATAGCGCTGATGCTTCGGATATTGTCATTTCTTCTACCTGTTTTTTGCCCTTGATGTGACAAAAGAAGAACAGGAAGTATTGGGGAAACACTGTCGTGGGTATAAGCCAGTACATGTAACATCCCTGTATTTCCATCTTATGAAGACAATTCTAATATATAAGCATGATTCACATAAAATGACTGTGCACAATCTTTATGACATACTTCTGGTTGCTCTGAGGGTCAGCTTTCATGTTTCCTATTTATGTACAGCTCTATTTACATTTACTTTGGGATAGCAAATTACTCAAGATGCTTGCAATATATTGGCCGAAGCTTTCAGAGCAATCGGAAGTAAGTTGGTTATTAGTTTTGGTTCTTTATACCATTGTTCAATTGTTAATACCATTTTTTACCAAAACATCACTTCAGGTATGGTTATATGCCACAATAATGATGAATTACAAGGCAGAACAGGTCAAAATCTGCAGATATATGGGTAGTTTTGTGTACTTTTAATGTGTTTGGATCAATAATGCTGTTGTCTGGGAAGTAGGAAAAAGAAATCCTTCGTCAAAATGTCGGCAAGCTATAAGGTACACAATAACTCAAGGTCAGATTATCTTATTTTTGAAAATGTTATGCCTTTAATGCTTTGAATGTCATCATGTCTTTTTTTCAACTCTAAGCCTTTGTATTTGTGAATGGTGCTCTACAGATAAAATCGTTTTGGCTTGCCCTTTATTGGTATCAGGTTCACCGTCAGCTGTGGCTGTCTGTCCGTGTTTAATTTCATGAAAGAAAGTGATTTTCTGTAACCTTGCACAGCGTGTGGATTCACTTGATTCAATGTCTGTTATGAGGTAGATCCATCTTGCCAAGCTCCACTCTACAACAATTGTGAGCTGCAAAAGTGGCATGGCCCAATCCAATCCTTTAGAGCAGGTGGGAGCTATGAGTGATTGAAAGCAGGAAGTGACTGCTCGAACAGAGATTAGCATAGCCTAACAGCCTCAGTAGCAGTTTTAGACCGCATTTCCGAATCAAATGAAAAAATGAACAACACTGAAGCATTTCTCCATCGAAAGGATGTATCCAATCTACCCCTGACATGTTTCACCAAGAGTTTGTTCTACAGAATGGTTTACATTTTGTATTTTATATACCGTGACAGCAGAGTTCGACATCTACAACCCCTGATTGGCCTGTAATGAATGTAATTGATAGGGCAATCACCATCTTTTGAAAGGCTATGCCCATGCCCAAACACTTTCTATAGGCTGTTGCCCGGATGGACAAGTTAAATATATTGAATGGTCCATCTGATGTTTCAGGTTAGATACTCTGAACAAGTTCACAAAACATTTTAGGTCAGAATTAAAATTAGTCTGTCAACACTATCTTTGAAAGTTACGGAGACAGTGGAGCATCTAACTGCATGAACCCATAATATGGCACTCTTTTTTTAGCTTATGTGAAAAAGCAACCAACTAACAGATGAATCGAACTGCAAATATAGTAGATAACCTCTATTATGACAAAAAAGTTTTATGAAAACTTTCACAGGTGTTTCCCAAACATAGGTCACAGCAAAGAGAACTGTCTGAAAGCTGAACCATGAACCTTATTCAATCAAGTAACCCACAAAAACAGCCATAAAAAGATAAAAATCAACCTTGCGTCATTTGCCACTTTTGGTCTACAGAACAACAAATGTTGCAAATCCATGTTTCATAACACAAAGGACCTGTCTGGAAGCATAACCCTATTAAAACCTTGTTATTCATACAAATAACCCACAAGTACAGCCTTAAAAAAGCGTGTTCGACCTTGCGTCTATCACCACTTCAAGTCTCCTGAACAACAAAAACATCTCAGCCATTAGAGCGAGATAAACAAGGGATAAATGCCCCCCTGTCACTTGCTCTTTGTATTCGTCCCTTTCAGAGGACTCACTTGAAAGCTTTTTGTCATTGACGTTTTTCGAGGGATGAAGGAGTGAGCTTTGTTTTCAACGCCGCCTCCCCATCGTGGTGTTTTGATAACTTTCTCTTTTGAAGGATGTGAGAGAGCGAATGAGGCAATCAGTGTCGCCTCAAGACAGAATGGGGGAGGGGGTGGGCTCCTGCGCACACGGCCATGCAATATTAATCCAATCTGCAGAGGTGGTTTGGCTTCCAGGCTGTCCCCACCAACATCCCGAGGGTGCTCCTCTATTACCTCTCCCCGCTTATCTCGCTTTCTTCACCACTCCGTTCAAAAGCCTCATCCAACTCAAAGAAAGTTATGCAGCTTTTTATGTTCATGTCCTTCTGCTTCCCCCCCAACTCTTGAAGGCTGAAGAGTTTTTGTTGTATAATTGATCAATGAGGCCGGAGCTGCTTAAACAATGCATCATGAATAAATTGTTTCATAACAGTATCAGACAAAAGACAAAGAAATCTTTTCATTAACTCCACTGCTGTGTTCTGTTCTCAGAGAAAATGAAATGTGAAACGTGAAATATTTTTCCAAAATTATGGCAAGATGCTGTTACTACCGCTTCGTGAATTTCCAGTAATAGACTGAAAGCCTGTGTTGAAAATGAGGGAGAGGTAAATCTAAGATACTCTAAGCTTCGGGAGATTGTCAGAAATGATAATGAAGACTGTTGAAATTCATTAATTAAATATTACCATGTCTGCCTTAGACTTTCACTGTGCATTACACTGACTCCTGAATAAAATGACAATTAGAGAGTTCTGTTCTGTTCTGTTTGACAATAAAAAGGATCCAGGCCTTCAGTTATCACTATAAACTGTCTTATCTGTGTAAATAACAGGTCAAGTCAGACTAGGATAACAATGAAGTGTGTTTTTTTAAGATGATTCCAGTGTGTATAGCTACTTAGAGATTTCGTTTTATTTTGACTCTCAGTGTTTTACATTTTTAAATCGTAAGCCCAAAATGGAAGATCTTCTTTGAAGGTCCCTGAAAAAAGTGTATTTACATCAATCAATGAGGACATCTGAAATATTAAAGCCAAAATAATATTATAGATAAGAATCCTAAATTTAATGTACAATGCATTTAAAGTTTGGGTTGAAGCTTCTTTTGGTTTGTGTCAACTTTGGCGCCCCCTGTGGGCAGAGGAACACCCATCACCAACGGGTGAACACCCATCACCAACGGGTGATGGGTGGTTCCAAGTCTTGGGGTCACAAATTGATTCAGAATTGATTTTTAATACTGACTGTTTCATAATTCACAATGTCTTTAGTATCTGATATAAAAGTTGTTTATTTCAGGATCTGCTTCTCCCTGTGCTCTTAGATCAGAGGTCCTAAAATGGTCTGCCTTGAGGAAAGTCTAGCTGTGCCTTGGGATTTTGTCCCACCATAAGTTACTATCTGTTACTCTTTTCTGAATGCTTTGATTTTTGCATTGGGCTGCAAATTCTGTAACTTTTCACAAACCTAAAACACTATATTTAGCAATCAACAGAACTAGACGGTGGAGGATATTTTGAGGTTTCACATTGTTAGATTCAAATGAACTCCTGTTTTCATAAAATGTGATCCATCACATGTGAATGTGTGTTGCTGATTTTTTTTTCTATTTCATTATTTCTTATTAATTTTTGCTTTTGTTTAAGATAAGTATTTCAGAATTAATTTCAATAACTGGATTTGATTAGATATTTTTGAACAAGCTTGCCATGCGTGTTGAAGCGGATATTTTGCTTTCTTTTGAATATGGTGTGCCTTGAGATTTTGGCTTGATATTAGGGCTGCCTTGATAAAAAAAGTTTGAAAACCACTGTCTTAGAGGCTTGATAATGGGATTACGCACAACAACCTCATACAAACATACAAACAAACCTAAAAGAAACATATTTGTGCTAAATTAAAAATGACTTCTATAAAAGCTATAAAGTTGCAGCTAATGTTCTCGACTCAACACAACTCTTGCTCAGTCTGCACGGAGAAAAGAAAGATGCTACGAAAGAAAAACAAGAGTTTGTTGTGATGGACCATTGGGGAAAATTTCCTTTACATGAAAGGAATTATGTACAGATGGAGCCACTTGAATTTTCCCCACTTTCCTTGACTAAGTCTTGACTGGTCCATGACATGACAAACACGATCGCTTACGCTACTCCAATAGAAGCACACCGGATGTGTTCTTGTGAGGAAAGTGCCAAATTATCGGAGAGCCCTGCAATTATTTGAATGGGCGCGTCTGTGGTTGAATTTAGGCATACCCTCAGAAAGGTTGGGGAGACTCAAAGTAGCTGGTAGTTGGCTGTAACCTGGTAGGCATTTGGCAGGAAGGGGAAAACTGGAGCATCTGCATTTTTGGGCATATCTACCCATCACCTTTGCTGCTGATTTTGAATTTGATTTTTAATCTAAATGGGCTTTTAACAAGACAAAATATTTCCAGATTTACACTGCCAGTTTGAAATTCCTAACCCCTGTCAAAATAGATTTATTTTGGTGAAAATATTTCAATTAAAAAGTCAGCCTTGTTGATTATGGTCTTTTTTGCTTCTGTGTCTCAAACATATTTATCCATATAGAAATCAGAGTGTTTCAACCTTAAAGGGCCCCCTTTTGGTAGTTTTTACAGTAGTAACATCAGACATTGAAGAGCTAAAGCATGAATTGGATGGAATGAGACTCTTGTGTGAATTGAGTCATCTGTAGTGGCTCAGCTGCTCTGTGGAGGCTGTCAGTATTCAACAAGCTTCAGCATTTTAATGGCTTGAGGACGTAATATCAAGAGTTTTTGGGAAATTGGAAACTGAAATTTTAATAACTTATAAAGACAACAAATTTGCTGCCACATATTCTTATGTTTCATACTTATTTTAATATTTCCTAAGGCTTTTTTTGAAGACATATATCCAGTCATTTTGACCACATGCAACTCAAATAGTAGACACCAATGAGGTAATGTTGTAAACAAAAAAAAATTAAAATGTCTTTGTAAAAGCTCAGGTAAAAGCATTATTTCAAACAAAAAAGTGTACCATTCTGACAACAAGTGACTACCAGAGGTAGGAGATGCAGCTAATGACCTTTGGTCTATACATTACAACTATCACTGTAGGCTTTGAGTTCAACTACTGAACTGGCACTTGTGTCATGGGTCAAAATATCCTAAAAAGGCAAATGCTACTAGAGGAGCTTTGGATGTATCAGAGTTATATTCTGGATTTATCATAATTAAACAAAATTTGCACAAATTATTTGAAAACTCAAAGTAACTTGTGAGTAAAGATGCCAAAACACACAGTAAAAGAGCAAAAAATAGGACAGCCCTTGACACTAAAATGAAACTCAGAGGAGAAAACAAGTTCCAGCACATCAAAATTGTATTAGTTCAGTGCTCATGGAATCAAATCGAGATACTTGCAAACACTGTTTACAGCCAACTTGTTCCTAAAAAGCCTCCTTATTCCACAAACTATCCCACATAAGGGGGCCATCTTTAAATTTTAATGAGAAAATCTGAATCTGCACTCATCAGTTCTGTCTAAAACTTGCTCAACAGATGTCTTAGTTTGGAGTTGCTTGGTTTAACTGTAACACAGACTGAGAGTGATTTTAAAATATATATAATTCATAAGAACATGTTCTGAAACATAGAGTGTCAAAGCTGGCAGATTGGATTCAAAGTGGCTCTAATATTTTGATGGCCTAAACGTCACTGAACATCCTGATTAATTAAGAAAACTCATAGCAGACATGTTTGCAGAGTGTTTCAGACAGATGATTAACTGCCATCTGGCCATACATTAATAACTCAATTTCTGCTGCGACGTGCGCAAAGTGGGGACAACCTGTCTGAAAAACCTGACTCCCATTTGTGTTTGTATTGCGGGCATAAAGAGGAAAATCGAATGTGCACGCAGTTTTCATCTCTGGGTGTGAATATGTGAGACGTGGCAGGAGGAAATTAACAGCTCTTGTCCACAAGGCCTCTTTAGAGTGACTGTATCCCAATAGCACAGGAACACTCTCCAGTTGCACTATCAACAGTTTTAAATATTTAATAGCGTCTGCCACCGGATCTCACTTTTGACATTGACGCCAACCTCTACACAACAAGCTGTCAAGTGTTTCCATTACATGACCTCTCAAGCTGAGTCCCTCTCAAGCACTGCACTTCAAAGATTTAATAGTTGGAGCTTAATCACTGCAGAGTGAGTGAAAAAGACTAAAAATCATTTGCAAGCATTTCTGTCTTTCACATATTGATTCTGAATCCTGAGTTTATGAATGCACCAAAACTGTAACCTGATTAGAATCTGGTGAAAGATGAATATACTCAATCAACATTGTAGTGATATGATGAAACTATTTTGACTGATGTGCTGCCTGCTTTAGAAAAGGTTGGTAATTTATTTAAAGCGTGATCTTTAATTTGAAAAGGTTGGCAACCTTCTAGGCTAAACCATCAGATGGCACATTATTTGGGGGGGTGCTACCTGCATGTTTAGCTGTGTTACACATTCCACAAATGCATGATCCTCACAAGTTGTGCCTAGATGTAAGGGTGACTGATCATGCTATCCAACAATATAAAATACAATACCAAGTAGTATTATTAAAGGAGAGAAATAACCAACCAAAATCACGTTTCCCGACATTCTGAGGAGTACAAATCCTACAAATGACATTAGCAGCAGCTCAGTTGGCAATCATAGACCAAAACATGGATGTCTCAGTGAAGACACCTGTCTGTGTCTAAAGCAGAGTCCTGGAGCCCAGCAAACATTCACCATGGTGGAGGTACTGCCTTACAAGAGGTGGAAATGATGCAGGCCTTTAGCCTCCAGGCTAACAGCTACAATGTGCTAGCCAGTCAATCATACGAGTCCTGGACCAACTGTGTATAACTTTCAACCTTAAAATAAACCAGAAGACATTGTTGAGCAATCAAGACATGAAAGGAAATTCTACTAACATTCACTGTTTCAGATTTTTGATCCTACAGATCCAGCTATAGCACCCACCAGGACTTGCAGTCACATGTTCTATTACTCAACTTTGTGCTGTATTAGGGTTAAAAAAAAAACATCGATACATCAAGAAGGTTTATGGCACACCATAAACCAGTCCTGAAAAGCCCTCCACAAAACACTCCATATTTGAATGTGTGTTTTTAAATGCAAAGGAGCTCCCTCTGATTCAGCCCCTCAATAGAGTAGTGCAGGAATGAGTACTAAAACGCGAAACTGAGTTAGCACTCTAGTACTTCTAGTTCTCTTGTCCCAAAGCCTGTGGGATTTCAGAACAGATTTGTTTTGAATTGTTTTGAATACATTTAATAAGATTTTTGTTGAACATGAAATTTCAACATTTCTTTTTCGCGTGATACAATGCATCTGAAGTTGCTTCACTTTCTAATTTTAAAGCATTATTATGCAAAAGGACTGTTAGAAACAAACAGCAAAGAAAGACTACAAAAATGTTAAGAGACCTTCACGTAATCATTTCAGATTTTTAATCTATATCACTTACATGTTAGCCATGAGCACCATCTTAATTGGGTCATAAGATTTGGAGGAAATTCCCATACAAGACATTACAGTGTGATGTGACGCTGTTTGTTAGAAGTGTGGTACCGGCTTCTAAGTTGAACCACCATGTTGTAGTTTCATAATAGTATTAGTATAGTAGTATTTCATTCTGGCCATTTTATTTATGATTAAAAATTGTGAAAGTGGTGTTCATTCCTGAAGATCATCATAACAAAAAAAGATTAAGGATAAATGAAGTTTTTTGGCCACATAGCAGCTATCCAAAATCTCTACTGAAAAACCCATAGGCCTTCAGTCGAGGGAACCGGAACAAAGCTAACTTCCGGACTGGCCGAAATCATGCATGTTCAAGTGTGTCCTTCCTTTGCTATGGGTGGAGATGCTAGGTGAGAGGTGGGGGATACTATAATGTCTCACTGTGATGTCACAATGAGCCCAGATCCTCAACTGACATCTACTTTTATATTTTCAGTTGGACCAAAGACAAAAGATTGAGTTGACTTATTTTACACTTTGTAGCAGTTCAACTTATTGCAGGCTCCTTTCTTTGATGGGAAAAGAAAAACAACTCTAAATTAAAATTTGCACATTTCATTTTAAATATTTCAGTAACCAATCAGTGATCTATTAGCCAGCATTTCATTTTATCTAGCATCAGAAGCCTTTCAGTCACTAGCACTGGTACTGGAACTACTCCACCCCACACTAGTGTCCCCTGACTAATTTATCACTTTTGCAGGCGTAACCATGAACAGGAAAGACCAAGGGATTTAAAAGAGGCTCTGCGATGATGTCTAGAGACTGCCTTATGAGTTTTGTGTTTGTCTTGTTATCACCTGAATGACCAGCACCATGACAAACTTCACCCGCTGCTTCATCAGCTGCTCCCAGCGGCAGCAGCGTGGCTGTATATAGCATGTTTTTCTCCTACATGTCCCTGCTCTTGTTGCTGGAGTTTGCTTTAAAAAAAAAAAAAAAAAAACAATCAAAAGGTTGCAGCACAATCAACAATCTGCGGAGTGGAGTGAGAAAACAGCAACACAAAAGCACTCTGGAAGGCACGGCACCATTAAAATGCAAGGCTCCCTGCAGCTAACCTGTTGGCACTGGGTCTCTTTTTTTATTTTTTATTTTGTTTTTTCCTAGTTTTAAATCACACCCACAATGATAAACAAACATTCACTCTTGACTTCCTGAACATTATTCTGGGCTGTTTTTTTTTTCCAGCCTTGCCCATTATTTTCCAAGCTTATCATGTATTATTCATTGGGTCAGATTTTGATTTCAATAATCCCATTGTTTTGCTCCAAAAAGTCATCTACATTTCAAATGAGGAATCCTGTGCGCTCCATTTTTTGGGTTTGACGGCCCT
This sequence comes from Cetoscarus ocellatus, assembly GCA_037902135.1. Taxonomy (NCBI): domain Eukaryota; kingdom Metazoa; phylum Chordata; class Actinopteri; order Labriformes; family Labridae; genus Cetoscarus; species Cetoscarus ocellatus. The sequence goes on from JBAMNC010001675.1 coordinate 207,467, forward strand.
GCCAATCTCTCTCCTCATATACGGCAGGGCTTAATTCCTGCTCATATTTTAATTACCAATGCTGCAGTTCAATATCACAGCCTGATTAAAATGTTAAAGGACCCGGGTTCAGCAGTAATTACAGATTGGCCGGCCAGAATGCGCAGGGTAAATTATTTTATTTGAAGAACATAATTACATCTACAAAATGCATCACTGTGAGCGATTTAACAGCACCTATCGGTTCTAGGGGGGAAGTTTAATGGCTCATTTTCATAAGCCCTGCTGGACATTATATCGACTGGGAATGAGTAAGGATCCTCGGCTGAATTCAGCTGCAGCGTTGCTCGTGGCTGTTGTGGAAAAGCCGTGGAACAAATCTCTTTTGAAAGAGGGGCTATGCAGAGAAACCACAGATATTTTCATGTATTATAGCTTTTGGCATGTGTTTCATATTTTGATGGTGGTCCTTGGGGTGGTAGAAACCCTAATATGCTTCACATCATAGTTTCATTTATAGAAATAAAATGTTAAACACTTGCAGATATGTTTGGGATAAACACAGACATCAGTTATATTGGCTCCCTTGTTTTATAATTTCCTTAATTATCATCAGTAATTTCTCATGCAAGTCAAAAAGGGCAGTAAGATTTAAGCTGAAGGATTCCCAGTGAGGATAAAATGCAATCAATATTGAAAAACTCAGAGGTCCATCTGCAGATAACATTTGCTCATCTCTTGAGAAATATGAGGGTTTGTACTGAGTAATTGAGCTTACAGTTCTGTTTGTTGGCTTGGCTTGCACATTTTTGGTGTGTTTTTGACCTTAAATGTCAATGAAATATAACATGTTTACTGTAAAGCAAGGGGTGTCTGGAGTTCTTTGAGGGCCACAAAATGTAAAGATAACTTGGCCACTTTGCAGACAGCACTTTAAAAGCACAGTTTTTAAGTAGATGTATGAGGTCCATTCAATAATAATTTTATATCAGAGAAAATCAGGCTTCCATCGTACGTCTACAGGTAGTCCAACATGCTGATGATGTTTTAATATGTCTTTTATACTCTTAATTTTGACTTTATCTTCACAAATTGTCCTGTATTTTGGTGTTTTAATAATTTTTCTGTGTTTTTATCTTTGTTATCATTTTATTTTTATTCTATTTAATGTTTTTTATTTTTTCATGTTGGTCACTGTGCGGCACAGTGGTAAACTTTCTTGTATTTAAAAAATGTGTTATATAAATAAAGTGGATTGGGGGTGGCGCAGGAGGTTGCTTGCATGAACCCTATGTTGGTCAGGCCCTTTCTGTTTGGAGTTTGCATGTTCTCCCTGTGCATGCATAGGTTCTCTCTGGGCATTCCAGCTTCCTCCCACAGACAAAAAACAGGCTTTTTGGGTAAACTGGTGACTCTAAATTGCACTTAGGTGTAAGTGAGGGTTCCATCTTGCCAAGCTTCAATCTACAACAACTGTGAGTGTCCCAAAGCGCCACAGCCCGGTCAGCATCCTTTGGAGCAGGAGGGAGCGGGTGGGAGCTATGAGCGAGACAACAACAGGAAGGGACTGCTTGCATGGAGAAAAGCAAAGATGCTAACAGATTTAGGAGCAGTTTCGTCAGATCTGGGCCACATTTCTTCATCAAAATGAAGAACAACCAACAATACTGAAAGAAGTTCTCTGTAGAAATGATATTTACATGTTTTGGCAATTGTTTGTTCTCACGTTTTGTATTTTACACCAAAGCAGTAGTGCCCAACTACCACATTATCTAACTACCCCATAATAAATGTAATTGATTGATCGATGATTGTCCAATCACCTGTGGAATATGCTGCCCATTCCCAAACATTTTCTATGGGCTCTTGCCCTGATGGACTATTGAAATATACTGAAAGATCCATCTGGTTTGTCAGGTAAAGTGAGTGTGTGAATGGATGTCTATCTCTCTGTGTGACCTTGTGATCAGCTGGCAAACAGTCCAGGGTGCACATCGCCTCTCGCCCAATTTCAGCTGAGATAGGTACCAGCACCCCCAGCCCCAAAAGGGATAAGTTGTGTAGAAAATGGATGAATGGATGGGATTGAATTGAAAGGTTGTAGGTATTTGCTATGTCTGCAGAGGCATTATATAGCAACATTAGCCCACTGGTAGGCATTTTTTTATTTAATGGTCAAATTTCATTGTTTGGTCTGAACTTTTCCTTTCCTGTTTTTTTGCTACTCAACATGTAGAAGACACACAGGACTCTGGTTGACACATGTTGATGCAGAGATTTAAGTTACATTGCACTGAAGTATGCCCACAGCATCATAATCAATCAAAACATATCATCATACTACCTTACATACAAAAGCATAACCTTATGAGGTATTTGATATTCCCATTTATACATATCCACACATATTAACACACCACTAACACAGCAGTGTGAGCAAATTTGCAGTTCAGTTTTGTCCAACAATACACCTCAACATATGACCAACATGTTACGGCAACTGCTGCGGATCAATCCACTACCTCTCAGTTGACAGACATCAAACTTTACCACTGAACTAATGAATGGAAACTAGGCATAGAGTTTTCATTAAGCAGCTACAAGTTTAAAGAACTATTTTACCTCAACTGCATCACAACTTTCCATGTGCAGCTGTTGTTGTCTTTGATATTTTCACCCCTGCCCCTCGGCCAGCATGCCTCCATCCATCAGTATTCTGTGAAGATGCATTGTTCTGTTGTCAGCCCCATTCAATGCAGAGCCTGCCTTATCTAACTGAAGGCCCAAAATGATGTGTGCAAGCGTGCGCTGGGAGAGAAAATTATTCACTAGATAAAATTAAACCATAACCCTTTAACCTTCTGATTTGATTGGAGCAGAAAAACTCATTCCATGCCAATTATGATTCTTAACAGAAAATGTGAAATCACTGGAAAGTTGCCGCAGTTCACCATGAGAGTCGAAATCAAACACGCCTTTCTAAACAGGACACCCGGGTAAAAAGCACCTTAGGTGATACAAAAGAGAAGATGCTGCTAATGTTTTGATTGTTCATAATAAGAAGGTATAATCATTTGTGCACTCGCCTGCCAATTTCTTATCTCTGTGGCGCCACAAAACTGGAGCACAACAAAAGAAGCAGCAGCGTGTACATACAGCATCAAACCAGACGGAGACGAGTGGAGACGCTTTGATCTCTCTTTTTGGCTCCGCACCTGGAATCAGGAGGAGTTTAAGGGTGGAAGAAAAAAGGCTCTTTTAGATAAACAACTCTGTCAGAGTCTTTTCAAATGCCCCCAACAAGACTTCACAGCTTTTAAGTATTCACAGCACATCTATGGCTTTACATCAACCTGCAATATATGTCTAAAGCTCTTTTCACACATGCAACCCCGATATTATGAGGTAGTCCACCAAGGTAATTCCCTTGGCTATAGTGGCGGTGGAGGGAGGTCGAGAGGTTGCTGGTGGGCAGGTCACAGCGTCAAAGATATGCAGCAGAAGTCAGTTTTCATAATAAAGTGGACGAAACGGCAGAGCTTTATGCTATGATATCCAACAGCAGCAAAAGTCGGCTCTGCATGTTGTGATCGTTTTTTTAGAAGATGTCCTATGTGTTACTCTCCTGACAGTCAAATAAACTTCTCCTGCGACTATGTTATTTATCCATCCAGCCTGTCAGGTCTCCCTTTTCTGGTTTCGCGTCTGTCACACAGGATGATGAACACCCTGGGGGGTCTGACTTGAGTCAATGTCTTGAGCCAAGTATTTCTGCAATTTAGACGGTGTACTGTAGTTTGTAGGGCTGAGCGACATTAGCTAATCTCAGTATCATGATTAACTGAAGCTTTTACCTTGATTCCGAATAATGAACAATTATTTTATGCTATGCTGGAACAAATTGTTGGTTTTACCGGCGGTCGTCGAAACAGTCTTCCTGCAGTATTTACACTTGACTTCTTTCTGCTTGATGTCCTCTGCACAGAATCCAAAATGTGCACAAACAACGGAGACGGCATTTTTCTTGGCTACAAGGTCCTCTGATACATTGGGGCTTGTCTCCTCCATGTTGGCAGCGCGCCCTTCACTCTTGGCTAAAGTGAACACAGACTGTATGGACAGGGTGCGGTCACGTGACTTACACTGGGAAAATAATCAAAATAATCGATATGAGTAGAATTACTTTGATTAAAGGGTCTGAATGTTGGTTTTGATTATTTTTCGATTGATTACCCAGCCCTAGTAGTTTGCTTGCAATTTTGAAATCCATCAAATTGTGACATTGAATATGTATATGATTTAGGGTCCTTGGTTGACACTCTAATTTTTTTAATCAAGATTTATTTGGGGGTCAAAAACTGGAGAGAGAGGGAAACATAATGTGTAAAAAAGAGCAACAAGAAGCACAACCTAACAGCTCATCCACTGATCTGTTTTTTTTAATCAAATATGTGACATAAAAGAACATAAAATCTATCACATACTTTATTATGAGTAGTCTCAGTGAATTAAAGTCATGGAGGTTGGAGGGACAAAAAAATGCCCATCATTCCTGTAAAACTCAATGCCAGCCCTTTACGAGTCTTGGCAACACCAGTCAAAGAGTGTGGACACCTGTTTTCTGTTCCCCCTGACAGTTTTCCAGCACAATAACATGATGTGCGTTTTTTTTTTTTTTATTAAGCCAACTGCCTGTTGCAACACCTACACCTAGTTACGACGCACTGCAGTGTTTCTGCAGTACTTTGCATTGAAAATATGTTTTCTGAGACTGTAAGATTGACTCCAAAGCTGCTTTGTGTTCGCACAAACCTGGAAAGATAACTGAGAAAAAAGACAGCACCAACAGTACTCTGTTTGTGTGGGTGCAATGGACACAACTGAGGAGATCATGCTGAGTTTATAAGACAGCTTGACATTTTGGGAATTCTTTTGCATACCTTTTGACTGGAAGAGAGTAAAAAAAAATAACAAAACTCTGAAGTTTTCCCTTGGAATAAGTGCAAAGTGAAGTCAGTTTGCTAAGCTCAGCAGAAAGACTGGAAACTGGGGAAACAGAAAACGGTCCACCTACAGAGCACCTTTGAAGCTCACTGATTGACATTTTTTTCCTTCTTTTTATTGGAAATGGTTTGAAATGTGTTCTCTGGTGAGTGATGCCACTCCATCATTTTCAATAAAGCCGGTGCCAGCAGTAATGCATGGCTAAAACTGAGGAAAAGAGCCAACCAATTTTATCAAATGTTTCGAGAAAAACAAACCATAAAGACCAACCATTAAAGTCCTCAATAAAGGTTTCATTTATCCCTGTTTTATTGACACAAATCCTTTTCCAAAAAAACCCATTAGCAACAATTCATGTGAGGCGCTGCCACACATCATTAGTCTTTCTGCTCAGTGCATTGTTTCCCTCCTTGTAGTATTTATTCCTAGTTAGCTTTAGCTAGCCTTTGACTGAAACTGTTTTATTTCATTGGTGTCAAAACCACTCCTGTGTGAATCATTCCTCACAGCACCATTTGAGATTATTATCCAATTAGTTGAGCTTGGGCCCACCCACTTTGCAGTTGGCCCACTCAGAAAAAATCTGAAATTTGCCTGAAATTACTTGGGTAAGGCGCATGTGCGAGAGCAAACAGCAGGGTTGTTCACCCCCTTGACTTGAGGTTGCAGGTGTGAAAGGTGCTTTTAAGGGGATTATATGTACTTGGCCCATAGAAAGTATCTGGGCATGGGCAAAGCCTTTCAAAAGCTTATCCGGCAGGTGATTGAAGGCTTGTTCCAACAATCACATTCATTACGGGCCAGTCGGATAATGTAGTAGGTGGGCACTATTGCAGATATTTAAATTACTAAACATGAGCCAGTAGGTAGAGCAAACTCTCGCCAAAACATGATGGAAGTGGAGAGAAGCTATCATTTCTATGGAGAAATTCTTTCAGTGTTGTTGTTTGTTTTTCAGAAATGTCCAGTCCAATTCTGACAAAACTGCTCCTCAGCTGTTAGCATCTATGCTAAACTCAATATAAGTTTTCGCACCTGCTGTCATCTTGCATGTAGCCCCCACCTCTTCGTTCTTTAAAGGATGCTGGTTGGACCATGCTGCTTCGGGCTGATCACAATCGCTGTCGATTGGAGCGTGGAAATATGGATCTGTCAGATTACAGACATTAAAAAAGGCAGATCCAGCTGCACTGCAATATCTATTTGATTCCTGAAATAGAGTTTTCACCTTGAAATGCAGGGTCATTGTACTTATGCTGTTTTCATGGGTAAGTATGACCAATAAAATCACAAGTTTTTATGCTTCAGGGTCTTATAAACAATAGTGGCTAAGTTGAGCAGCAGATAGATCCTCTGGGTAACAAAATATGTCAAGAGCAGGGACTCAACTTTCACCCAAGTAAAAGCAAGACAATTGTTCAAGGTTGTATGACAACCTTGCCCTCATCAACAGTGACTGATGCTGCCTTTTATATGCAATGTTTGGTCAAATTAATTTCCAAAGTAACTTGCTGTGATATTATGTTTGAAAAACTGAGAAGGGTTGTGTTGCCAAGATTAAACCCCTGCAGCTTCTCACTTTAGCACCTGTACATCTGTCATTGAAAATGTAGACTCCACTGTCACTCTACACCAAATCTCTACCACTGAGGCATGATATACAGAAAAAAAAAACGTGATTACCCTTGCATTTCTTGAAAACCTTGTGTTTTATTCCTTTTTGACAAATTATCATTGGTTCGAGATGCCCCCAGAACATATTTTTAGAGTTTACTGCCAAAAAATCAACTTGTATATATTTGATTTTAGCATGCCTTTAAACCCCTCTGTTTCAGCCCTGCTCAGAACACGCTGTTATGTTGCCTGCCTGCCAGCTCCCTGAGCTGAGGTTGCAAGTCAGAAGGAAGTCGAAAGTTGTAAGAAACTAATGTAAGGAATAAGTTCCACAGTATTAAGTTCTCTGTTTTCTTTAAGATATCCCTGGTAGCAGAGTTTGGTTTTCCCATAACTGAATCAAGGGTTAACTCCATTTGAATTCAAGATAAGATGTTTACATGCCCAAACACAAAACAGGTGTAAAACCGGTCTAAAACGTAATTATTAAAATCATTGTATCGATCAGGATGAGCAATTTTCAAGGTAACAAATGGCACATAACAACAGCAAAACCATAAAACCAAGCCAAAGGATTTGAAAAAAGTACCTTGAGCCCAGGAGTCAATCATTCAAGGTGTCATTCATCCAGTGGACAGCCTTTCTGACACTTTTCTTCAGGGACATTTCAGCACACACAAACCCAAGTAACACGACCCAGCAACTCGAGACAGCTGTCACAATACTGACGGGGAAAGTGAGGTTCTGAAATAGCTCTTATTGATTGTTTGTCACCCATTAATAATGGCCAAAGCTTGCAGTAGATAATTTGACAGGAAGATGATAGACCTCATCTTCAGGGCCGAACAAAACAGCAGATTTTCTCCTTCATATGAAACTTAATTAGCTTTAAATTTTAACGCAGATTTGGCAGCATTTAGGTTACACGCTTGTTTTCTGGCTCCACATCTGAACTACAAGGATAATTCCCTCTACTCCACTTTCGAAAAAGGCCAGAAACTGTGTCACGAAACATGAGAAGATGTTTCTGGAAAGCTTTTGAATTAGAGCTGCTTCTGAGAGGGAATTAAGGCGATGAGGAGTCACTGTTTATCAGAGTTGTTATGAGAGTTGTGATGATTGTCTTTGATGTGGACTCTTTGAAGAATCCCGCCAACGCTGAAGATTTCATTGCAGTCTAAGACCTACAGACACGTGTGAGCTCCTGTGATCAACATGACATCAAGTGTAGATTATGCAGATTTTTTTTCTTTCTATTTATATGGGTGTAAAATGGTAGAAAGTGAATGAATCACTCAACAATGATACATTTAAAACAGTGACGTGAGGGCATAAATAGAATAACAAGGACAACAGGAAAACAGCAAAAGAGGAAAAAAAGTAGGAAACTAAAATAAAATAAATTAAAAAACTAAAAGGGGCAGTTTGTGATTAATCAGGTTTAGTGTGTATGTGATGGGAAGGAGATATATTAAATTCTAAACCTTAGAATACTTTGTGTGTGGCACTTAAAACAATGTTAATTAGAAAGCACTCGGAGAGCGCAAACCTCCACCAAGGTAGCTCACATAAAGCTGTTACATCTATAAGCAATAGTTCCATGATAAAGTGACCATCATGATATGATTCCTTGACCCAGAAAACCCACACCTAGCACTCAGAATCATGTTGATATCAGTATTAGTTATAGTTAGACAGTTATTGAGCTAAAACAATTATTTGCTAATGGCAATTAACTGGATCACCACCAAAATCTAATCATTTTTAAGTTGGGCCATTACCAACACCTCCTGAAAATTTCAGCAAAATCCATAATCTTGCTAAAAAACAAACATACGCCTGCAAAAACATAACCTCCTTGGCAGAGGTAATGATAGAAATACACATAACTATATACACATATAAGGCGGCATGATGTTGCAGCAGGTTGTGCACATGCCTCACGACAAGAAGGTTGCCGGTTCAATCCCATGGTTTCGACGTGCATGTATGGGTTTTCTCCAGGCACTCTAGCTTCCTTCCATAGACCACAAACATGCTCACTAGTTTGATTGGTCACTCCAAATTGCCCTTAGGTGTGAGTGTGAATGGTCAGTTGGCTCTCTGTGTGGCCCTGTGATTGGCTGGCAGCTGTGTACCCCAGCCCTCGCTCAATGGCAGCTGGGAGAGGCTCCTGCTCCCTGTGACCCTGGAAGGGATAAGCAGAATAGATAATGGAGAGATAAACACACATATCTTTCTTTTTCTTTTTTGCCTGTAAAGATATAAAAATGATAAGTAAAACGTGGGGCGGGGGGGTTTAGGTGGAGGATTGCTGTCTTGCTCAAGGGCACCTCAGCCATATCCAAGAGGTGAATTAACAGCTCTCCAGCTGTCTGCCCACTTCCCAGCTGTTGTCCAGGACCCTGGCTGATGACCCTCTGGTTGTCATTTCAAGTCCTTCCTGACTGAGTGACTGCTATACCCAATGTCATCAGTACCCCCAGGCCCTCTCTTTGTCTTTCCATTTTACACTTATTACACCTCAATCACTCACCTTCTCTCTCTTTTTTTCCCAATTTTGATTTAGTTTAATCTCATTTTTAATTGTTCAGTAAATTTCGGCTCACTGGGAAGTCCACAATTGACGCCTATCACAATACATGTCGTATCGTGGCCTCTGTCGCAGGATAGGTATGGTATTGTTAGGTTGTTGGAAATACTTGGCCCTACAGGATACTACAATTGATTTTCCTTAAACTTTGAGCAAATGTCCTAGTTTACAAAAGGATGAACTGACTGGCTTTTGGATACCAAAAGCATTTTGGCTACATGTTCATCTCTTGCTTATAAGAATTCTATCAGTCACAAAACCACAAAACCCCCCACAGCCCTTTGTATTGACCCACTTGAGTACTTTCACTGTCTGCATATTGTTAACCTTGTGGAGGCTGAAATCACTGAACCATCTTTCTAGTCCCAAATGAAGACCTTGTTTGCCTGACACAATTAGAGACACTGTGCTACTCTTTTCAGATGCCCTTAAACCGTGACTGAAGGTAAAGAATTCATGAATCAACTGGAAATCTTTTGAGTAGCATCCTTCCGCTGCTCAAGGACACAGCACGTCCGTACTTCACATGCTGTAGAAATTCAAAATGAAGGAAAATCTCTTATGAGAGCCTATGTGGTGATACAATCCCCTCTTTGTTTATGTGAACAAAAAGGTTGTAAACGTCAGCTACAAAGCCATGATCCTTTTATAATGCTGCTAAGGCAAAACATGATTCACCGTATTGATAGGTATTGATAATTCAATGTCTTCCTCGTCCAGCAGCTGCAGATTATTGGATTCTACTAATGAGAACTTTCTTGAACCAGCAAATGACCTGCTTTATTTCTCCTCCTTTTCCCATCAAATATTAACCCAGAAACTCTGCCAATAACCCTGATGAAAGTCTGTCGTAAATTGGCATGGCAACCAAAAGAAAAACACAGCTAACCGGGTTGATATTGACATTATGTCTGCCAAACGTTGGCGCTGAAATCAGGCCTGGCAGAGAAAACCTTGATGAAAAATGACATGAAATAACGAAATCTAATTCTCAGTCTTTCTAGTTTGCATGTTGGTTGTGAATGAAGGAGAGCGTTATCAAGAGAGTGGTGGAGAAACCTTCAAATGAATTTCTGAATTGTGTACCTTTAGATTACAAGACCTTGAAATGACTGTCAATTATTATTCTGGGTTATTGTATTACAATTACTCAGATCCTTTTTGAACTGGAAGTGAATTCTATTAAAGCCATCCAGGCAGTGTTAAAAATGGAAAATGTTTTCCTCCTCTGGTTCACATTAAGTCGTCCTTGAGAAAGACTACCTCAAGTGCCAAGACGAGAATACATATGGACGCACTTTATCTCGCTACCTGATGCTCAAAGGCGACTAAATTAAACTCTGAGTTTTCAGCAAAGGGCACAATTCTCATTTTCCTTGGCCACAGTCTGAGAAGAGCAAACATCATTACGGGGAGCGAAGCAACACGAAGGACAGCAATCTTTAAAGAGAATCAGATTGATTTTCTCAGGAATAAGCTATTATCTACAATCAAAGGCCCTGAGATGAGAAAGGGCCAGTTGGAAGGACACTATGGAGGGGGAATGCACAAAGCAAATCAGGAGATGTGGTGGGTGGTTGAAGCTTTGAGCTTATTTTTTGACAGAATATAAAGCACCTGACTATCTCTCATACTGACTAAGGCTATTAGCAGAATCATTTAACATATATATCTGATGTATGACATGACATAGTCAGCAACAATGCCCACATCTTAAACCACCACCAGCCTGAATCATTAATAGATGGTAGGATGGATCTATGTTGCCTAGGTGTTGATCCCAAATTCTACCATTTACCTGTTACCATTTAAATGTAACAGCACAACTCAAGACTCATCAGATCAGGCAACATTTTGCCAATCTTCTTTTGTCCAACATTAGTGAGCCCGAGCATATTGCAGCCTAAATTTCCTGTTTTCAGCTGACAGAAGTAGTGGTCATATGCTAGAGCCTTGTGTTGTTTTTTTTACTTTTTTGCCAGGGCACACCTAAAATGCAGTCAAAATCTTAATGCAATCTATAATATATGCAATATCTTATCAGTCTGCACAATTATCTGTAATGACTAATGCAAACAAAAGTTTGACAAACAGCTGTATTACAAATGAAATATTCATCAACAATCATTAAAAATGTTTTTCTTACTTTGTTAAATTTTATAAATAGACACACACAGTTCAACTTGACAACAGCAGGGGGGGGAGTAATGATTGCTTCAGTCTACAAATATTAACTTCTGAAGGTGGTATTCTCTTACTGGATTTATCAGATTTTTAAATAAAGTTTTTAAGATTTAAATATCTGCTCCTATAGTACTGATTGCTAAGGTTTAAAATTCAACAATTAGCTGCTAAAAAGCTGTAATATTAACCAATACTTGGATAAATTTCCAGGGCACACCTTGACTTTTGTAAAGGCACACCAACATTTGAGAACCACTGGTGTAGCCTATTTGCTTATAGATATAATGTGTGCATTCAGAACTTATCTGTGACGTACTTTGGTTGCTTATTTGAGTAGATGTTGCCTTTTTATCATCTTGAGCCACTCTGGTCACACTTATATGACCTCTGGAAATAAACAAGGCATTTTTTGTTCACTGGAAATTTCTCTTTTTCAGGCTAGTCTCTGTAAATGTTGCAGACGGTTGTGCATGAAAATGAACAGTAAATCAGCTGTTTCGGAAATACCTAGACCAGCTTGTCTAGCACCAACAATCACAGCACGTTCAAAGATACTTAAATCGGCTGTCTTTCTCAATCTGATGCTTAGCTTGAACTTTAGCAGGTGGTCTTGGTCATGTCCACATGCACTGAGTTGCCACCATGTGCTTGGCTGATTAGCTATTTGCGTTGACAAGAAGCTGAACAGGTGTACCTAATAAAGCTGTCACCTTATACTTGATATTAGAATATCTGATTGAGCAAGGGGATAAAAATCTGACCTCAAAGTGTAAATATATATTCAGATATAATGTAAAAAGCTGAACAGCACATTAGGGTACCTGGAGAAGTGAAGCACCTGATCCAGCAGAGGGCGCTCCCAACACAACACATTCAGCCAGTGCTCTCTTGACCTCAACGTCAGCTGCATCTAGGGTGCGTCTCAAAGCTCTAAAGTTTCATCCTTGCTTCCTCCACTTGCATCGTTCACTTGCGTCTTAGTCCCACCCACCAGAGATGCATGCCAAAGACGCGAGGAAATGAAGAGAGGAGAGAGGAAACGAGGAGATTAATTTTAAGAGAAATGAGACGTCCTCTCCTCTGTAGCGTCACATGAAGCGACGTCTTTTAGTGATGACGGCGTCACAGCTGGATATGCCGGTCCCGAGCGCACGGGAGAAACAGAATTAAGGAAAGTAATGTAAACTCCAGGGCGCTTGACCGCGGTAAATTCATATTCACTTTTACATCAATTTAACATGAATATGTACATGAATGAAAAAGAAACTGTCACATCTTCCCAGGCCCAGAATGATAGGAGTTTTTAATTGTTATATTGCGGCCACTTTGTGTTCATAAATAATGTGTTTATTCTGCTATAAGCACTTAAACCCCCTTCTCTGCGCATTTATATAGAAAAAAATGTAAAGGCCTGAGATAACAATGTGATTCAGTCAGTGGTATGAGCAGATTGATTCATTCTGCAACTATTTACTCAGTGTCACACCAGCTGGAAACAACCATATCCAACCAGGGTCTATTGAGGGCCGATATGTGTCAATGAGCATCTCTGTCACGTACTGACTTTTTTAAATTTATTATTGTCCATGTTTGCTGTTTGAAAATGTATGTATGGTCTGGGTAGACTGCAAAAACTGAATTGCCCTTTGGGATAAATAAAGCTGTCTAATCTAATCTAAAATGTGTTGTCCTTAACAGACCTGTCTACCGTAGCAGCCTTACAGTTACAGACATAAACACAAACACAGATAAATCATGACAGACAACAGATGTAAAACCTGGAAAGAACTGCCCCATGATAGTGTTCAATATTTTCTGTGATATCAATATGTCCAGCTTAAAATTCTTTTAAATGATGAGTCAAATATTTCTTTTCACAGTTAAGAAAATCAAACAACAGAGATATGAGACACTACTGAAATTAAGTAATTGCTCACATTTTGAGGGAACATTAGGCCTACACATCCGCTGTTTTGTGTGAAATCTGGATATACTCATTACAATGACTCCCAAGAAGTTGCTACTTATACTTGAACAGCTTCTCTTGCGCCATGGTGTTTACATTTCACACATGTGGGCAGCTGACGCTTTATAGCCGGCTCTGATACGTCACAAGGGGGCGTGTCTGTCAGTGAAAAGACTTCCGCGAAGCCTGCACTTGTGTTTCCTCGATTATCCCTCCTCCGATCAGTCTCCTCGCTCCTCTCTCCTCCGAGTGCATTTTGCGCTTTGGGACGTCCTTCAACATGGCTGCTCAAAGTACTTCCGGTGTCGCGGAGGAGAGAGGAGAGAGGAGAGAGGAGAGAGGAGACAGCCTCTTAGCGCATTGAGATGCACCCCTAGTCTGCCTAAAACCAACAGAAGAAGACACTTAAAAGAAATGGAGGACAGGCAAAGCCACTTTGAGTGGACAAGAACATCACTGAAACATGTGAGGAGCGCCGTGTGGAAGCACTTTGGGCTCCACTGTGTGTGCGATTATGTGCAAAGCAACTGGCCCAGGATGTATGCAATATGTTGATTTTGTATTGATAATGCAACTTACACCCTCTCACCTAAGTATTGACTGGATCAAATTACTCACCATTGAAAGCTGACTTTATTAACTTATATGACTGATATATGTGTTAGAAATATCACAGTCCGCAGGTATGCATAGTGTTGTGCATTTCTGTTGTACAATTAGAGATGTTGTTAAAGCCTGTCTAAAGTCTGAACTAGATGTTCTCTATCAACAGCAGCACACAATTAGACTTTTTTCTTTCCTACCTTTGTGTTTCTAGATAAAGGCTGTTGGATCTCCATGATCATGAATTATTCAGTTTCCAGGCACACACAACAAACTTAATGGATGTTTTGACCACTCTTAGATTTTTATGCATCCTCTGCTTCAGAGATATCTGCCAATGATTAAGAGAAAACCAGAAAACAAACAGCTTGTCTGCTTTTCCCGTCTGTTCACCAGATTGTTGTACTGACTGAGACGTGAAACTAAGAAAATTAAGAGACAACAGTCATGAATCCACCCGTTCTGAAAATACAACAAAAAGCCTCTCAGCTAGTGCCATTAATCTGCCTATGATACCACTGGTCTGAAATGGTTTTACGTAGTCATGATGACTCTTCCAGTTTCACCACATGAGAAAAAGTGCTTCTAATTTCAGAGCGTTATAAAAGATTTAATGTGAAGACTTCAGAAACATAGCTGAGGCAGTGAGTGCTGCATTCAAGTTTACAAGAACAATCAAAACATGTTGAGTGTTTCAGCAGACATGGACAAGTGGTTAACAAACTACATTATGTGGTAATGAAGTTGGTTATGCCCTCAGGATTGGAGAGGGTTTCCAGTCAGTCTGAGACATAATGGATTATTTGGATTGTCTGGACCAAAAGCATGTGAGAGACAGATGATCTTAACTGCTTTTTTAATGAGTTGAAAGGACAACACTTGAGTGAAATAGGGCAATGTGTTGATTGTTTTTTGGAGTGAGACTTTGGGCCGAGCTCAGACGACAGGAGTTTCAAAACCTTGATGCTTCGTGTAATGCTATTTAATAGGCGACTTAACAAATACTATTTCCACCTAACTTACACAGGTAGACATATAAAATTCTGAAAAAAATGACACATTACTCTCTAAAGGATCATTTCAAAATTATCATGTAGTAAGCACAGGAATTCATTTGATTGGGATTCAAGAGGAATTCTGTGTAAACTTGTTGCAGTGTAAAGATGGAGCCTTTTCAATCTTGCTTGGAACAGAAGACTAGGAACGTCTGCTGAAGGGCAAGGACCAGTAAATAAAGACAAATAAGCAAGTTGTTGAGTGATATGATGGTGTATTATACAAATTACAGTGTCAATGGGTACCTAAATATTTACAACACTGCAGTGTTAATACCAGTGCAAGGAGTTTATCAACTTAATTACTCATCCGTGACGAAACATTCAAAGTTTAATCAACATACATAATCCAGAGTTCGTTCTCCCACTTAACAAGGGAAATCCAGGGCTGAAGCAACACAGACCATGGATAGATGCAGGCAGAAAGGAAACTGGGTCAGCTCCAGGCCAATTTCACTAGCTCACAAACAAGGTTCAACCCTTCGCAGGGCTCATGGCCTGTAAACACAAACAGGCCCCTTTAAAATCTCAAAACATTACTCTCTCCTTTCATCCATATACACAACATTGCAACAACATGACATGCTAAGAGTGAGGCTAGCATTAGCATAGCTAAGAACACCATAAAATGTTGAGAGTACAAAAAAAAACTTATCCATCACAGTTGACCACATGTTAGTATGCTAGCATCAACATGCTAGCGTTAGCATGCTAGTTAGCATTAGCATAATCTATTTTAAACATCAAAATCACTTACAAAATACAACGACAGATCAATTTAAACAACATGTTAGCACTAGCATTAGCATTGTGGCTAATGCTAAGGTTGTTGATGTAATTTCATTCATTTGTATTGAAACTCACCAGTTCACTAGATCACAATGCACACGACAAGTTCCCCAGTCACAAGAAGGTCTGTTTGGTTTCTAAAGAGGGTTAAATGAACTGTTTAGTTTCAGCCAATTTAAGATTAATTGTTGTAAATTGTTTGAAGGTACTGACCTTCAGCTGCTGTCCCTTGGCTTCTCTCCCACACAACTGAAGGGAAAGAAGTCAGGGCAGCTTAAACATTCCCTCCCAGGTACATGATTGGATCACAGGGAACATGTGAACCTGTCATGTGGTGTACAAAGGACTAGGGAGAAACCAGTACTGGATTGGAATGGACTGATTTCCTTCATTCACTTGAGCAGATGGAAAAACCAGGACTAGCCTACTGGAATGGATTTCAACCCTGGGTTACATCTACCTTGGCCAGAGTTTTCCAACATTTGCATTTTCAGTGACCTAAAACACTGGTGACAGGTGGACAGAAGGACAAAAACTGCAGTTTATAAAAATACCCACTGATGTGTGGATATTCCCATAAATATCAACCCTGAGCTTGACGGCGGCCAGTCCAGGGTGTACCCCACCTCTCGCCCAGTGTCTCTTGAGACAGGACAAGTGGTTTAGATTATGATTGGATAGATAATCAGCGAAGCGCTAGGCCTAATATTTAGCCACTTATTTATTGTAATCCACTAGCTATTGTATTCACCTACCTCACTGACTGACTGAAAGAAGCCAATGTTTACAGTTAGCCACTGTAATGAACTAGCTTTGATATAAGATAGCTAAAGCTAATATGCCATCAATTTCCTGATGCTGTTCGCTAGCCACTGTCATAAATCAGCGCTGTTAAGTAACTTCTGTGGTTACTTACTTATTTCATTAGCCTTTCCCATCAACGTAGTGGACTGGCTACTATCCATAGGATGATGTAAGCTGGTAACTGTCATGGCTGTTGTTATCTAGGGACCATCATTAATGCTGTTAGAAAATGACTGTCAGCTATTGAATGTCCTAAATAGCTGTTTCAGTTAGCTGCCTGCTTTCACTAGATGTAGTTTCCTGGCCACGGTTATGAGAAAGCTAATGGGGTTAGCTTGGAATTATCAGTAATATCGTTTATGTAGTGTATCGTCAGATTCTTAATAATACACTGTCCTTGTATGACATTTTCTATTGTCTAGGGATGTGTGATATTGCAAATTGACATCTAATATGCCAATATGTCCAAACTCATTATTGTCAATGCTGATATTTTTTAAGGAGTACAAATCTCCAGTTTATCAAAAGTGATCTTTTCCTGTAATTGTGACAATAATTTGTGTTAGAAATAGATGTAAAAAGAGGAAAACAACATTCAAGATAAATGATACAGTTTATTTTTATATGTAGACATTGAGTGATAATGGGGTGAATCATTATATAACTTAAATGCATTATGTGGATATTTCAGCTGATATGTGTATGTGACAAACCTGATGGCCAATATATTGGCTGTAATCATCTGCAAAATTATTAGAATCTGCCAATACTGATAGTCAACTTCTTAAAAAACATGCCATTCATATTGTGCACCACTGCTCTGCTGACTTTGTGAACAAGTATTTTTTGTTAATACACCTGAGATCTTCAGTCTTTTTCAGTCCAAGTCCTGTTTTAAACCTCTTGTTGCTTGTAAAAGTTTTACTCTAACCTGTTTGCTCTGCTCACACCTGGTCTTAATAATAATAAAGCCATCATAGAATGCCCTGGCCTGAAACATGTGCATGCAAGGTGAGACATGTAAACCTGCTTTCGTGTGACATGCTGATGGTTTCAGCACTGACTGCAGCATGTTTGTGCCATGCTTAAATTATTCTGTTTATCCGTGGTGATTCCAGAGGGAGACGAGAAATGCTGAAGACTCCAACCTTTAACGTGAACGTAAACAGTGTGTGACTGCAGCCTCAGCTCAGGGACTCATTATGTTACACCCTTTGACACAGCGATGCACGTTTGAAGAAATGGCAAACAGCATTTTATTAGACACCACGTTCAACCCCTCACTCTTCCTCTTTATAGTTTTAAAATTTCAACATGCAGGCCCGTATGCAGTTCCCATTGACAGCACAGAAATGTTTCTCTTTATTTTACTAGCAAAGTCGCCCTGGGGCTCCGTTCAACACTGGGATTACCTCATACTTCATAACACCTCATTGTATGGATGACGGGAAGCTCTCGCTGCATGTGCAATGATGGAGTCAGTAAATGTCACATCAAACTAAGGGGGTAAAAATGAGTTTATGCCCTTTAAGCATTTTAAAAGTGAGTCAGTGTGTAATATATTCTGCCCTTTTGAATTTCAAATCAATGTGGGCTTATATATAAGTCATTTGTAATTGGCGGTTGCCAGGAGGGCTTGTAATTTCCCCTGGCATGACTTCATACAGACTCCTGATGGCAGCCCTGATGGGTTTTAATGGGAGTAGAGTGAAGAGAATGGACCAAATTTGCATGTTGACAAAGGATGAAGGGAAACAACATGATGGAGGTTTTATAGGCTATGGTCCAAATCAGGGGTTGGATCCCCCAAGGGCCAGATTCCTATAAAGGTGTCATAAAATGTCTACAGTCCAGAGCAGGAGACGTAAATAAATTCTGCCCACATTTTGGCCAAGTAACCACAGAAAAGGCTTCTAATAAACCACATTAAACATTGTCAAAAGGCAGAAGTGTTGATTGCTTTAGTCGCCGATTGTGACCCTTAATAGTACCAGCATAGGACCACAACGGGCACCACTCCTGTTGGCTAAGGATAGGAAACTGAGATGAGGCTCACTAAAACTTCATGATAGCAGATTGCTCTGAAGAGTCTCAATTTCTGCCACAACATTTCAGAAGTAGGATCAGAATCTGCCAGAAACAACATGTAAGCATCCTGCTTTAATGGTTCAGGCTGCTGATGGAGGTATGATAGTGCAGGAGATATTTTCTTGGCACAATTTGGGCCCCTTAGTACCAACTGAACTTTGTTTAAACTCCACAGCCTACTTGAGTAGGCCATGTCCATCCATTTATGACCACGGTGTACCTATCTTCGGATGGCTACCTTCAACAGGTTATTGTGCTATGTCACAAATATGCTGGCACTTTTTGACTTATTTTACTATCAAAGATTAAGGAATAGGGGACATTGCCATGCTTTTGAAACTTTTTCTCCATGACTGCATGAATCTTATGTTCAGCACGGTTTTCAATTCAATCAGTTTGAAATAGGGACAATAACTTATTCAGTGTCACTCAAGAATGAGAAGTACTCCCAGAGCACAAACATCCACCGATGCATTTCTAACCTTGTCAGATGAGTTATTGTCAGAAATGTGGAAAACTTACCTGGCACACCAGATGGACCATTCAGTATATTTCACTTGTCCATCTGGGCAGCAGCCCAAAGTGTTTGGGAATGGCAGAACCTTTCAAAGGCATATCCAGTAGGTGACTGGACAATCGTATCGTGAATCACATACATTTCAGCTGACTCAGATAATATAGTAGGCGGGTGCTACAGCCACAGTGTGAAATACAGAATGTGAGCCTCTTCATAAAACAAGCACTTGACAAAACAGACCTCGCAGTGTTAACAAATCCTATAAAAAATCAGGATCAAATCTGTATTCTGATCGGCACCAAAATCGAATCACTTCTTTCTTGTGCTATGGTCAACATTTCCTAAAAAATTCTTCAAATTTCATTCAGAACTTTCTGAGTTATCCTGTTAACAAACAAGCAAAGAAACAAATGCTAGCAAAAATAACTTCTTTGGTGGAGATGTTTAAAGATAGATATATAGATAGACAGATAGATAGATACTTTATTGATCCTGAGGGAAATTCAAAACAGGAAATTATACTTTCCTCTTTGGTGTATTTCAACGTTTGTTCTAAATGAACTTTCATCTTAATACAAACTTAGCAGACAAAAAAAAATTCCAGTAGGTTTCTCAAAAACATCAGACTTTTAATAGCTGACTCGACAAAGGACACCAAATGCACCATTAGTCTGAAGACAAATGATCTCACTGGAGAAATACATGGAGTTCAGCTCTGTGAGAATCTCTGTGAGAAATCCAGCTGTAAACCTCTTTAGTGTTGTTAGCAAGTATTAACTTTGGATAATCTCTTTTGCTCCTGTTGCTCATCTGTTGACAGCTTCATCTTTTATTAACACCGGTTCGCCCTGTGTCGCAGGTGCAACATCGAGGGAGGGGAGCGGTCTCCTGAAACAAAATCAGTTGTTGTTTAATACTAACTGACAGACTGCAGATTGCCTCGGGTTATTACTCCCACCTGGACTTGTGCTTACATGAATAACATCGTTTACAGCCCTTCATATTTGTGATTGCATACAGTGTGTGTTTGTCTAAGCATGCCTCCGCAGAATCACAATCAAAACGGAGCACTCTGCAGCATCCAATGAAGTTGTTTCCACAAAATTAAGCTACTTACTCCAACTGTGCACGCACACACCCACGCAAGCACCCATCCTCCCCTGCTGCGGAGGATATTTTCAATTAATCAGCCTCCCTCATCAATAATGCATCACCCCTGCAGCCAGTCACTCTTCTCCAGCCATTTAATGAGGCAGCCCAGCCAGAGGGACACCATCCACACATTACTCCCATTATAGCCGATGCTCAGGAGCAAAGCTGCTGTGGCCACGGCCTGTTATTAAAGTAATGCCATCATTTGTGCCTTCCAGTCAAATCAGAACTGTCAGAGAGTGTTTGCAAAAGGACAAAAATGACAATGAGTAAACATGCCGGGAGCGCCGAGCATTGTGTCACCTCTCAGTCACTGAGAGAAATCCTCAGGTTGCTAATGTGGGAGTTCAAGAGACCAAAAGAGGTTTGTATGGAGAGATCTATAATTAAAACTAACTTTGCTGTGACACACACACCAAACACACATCCACGAAAATGTCCCTGCATGATTACATTTTTACTTCTTCAAGTTGTCACCCAGTCATCTGATTCTCGTAAACACGATATCTCATAAAGGATTTTCTTACTCTGACACAAGGATAACTGAAGAGACTTTAGAGATCACAGGTTATAAAGATCATGAATCCTGCTGTTCATCTTTTGTTGATGGCTAGTTCATGCTAAGGTCCTCAAACTAAAGTCAAAGTGTGAATCATTAACTGGCTCATGTTTTCATTGGCAAATGTATTTATCATAATAGTATTCATTGGCTAAAGTCTTCAGTGAGCTAAGCACTATAAATATGTAGCTCATGCTGTGAGCAAGCTAGTATTACTCAGATTGATAGTTAGCTTCCATTGTTAACCAATTAATGCCACAACTTTCCTAACTAGCAGATATTCTAAAAGTAGCCTCTGACAATAACCACATGCTTTTAGTTGGTTGCTGTCACTAACCAGCTACTGTCATTAGTGGCTTGAGTCAGTAGCTAGCTCCTGCAATTAGGGCTTGCATCCCATTCTTCTCAACAGTGCTTACTGTTGCCATGTAACAAGAGTTGACTTTTGTGTCTCTCCGTTACTACGTATGGCCATTTAAAATCACTCCATGAGCCTCGTATTTCCTTTAATTCACTCAAATATGGACCAGAAAACATTAACACAGCATCATGTCATACCACTGATAGAAGGTGAAGACCAGGAGAAAGTTCACTTGAGAATATGAGGCATCTTGTTTTCAGTTCCGCCATTGTTGTTTACAAAGCGAATAGCAGAAGTCCCACTCCTTCTTGTTTTTGATAGGTAAGTAAGGGAGGAGAGCCCACTGCGGTGCTCTCTCGGATATTAAACTGAGAGCGCTGGAAGTGCAGCAATAAAAATCAGCTAACACTGAAGCTGTTTTTTTCACCCAGGGCACTGAGTGCTTAGAATGCTGGACTGTTGGTTTTGCATTGAAAACTTCCTTCATAAAATACTCTGCCTCTGGACAGGCCCTTCAATTGCTTATGTAGTTAGCTTCTGACATCACTAGGCTAATGTTGTGAGTTGGGTGCTGTCGTTAATTTGCCAATATTTAAGCTAGCCACTGTCATTATAAGCTAATGTTTTAGGCAGGGCACTGTCACACCGTATGTTGTTGGTTAGTGAAGTACAGTTACTGACCAGCTCATATAGATAATAAGCAAGTGAAAGTCAAAAACCTTATAAACTATGACAAGGTGACAGAAAATTACCTTTGGTTTGAAGGTCAGAGGTCAAAGTCAGTGTGCCTCATTTTGCATTTACACTGACTCAAAGATGAACTGATCTCATTTTAAAAGGGCAAGGTAAAGGCCTCTTTGGTCTCGTGATAATTGTCTGAGAATGAAAACTTATAAAACAATTTGAGGGATCCTTTATTAACTGGAAAAATATTCAATCTGGCTCAAGGATGGGCTAACTAGATTTTCAAGGTCATATTGTAAAGGTCAAAGTCATTGGGCCTTATGTCTAACCCTTGTTTGTGAACATTATATCTTAAACTTGTGTTTGAGTATAGTACATATGTAAAAAAAAAAATAGTATATTTTGACACAAGGATAAAATGATCAGATGTTAGACTTCAAAGGTCAAAGGTCTTTGAGCTTCATAATTATTCCTTTCTTATGGAGCTTTTCATCATCAAACAACCCAGTCCTTCCTCTTGACCTGCCTCTGTACTTTCACTGTCTGAAACTTGTTTACCTTGTGGAGGCATAGAAATGACAGGCGGGAGTTCTAGTTTTAAGTTTATCACAACCCTAATTTGAAACAAAACCCCCGAGAGTGAGACAGCAGCTGTTGGAGATACACTCTTAATAAATGTCCTTGCTTACACAAATTGTAAACCCTGCAATGTTTCACACAGGAAAGTCTCCAAATTAGCTGCAGTGTTGTACAGAAGCCGAACATTAAGCTGAGAGCAGAGTTTAGGTATTTATAGCAGGGAGTGATTAAGTGGGAGATAAAATGGCCTGGTTCAAGCCAGCATCAAAAACATAATCCTGGCATTTAGTCAACATCCATTAGTGTTTCTGTTGTCTTTGATTTTACTGATACTTTTGGTCGCAAACAAACAAACTGTGGTATTTTCCACCTAATTAAGAAAATGAGAGTGCCTTCAGCATTTTAAAGCCAGAGAGTGTTTTTTTTTCTGCCTTGAAAGGCATGGACATCTGCAGCTTTTCCTGCTCAGAGGCAGAACTTTGCTTTCCAGCATTCCAACCTGCCCCTGAGCCACTCACTACTGGAGCAAAAAACTCAGTTTTTCCATTTGCTCCAAACTCCTGCAACTGCTTATGTGAATTTAAACACCAACTGTGGTTCAGAGCTTTCATTAAATAAATCCTATGACACAAGGAGCAAAGAACAGAGTCTCCTGTGAACCAGTATTGTGGTAATAAGGATAACATGAGGGATAAGGTCAAAATACCAACGAAGGGAACTCGGAGTTCAAAATGGAGCTCTATTGTTAAAGAGAAGAGGAAAAGTGTGGCCTGTTTCTCACACAACTGCCAAGTGGGCCCATTGTTCAATAGTTCACCACCCAAAAATAAAATCAAATGAACAGTAATTAGGATAGCTGCTGTAGAAAGTGTACTCAAAGTTCACCAGTCTGTTTCAAATGACACAATTCTATCTACACAAAAGATGACCCCAAAAAGCACAATTGACAACCTTGTATTAGCCATAAACACACTATCAACAACTAGAGGTGCCCCAAGACAACAACCCTCCACCAAGGCATTTCTGTCGCTCCTTGCCCTATCTTGCTATCACTTTTCTGTTATGCCAAAACCAACAATCCCAGGAAATTTAATCAAAACCAGTTAATAACTTTTAGAGTAATCTTGCTTAATATCTAGCAGACGCCAGCAAAAACCAAACCTCTTTGGCAGGGGTAACTATGAGCTAGCTAGCTGGCAGAAATTGTAAAGTAGCTAGCACAGAATTTAATGTAACAGTCATCTGACTAACCCCCACCCTGAAATCATTTAATTGAATTTAGATAAATGTATTTTTCAAGGCCCTTTCTGTTTTAAACATTATTGATAGCAACTGGATTCAGCTAAATTCAATGACTTCACATTTCTATTTATCTTGCCACTTGAAAGCCTGCTTACTGGTCTTGAATTGGTTTGTTTCTGGATATGGTGGCCATCTAGTACACATGAATAACCTTAAGCTGGACAGGGATTTTAATTAGGATGCAGCCTAAAAAAAACTTTAAAATAGAGCATGCTGCTGTGATGTAACTGGTCCTCAAGTGACAACTCCTGCGAGATGGAACTCCTGAACTGGGACAAAGCAAATGTACTACTGACTTCAAATAATAATGGAAAAGGAGGCTGTATAGCTCGATATTTACCCAAGGTGAACCATATCAATGGTGAACAAACTACCCTGTGTTCCAATACAAGATGCCAAACAAGGCAACAAATGGGCCAAGCGTGGCCTGTCTACAAACACTCCAACATGAGACAAATCTCTCCTCTCCCTCTGTTGCCTAAACCATCTTTCAGTGCACGTCTCAAACAGTCTATTTGAAAAAATCCCTGAGTGATGTCATTAAGGGACATGTCACCTCCTTCCAACAAATTACACTCCCTGTGCAAGGCGTTATTGCAGCCCAAAGCTAATGGATAACTACACATGTGCAGGCACAGTAAACAATAGAGAACAGCAATAGGAGGCGTAAGCCAGATCCACTTTCAGAGAGTGGTGTGGTTAGTAACAGCTTGTGGGGATTCACACTTAAACGCATAGCATGTGATATTTACTTACTTTTCTAAATTCAGGAATTCTATGTTGTATATTTTTATAGAAGCTAACACGTCCTCAAATATTTAAAGTTTCCAAAGACAGATAAATTCTTAACTTAATCGATGACATTGGCTGGTAAATGGAAACTGTTTATCGTTGCCATGAGAACATGTAGTAATGTGTAAAAAGCTACTGGAAAAGTAAGCAGAACCTGCTACTGCTGCAGTTCTGGCTCTACATCTCATTCGTAGTTTTTGCTGCATACTTGTGTTGGACCACTTTTACTCTCTGCCTGCTGTCTGTTCTGTCCCTCAAACTTCCTCCTGTATATAGACGTTTACATGTTGAATTCTTTGTCTGCCTTCAAAATGGCTTCTCTTATAGAGGTTTCACTACACAGCAAACTAATGTTTCGGTTTCACAGATAAATTTAGTATAACTAGGGCAGTGGACTTCCTCATTCCTGTAAAGAGTGCCTCAGAATGCTTTGTGAATTCCAGAAAAGTCGTTTTTCTTTCTCATTATGCAAAGTTTTGCCCCAAAACTGTAACTGAGGCCTGGACACTGACTTGTGGCCAGAAATGCCAGCTGGACTCCTTCGTGATTACTGGCCTTCAACGCATCTTTGGATATTATTAGTAGGACCATGTGTCCAATGCTGAACAGCTTAAGAGGGCGGGAAGGGGAAGGGTCAGCTGCTGGATACAGGAGCAGCAGGATACCTTGAGAGATTGGGCATGGGCCGCACACAGGCCTGGACAATGGCTATCAGGAGGCTTGAGCAATACAGGGCCAACATTGAAGCAGGGAAGTGCCGAATGGGCATAATACTCCAATACCTGACCCAATCTGATACACACCTTATGGAGTGAAGATTTTATTGAATGGAGTCTTCAACTCACTGAACAGTTATAGGTGGGTGGGGGTTAGTGGGCCACTTCATCTCAACTTATCGGTGGTTGTTTTGTTTACTTGAGAGCCCCCTTGTGGCCGAATTTTACATACTATGCCTTTAAACAGCCTGTTCTAAGCAACAATGAATCTCAGGGATTTATCAGCATGTCAAAATCCAACATGAGAGGAATCTGAGATATTTATTTTGTTTCAATGACAAGAATATGTTCTGAAGTCAAGTTTCTGTGCACCAAAGACAAGACCCAACCGCAACCTCTTATGAGGCTTTTACTACATTTTTACTTCTCGTCCTATAAACTGTTGTTCCTTACATAAGACAAGTTAACTTTATTTTTAATTGAATTACATAAGAGTCGAACACCCCTTCTTATTGCACTCTAAAGTAATGGTAATGTTGTTTTGCTCTTGTTCCTCATCACTTTTCATCATCTCTTCACTTTTTTATTTTTTTCTGTCACTGGGCCATGAATGGTGATCTCTTAGGAACATAACCATATGAGCAGAGAATCTGACCATCTGGCTTCCTCCGCAGCTAAAAAATCGCGGGGGATAAGAGAAGAGTGACGATCGTCCCCCGTCTCCCGCCGCCTGTCAGTGTCAAGATGTCTCTTTAAAATAAAACACTGTTGTCGCAAAGCTGCTCGGCACAAACAGCGTGATTGCAGGCGGGGAGTAAAAGGACCCTCAAAGAAAGTGAACTTTTTGAAGGAAAGACAGAAAAGTCACTGTAAAAGACCGGGGAAGAAAGAAAAAACTAATTTTAAGATGTGACTTGGACTGATTCCAGAGGTGTAGATATCCGACACCGGGTGGGAGAGTGCTGATATAACATCTGTGAGGAGTATAATGATTGGGTGAGGGATTCTTGCACTGTGAGCTTCACAGATAAGCCAGGCAGGTCTCCCGTCGATTCTGTATTGTAGGGAGCAGCTTTTCCATTCCAGCTCTATGAAAAGGCGAAGAGATGAGAATATGTAAGTGAGGAGAAATCCTGCAGTCGTGCTTTCATTTCTAAAGACTTAACACCAATCCGTTGCTCTCCTGTGATTCCCAAGGCACGCTGTGACCAATGTCATGCCGACCGTTAGTCCTCCTCGAGACATAAATTCTACTAATTAGAGATCAGTGATTCATGCTTGATGTAAATAGGGGCAGATAAGACAGCCACGCAAGAACTCAAATTTCACCTCTTTCTCCTTTCAGTCCTTTGTGTGAGATCTAACACACTGAAGGTAAAGGGTATTGTAGCTACATGTTTGAACATTAACCCTTTAATGCATTTTGTATCATATTTGATACATACTTTTATGATAACTCTATCTAATCAATATGATCAACAAATTACTAAAAAAAACATCTGAATACAATAAAAAAAATGATAAAAATGTCCTCAAATGGATTATTAGTTGCCAGAAACACCTCATGTGTCAAATCAGATACAAAAATGTATATGTTAAATTTTATGGAAATTTTGATTTTAGGGTTTCAGTAGAAAGTGGAATAAACATTTCAGCTCCAAAAAATTAGAATTTTCTGGCTATAATTTGTGTTTTCAAGTATTTAAGGTTTAAAAGTACAAGTCAATACTTAATTTATAATGTATGGAGCACCTTTAATCATATTTGTCTAATTACAAAAGAGGTTATGTTTTTGCCAGCGAACGTCAGATTGTTTTTGTTCGACTGTAAACAGAATTACTCAGAAACAAAAGAAGGGATTTGGATGAAATTCTCAGGGAGTGTTGGTCATGGCATAAGGGAGAAGCTATTGGATTTTGGTGGAATTTTTTTAAAGATTTGACAATATTGCGAAATAGGACAGTTTTCCATATTCTAACTAAAAACATAATACTTTCCCAACAGATTTTGATGACATTTTCAGGAAATGCTGCTCATGGAACATGGAAGACGTGATTAGGTTTTGGTGGTGAACCAAATCTAGATCCAGGAGTTTTTAAAAAGATTTCTTAACATTGTGAGATAGGGCAGATTTCCTAATTTCTGCTAATAACTCAATAAGTTCTCAATAGATTTTAATGAAACCCAGGCACTACAGACCAGGACCTGGACTGTAATGATCTGGACTGGGATACTGATGATCTGAACAAAAAAAAACAGTGAAATAAATAGTGGCGCAAACCCATTTAAAGATTTAAAAACAAAAAAATAAATAAATATGCAATCTTAAAATGGAGTCTAAATGAACAGGCAGCCAATGGAGAGGCCAGCAGGGGGGATTATGAAGTCCAAAATACAACAACAGAGACCGAGGACTGTTGAGCAACTAAGCTGTACTTCAAGCAAGAATGAGAAAGAACTCCACGTACAAAGCTTCAACAGGTAGAGTCCTGAGTTCCCAATTGCTTATTGAGTGTTGTTAAAAGCAAAGGTGATGTAACACAGTGGTAAACATGCCCCTGTCCCAGCTTCTTTGGAACGTGTTGCAGGCATCAAATTCAAAATGAGTGAATATTTATAAGAAGCAATAACGTTTATTAGAAGGGTTTGCATATCATTGTATTGTGTTTTTCTTTACAACATACAAGACGTCCTATCTTCATTGGAATTGGAAAAGTTAGCATGAAATGCGTAGTTTTATACAACTGGGTTTTGTCTAAGGATATTTCTTGGCTTTATTGATAAGAGCGAGAGATACAATGGATAGGCTTGTGAAAGGGGGTGAAAGAGAGCACGGGAAGGACACTCTGTAAACTGGCCGCAGGCTGGATTCAAACCGAGGACGGCAGAAGCATACACATGAGTTGTGCCTTGTTCTTACCACTCCGCCAAAGTCATTTGAAAACAAAAGTCTTCAAGAAGTATTAGACAGCCCACACCTTCCTCTGTGTAACAATACGCTAAACCCTGACTTGTCCTTCTTGATGATCAACAGAAAATAAAACAGTCACACAAAGCAGGAGAGAGTAAAAATGCAATGTCCACTGCACAGTCCACAGTGGACAGAAATGATCAGATGGGTCTGAGGGTGTTAAAGTGTGTATTCATCATAAAATGTTGCCCATGTAAATGAAGCTGTGTTCTGACGTGCTCTGCCCAGAAGTGCTTCAGAGGAGAGGCAGCAGTCTCCGCAGCCCTTTGACTGGCGGGTTATGGTTTCTGGGTCCTGGTAATGAAGGACTACTGAGTGTGTCATCCAGGAAAAAAACGTCTCCCTCTCCTGTCTGTCTGTGTGTCGGCCAGCCAGCTGGATCTGATCCTACACCTCAGAAAAACAGCAGGCCTCAAACACTGCAGCCTTTGCTTTAAAATCCAGGAACGGCTCAGTCAATCAAAAGGGGCTAACGCTTTCTAAAACACAATTTGTGAAATGGAAGTCCTGCAACAGCTGAATCATTTAGTGGCCGTTTTGTCTTTGTGTCTCCTTTTTCAGCTCACACATCACTCTGCTGATTTTTCTTACTGCACAGCCAGCAAACCACAGCGGTTGAAATAGGAGAAACAGAGCAGCCGTGCAGGCAGTAACACTACAGTGGCTCGATTTCCACATGAGTCGGATCAGCTCAAGTCGCCACTGCAAACCGTCTGCGGCGTACAGAACAACAGAGGGGATTAACCAAAATGTCAAGAGAGGCAGGTTAAGCTGACAGGATATTGGTTTATACAGAGAGGGTCCCACTTTCAAAGTCAAAAAGTCATAAAGTTTTCAGAGCAAAGGCCTCGGTCATAATGTCACGCTGGTGGAAATTCAATTTTTATAGGCTTCATATGACTTTGCTACAGGAATGATGAAAGTCACGGTGAAGCTCTTCAGCGTGATCAGAGCTAGTCCCTCATGGCAAGCTCCATGACAGTGTTACAGCATGAAGTGTTCTGTTACCACTGAAGACAGTGATGATTAACTCTCATTTAAACTCCACTGATACCCTTATAAATGCATCAAAACAATCTTAGTCCCCATGACTATGAATACTGTTTTCCTTTTGTTTGCTAGACAGCCATATTTACTCCGTAGACCAAAAACAAGACCATCCAGGATGTTTTTGTGAATGTTGCAGCAAAAAAAAGCCTGATTTTGTGGCATACTTTTAAGTCTCTTAACCAAAAAGAGAAAAATATGCAGCGATTTGATCATAAAATCTGCTGTATTTCTTACAGAAATTGTCTTTTTCTGTTTAGAGTTGTGACTTGGTCCTGTAGTTTATGACTTTCACAGTTCATTAGAAGTGACTGAACACACACATCCCTCCATCCATCCATCCCTTATCTATACTGCTTATCCTTTTTAGGGTTATGGTGGGCTGAAGCCTATCCCAGATAGAGAGACCCACACATAAGGGCAATTTGGAGTCACCAATTAACCTATCAAGCATTTTTTTGGTCTGTGGGAGGAGGAGAGAACCCACACATGCCCGGGGAGAACATGCAAACTCCACACAGGCCCTGACTGTGGGTTTGAACCTTCCTGCTGCATGTACCTTTCAGCATTAACCTCGCTCTATCCTTGCTTGTAAATGGCTGAGCCTTTCAGGAGTGCTTCTTTTATACCCAATCATAACACCCTCCGGTTTCCAATGATCCTGTTCATCTGTGGAATGTTCTAACAGGTTATTTAAGCATTCCTCAACTTTCCCAGTCTTTTGATGCCCCTATCACAGCTTTATAGGAACATGTTTGCTGGCATTAAATAAAAATTTAAAAAAAATTTGAAGTGAATATTTGCAAAATTGCAGGACGCTTATCAGTTAAAACATTGAAAATTGTAAATGGTAAATGGTAAATGGACTTGAGCTTATATAGCGCCTTTCTAGTCTTTTGACTACTCAAAGCTGCTTTACACCGCAGGTCACACTTACCCATTCGCTCTCACATTCACTCACTGATGGTTCAGAATTTCTGTTAGTTATCCATCAGTATCAGCTAACACTTTCACGCCCTTTCATGCCCATTTACACGCCACTGGCGCAGCAGTGGGAGCAACTTGGGGTTAAGTGTCTTGCCCAAGGACACATCGCCATGTGTCGCCCGGAGCTGGGCTTGAACCTGCAACCTCCCGATCACTGACCGAGCGCACTATCCAGCTGTGCCACCGATGCCCAAATGGCCAAACGGTCTTGTATTTTCAGTGTATTCAACAGAATATAAGAAAAAGAAAAAATGCAAATCATTTTATTTTGTTTTAATTTACATTTTACACCAAATCCCACCCTCATTGGAAAGGGGATTGTGAGTCTGGTTAGATAATTTGAGCCGTTGCCGACTCAAGTCAAAAAGGGAGGACTTTGGCCAAAGATTGGTCAAACACGTTGAAGTTTGGGCCCCACTTGTTTTGTCCTAAGAGAATAAAGGAAGCAGGATGTAGACACCGTATTTGCAAATCGACAAATTACAGAAATAAATCTTAAAAAGTGCAGAAGGTCTGAAAGTCCAGATAGCTTTCTCTCAAATATCCTCAATAAACCCCAAACTCCATTTATTATATAAAAATATTCTCATTTCGACAAATAAGGAGGAATAAATTGGCAATAAGGAGTGTGTGGAGCCTTAAGGAGTGTTCTCTAAATTTACAACTGTGATCGTGCCTCACTATGAGAAATCAAAACACCTCATCAGCTCTGATTTCCCCATGCGATCAGACCAGACTGGGCTTCATTTGCAGTCAGCTGCTGTGCTTTATTGGCACGGAAGATCCCATTTTCACTACAGAAATGACTCTGCCACCAACTGCAAATTGACAATGCGCCATATTTCCTCGCAAGTCAACTCTTATTAATAGCGTTTACCGGGATGTGCCGCCTCCCTCGTATCCAAACACAGCAGTGTCATCAGCAGGTAATATTGAACAGAGGGGATGCTGGGACTTCACATGTTTTGTTTACTGAAGAGGATATGACTAAATATAGAAGAAAAGGAGCATCACCAGCTGCTTAGATGTCTGGAAGAGGCTGAAAGCATCCAGAGCTTATTTGAGAGCTTATACGAAGCTTATATGATGTAAAGTCGGATATATGTTTGACATTCCCGTTAGGCAGAAACGCATAACTGCCTCTATATCCACTTTTAATGTTGGAATATTATTGCTATAAACATGTGGAAAGACTGAATTGTGGATTAAGTGTAACTGCCTTCTGCATAAACCCGTCCCCAGCACTACAACCAGATGAAAATAGTTTAAGCACAATAAACTATTTTCATCTTAACAACTTAACAATTCATTGTACAATTTTAGAAAGGTAGGAACAGTGAAATGTCTTTAAAAATTAACCTTCATACTAATGTCCTCATGACTCAACTGGTGTAGTGAGGCCTACAGCAGGATATGACACCCCCTCCTGAATATTCAGAACTGGCTTTTTGTTGAAGGATAAAGGATGTTATGCAGGTAGCCAGTTATAGACATGGCAAGGTGTATTTGTGATCTGGACCCAGAAAATGATGATCTGGACCTCGACACTGATAATATCAACCTAGATAATGATGATCTGGACCTGGACACTGAGAATATTAAGCCAGATAATGATGATCTGGACCTGGACACGGAGAATATTAAGCCAGATAATGATGATCTGGACCTGGACACTGATAATAACCCAGATAATGATGATCTGGACCTGGACACTGAGAATATTAAGCCAGATAATCATGATCTGGACCTGGACACTGATAATATAAAGCCAGATAATGATGATCTGGACCTGGACACTGATAATATCAACCTAGATAATGATGATCTGGACCTCGACACTGATAATATCAACCTAGATAATGATGATCTGGACCTGGACACTGAGAATATTAAGCCAGATAATGATGATCTGGACCTGGACACGGAGAATATTAAGCCAGATAATGATGATCTGGAC
The DNA here is from genome assembly GCA_037902135.1 of Cetoscarus ocellatus. Taxonomy (NCBI): domain Eukaryota; kingdom Metazoa; phylum Chordata; class Actinopteri; order Labriformes; family Labridae; genus Cetoscarus; species Cetoscarus ocellatus. The sequence continues at coordinate 239,770 of JBAMNC010001675.1, forward strand.
CTGGACACTGATAATAACCCAGATAATGATGATCTGGACCTGGACACTGAGAATATTAAGCCAGATAATGATGATCTGGACCTGGACACTGATAATATAAAGCCAGATAATGATGATCTGGACCTGGACACTGATAATATCAACCTAGATAATGATGATCTGGACTTCGACACTGATAATATTAACCTAGATAATGATGATCTGGACCTGGACACTGATAATATCAACCTAGATAATGATGATCTGGACTTCGACACTGATAATATTAACCTAGATAATGATGATCTGGACCTCGACGCTGATAATATTAAGCCAGATAATGATGATCTGGACATGGACACTGATAATATTAAGCCAGATAATGATGATCTGGACCTGGACACTGATAATATCAACCCAGATAATGGTGATCTGGACCTCGACACTGATAATATTAAGCCAGATAATGATGATCTGGACCTGGACACTGAGAATATCAAGCCAGATCATGATGAGCTGGACCTCGACACTGATAATATTAAGCCAGATAATGATGATCTGGACCTGGACACTGATAATATCAACCTAGATAATAATGATCTGGACCTGGACACTGATAATATCAACCTAGATAATGATGATCTGGACCTGGACACTGATAATATCAACCTAGATAATGATGATCTGGACTTTGACACTGAGAATATTAAGCCAGATAATGATGATCTGGACCTGGACACTGATAATATCAACCTAGATAATGATGATCTGAACTTCGACACTGATAATATTAAACTAGATGATGATGATCTGGACCTCGACACTGACAATATTAAGCCAGATAATGATGATCTGGACATGGACACTGATAATATCAACCTAGATAATGATGATCTGGACCTGGACACTGATAATATCAACCTAGATAATGATGATCTGGACCTGGACACTGATAATATTAAGCCAGATAATGATGATCTGGACCTGGACACTGAGAATATTAAGCCAGATCATGATGATCTGGACCTGGACACTGATAATATAAAGCCAGATAATGATGATCTGGACCTGGACACTGAGAATATTAACCTAGATAATGATGATCTTAACCCAGGCACTACAGACCAGGACCTGGACAGTAATGATCTGGACTGGGATACTGATGATCTGAACAAAAAAAAAATATATCCTCACCCCTGACAGTTATTGTTGAACTGCGACACTAGAGATCTGGCTTTTAGCGAGATCTAGACACTGAAAAGCTGAACTTGGAGTCTGATATATTCTATATATATATAATATAAAAAATGTACTGTATTGTTATGTAATATTCTTTTCTGTGTTTGAGTGGAGATGGATTATATGTACAGAAATTAAGTATTATATCTAGGTAAAATATTCAGTTTGGGATTGTGTATAATATTATAAATACGTAATATGTAAATACATTACTGTAGGAAGTGGTATTAAAAGGGGTAGGATTTAATAAGTTTAGACTTCCTCCTGCTCCTTTTCGAGCATGTAGATCTGCTGCACATGCAGGATGTCATCAACAGTCTTTCTTTATTTGTTCCTTTGTTTTGGTGTATGCATGTTTCTTTATGGTGACTACCTAATTTTGTTTTTTTGTATCTTGTTGTTTCTTTTTTTTCTGCATGTTCAAAATAAAAGTATTCATTCATTCATTCATTCATTAAGTCTGCACTTGCTGAAACTTTGCCAGCTCCAAAATATTAACTCTTCTCAAGTTGCATTGAACACCTCATTTCATCATGTCTTCCTCATCATCCCAACCAGAGTTTTGACTCCATAAGGGGGTATATCCTATCACTACCAGTTAAATACATGAAGATATAGAGTTTGAGTCGAGACATACTTATCAACAGAGACACTGAACAATCAGACCTGGTTGATTAAAATATTCTGCTAAACTTCAGTCTCTTTGAAAAAGGCATCGCCCTTTAAGGATGCATGATATTATTAGTTTGACTCCAGTAATGGCTGATTAATGCTTCAAGGGCTAATATCATCAATATGTATATTTCTGCTATATCTTCTGCCAATATTTAAGCTGTATACAGTATAAGCGTTAAGTTAACAAAGTTCATGTTTATGAACTTTGATTTCAAGTATAAGCTCTAAAAATAGGGCTGATTTTCTACCCATAGGTCTATGTGTAGATGAAGCTAGATTTTACTGTTAAAATATATTTTAGAATTAAATCCGAGCCATTTTGTATTGTTTGAGGGAATGTTCGGGCGGTGGGATGGTTGGGATGGGCTGGGGTGGGATGGATACTGGGAAAATTCTTTCATACTATCATAATGCAACCAAGGATATGCCTGTGTAAATTTGTTCCCATGATGTGTGTTGCAAACAAGCATATGATTATGTTATAAATCGAAAACTAATAAAAATTGTTAAACCAAAAAAAATATTTTGGATATATGTACATGTAATCTAAGAAGACTAGTGTCAGTTGTTTTGACGTGTCAGTATCATTGTTGGTACTGACTGAAATAACTGTTGAAATATCCATGTACTGGGTTTCAGTAATAATCCAACATTGTGCATCCTACTGTTCTCTGCTATATGATGCACTTAAATACACAAGTATTTGACTGCATTATAGGGACATTAAAACTCACAACATTCTTAATCGGTGGACTAATTCTGCAGCACAACAGCTTCATAAGGTATCAATGATTACTCCTCCCGCTGACTGATGGCAGCTGCAGCAAAGGTTAATTAATGAGCAGTGGCAGGAGCGATGGCTGCCGGCGAGGGAGAGGCTCCTCCGGGACTTGGACTCACCAGCGGAGGAAGATAAAGGTGGAACAGGGGAGGGTATGACTACTCAGCTGAAATTGAGTCTCCTCTCTTTTTTTTTTTTCTTGGCGGATAACCTACGTGTACTTAATAGTCTGAGAAAGAGACTTGATCACTTCCCTGAGCTGCTGCGTGCAGAATTAGATTATAAAGCAGCTTTTCATCATTTCCTCCTATAAAACCTTATTCCATGCAATGATTATGTATTGGTTATCAAACATCAAAGATAATGTGAGAGCAAAAAAAAGCTTCCATCTTAAATTAGTTCTGCAAATCTGCTTCTTGTGATCAGACTTCAAAAGGGTTTCATAAAGCAGATTTGTCTGTCTGTGCCGCAGCAGGAGGCGTTCGCAGTCTTATAGTCAGATGGGAAAACCCAGCGACGACATATAGATTTATTTATATCTTGTTTATAAGATGCCATTATATTTCACTGGTGGAGATTATCTCTGCACACTTTATCATATTATGTGAACTAGACTGATTAGCTTTAAGAGAAGATGCAATTTATGCTTCATGCTGATAAAAGGTCTGATGGTAGATCTGTGTTACATTCACAACAGCTATTAAAACTGTTGATACAGCCCTATAAAGGGTTTCAAACAAAAGTGTATTACCTTTTCCTTCAGATCATTTTGGGCTTTTTGGCCATTTTGAGACAGGAGAGCTATAAAAAGAGAGGAAATGCAGGGAAGGTATTTCTCAACCAGCACCTGGAGCAGGTGTCAAACCTCAGACAAGTACAAGAGCTGTAACAGAGCTAAACCAGCACCCTGCATGATGGTTCACCCACTGCTTAAACAGGAGGCTACTCATGAATAATATGCTTTACTAAAAATCACCTGTAAAGACATGCTGCTCAGCTCTGCCCACCTCCACTGCTCACATGTGTTGAACTGAGAATCTTTTTCAATAAAAGCTGCACCACTTAAAATGTGTTTATTAACATAGACCACATGCTTAATATTAAGAGAAAGAATGTATTAAACTTGACTTTCCAGTTTTAAGTTAGGAGCTTCTTGTGAAGCCAAATGTGAAGGACACTTTAACAGCTTTAAACCCTAGTTATTCACCATTATTCAACAAAGACAATGGGATCATGTTTAGTTAAAAAAATAAAAAGTAGACCTGAAGCAAATCTTAATAAATTAAGACTTCGTCCACACATAGGCAGCATATTTGAAAACAAATATTCTCCTATAACCTTGTGCAACAGCTGGATCTGTGTGACTCAATGTTTGTAATCATACAGATCCATCTTGACAAGCTCCAACCTACAATGATTGTGAGCAGCCCAAAGCGGGCCGGCCCAGTCAGCCCCCTTTGGAACAGGACGAGGTGGGAGCTACCTATGAGACAATGAGATTAGCATAGATGCTAACAGATTCAGTTGCAGTTTTATCAGATTTTGACCACATTTCTTTATCAAATGAAAAACAACTATCAACACTACAAACTTCTCTATGAAAAGGATGCTTTTGCTCCACTTTTGATTGTTTTGACGAGATTTTGTTTTACAAAGTGGCATATGTTCTGTAGCGCAGTAGTAGACATCTAATATATTATCTGATTGGCCCGGAATAAATGTGACTGACGAAACGATCATCCAATCACCTGCCAGATGTGCTTTTGAAAGGTTCTGCCCTCATCAAACACTTTCTACGGGCTCTTTCTCAGAGGAACTAATGAAATAAATTGAATAATCCATCTGGTGCGTCAGGTTAGTTTTCTTCCACTGTTTTCAAAAAAATCTCTCCACACACGACAGGTTTTCCAAAACAGTTTACCAACATAAATGTGGAAAAATGGTTCATAAAGCTCTTAATAGGTCCTTCTTATTTATCTGATTTGCTTTTACCATATGAGCCTAATGTAGTATTCTATCATGCAAAGAAGATATATCTTACAACGGAGGATAAGGGCCACGTAAAAAAAAAAAAAAGTATAGTTACAAGAATACAGTCGAAAAGTTACAAGAATAATCTCGTAAAGTTAGGAGAATAAAGTCGAAAAGTTACAAGAATAAAGTCATAAAGTTACGAGAGTAGAATTAATAAATCTATTTAAATTAAGCTAGAAAACAAGAAACCAGAAGAGCAGCCATCCGCCTACGCAGAGAGGATGAAATGAGAGCGTCTTCTTGATTAAGGTATGCTTTTATTGATCTAAAGTTTTGACTAATAGCCTTCTTAATGTTTTTATTCTCGTAACTTTTTTACTTTATTCTTGTAACTTTACGAGATTATTCTCGTAACTTTTCGACTTTATTCTCGTAACTTTATGAGATGATTCTCGTAACTTTTTTACTTTATTCCCGTAACTTTGTGAATTTATTCTCGTAACTTTACTTTTTTTTTTAAAACATACTTTGTTTTTTACGTGGCCCTAATCCTCTGTCATAATATTTAACTTTTTATTTGACATACAAAAAAAGGACAGTATGAGGTATTGAAGAGCAAATACCTAAAATGAGTTTAAATTTGATAAGATCCTGTCATTATTTGAGATTTAAGTTGAAACTAAGGTGGTATGATCTTTTATAAGCTTACACGTGACACTAATATTGGGTGGATCTGCTGCTCTTTAACCCATTAAGCCTGAAAACACAAATTATAGCCAGAAAATTTATTTTTTTTTTTTTTTGAGCTGAAATAATTATTTCTCTTTTTACTGAAATCCAAAAAAACTCAAAATTTCCATAAAATTTAACATATATATTTTTTTGTATCTCATTTGATACAATAGACATTTTTGGCAACTGATAATCCACATGAGGACATTTTAACCATTTATCTGATTGTATTCAGATGTTTTTTTTAGTAATTTGATGATGTTGTTTATCATATTGATAAGATTGAGGTATCATAAAAATATGTATCAAATATGAAACAACAGGCTTTAAGGGGTTAAAACACCAGAAGGGGTCTCCAGTCCCTGGGGTTGCTTCTTTGGGGGTCACAGGTTGAAAGCACCACAACATGCTAACATCCTCTACCTCCTACAAAGCAGTGAACACAACCAAGGCAAAGTGATGGTGCAGTAAATCCACACCTATTTCTAACAAAGATCAAGAGAGAGCAGAGCAAATGGGGTCCATAGATCCAACATTGTGTTTGTGGTCCTTCGTACTTAAAGTTTAATGAGCATGATGTGCTGGAAGCCTCCGAGTCCATGGCTATTATCTGAGGCCAAAGTGTGCACGTGAGGAATCCCTGCTTTAATACACTCCATTCTGCCTGTTTATTGGGTTACTTAGGCTGTGGAGATCTCAGAGATTTGCTCTGAGGAAGTATTTACAATTTTCTCATTTTCCAGGCACCCAAGATGCCAGGGGGAAAGTGAGGAGGATTATAAGGGCCCATGACTGCTAGGGCGCCCTAAAAATGGTGTAATAGCAGCAACATTTTGATATTTTTAAGATGTCTTTAGTCTTCTTTATTTTTTACAGATTGTTTTTTGGCATTTTGTGCCTTTATTGACAGGAGAGAGAGAGAGACAGTGGACAGGCTTGTGTAAGGGGATATTTGCCGCATCCACGGAAATTTTTTTGAGAGCATTAACTTTTCAGAAAAATAAAGTTCATCTGGAACTAACCGACTCAGGTCACATATTCCTCCGCGCAGCGCTGCCAAAGTTCCAGATAAACTTTGTTTTTCCGAAAAGTTAATGCACTCAAAAAAAATTCTAGGTAACCCTCTTAAACTGTGGTATTATTTTTTGATGGGAGTTCTTGTAGGCGGAGAAACTACCCTTTGTATTTGGTACAATACTTCCCTGTTTGCGGCTGGTTCTGCGTCACAAACTTTTACAAATTGTGGCTTACTGAGGAAGAGGAGAGGACTTTCTACTGCATCTAATGTACTTAGTGGCCATAACGAGCTCATACAACCCCACTTCAAAAAAACTGAACTTTAAATAATTAGAATTAGTCTAGTTTTGTAATTTTATGACATCATATTTATTTCATTATTTGCTCAAAGGATGTATGGTTTAAAAAAACGTGCAGAAATGGTTTGGGATAGGGCCCCATGTGAGGGCCCAAAATTTCTGGCAGTGCACCGGCTGTGGTAATAAGTCACAAACAGAATTATTCAATGTGGGGAGAAACTGAACATAAAACAATAATTTCTGTAAAAATAAGACGCCTGATGCAAAGTAATTTAGATTTGAATCTGTTTTGACTTATTTTACCGGGTGAATCAGAAATTCTGTCTTAGTCAAACTCAGAGCTGTGCACATGTTTTATGCACCAATATTTCCACTGACTCCCTGATTCTAAATCCATCAACAAAGGCCGCTGAACTAAAAGCAGATTCAAGTCCGAACATGAGGAAACCTCCCTTGTGAAGCATTTGCCTGTTAGCTTTTCTCCATTAATACCCACCGTGCCCTGCCTGCAGGGATTACACAGAGAGGACCCTGCCAGGCCTTCGACGGTTACAGGAGGGATCGAGAACAAATGACTGATGAAATAACTGACTCACTGTGACCGTTTCACAGACATGAGACACGGCATCTCTCAAAGCCCGTGTCTGTTCAAGTCCTCGTCTCAGCCCGAGCATGACATAAGAATTTCCTGACATGTTTTTAATTGTTAGCCCCTGAACGTCAGCTGTACACAGCAATTAGGCTTCTGTCATGCATGTCTAATAAAATGGAGATTTTGCTGCTGCACAAGGAGCAGTTTTACTCTCATCTGCGAGCTGTTTCCATAGCGAGGCTGTTTACAAATGAAGATTTATGTTCTGGCTTTTGTACGGAGAGATAATAGCCGCTTAATATGAGAATAAAAGGAGCTGCTTTGGGTTGTAAAATGACTTGATGCATCCTTTAATCATTGTGCAAGAAAATGTGCTAAATATACAATGGATGATTCTACAAACCCAAAAATGTTAAATTTGTAGAATCCACATATTTTATTCTACAAACTCTCTTGTTTTGCTAACTGGTAGCACTGAAAAGAACCAAAACTTAAAGCTATATCTATTTTAATCAGAAGATGCAATAATACTTCAAAATAGCAGATAAACTTTCATCCATCATTTTAGTGTAGATGAGTTTTCTTCTGAAAAGCTGCAAATGATTCAGTGGAAAAAAGTTACCAGTGTTTAAATGTATTTCAGACTTAATATGTATATTTTGATAACTAAAAACAAAAAAAATGTCCTGAACTTTCTGTGTTAAAATACACAATATAAAAAACATGTTTGTGTATCGTGGACTGCAGGCAGGTTTTTCCTGTGATTCTGATGATTGAGGAAAAAAAACAGTATTTTGGTGTCAAAACTGCTCACATTTTGTGCAGTTTAGACAATTTACAGGGTTTGCCTCTGCTTTTTAAAAACTGAACGATGAGCACTGAGGGAGTTTGACCGAGTCTGCTGTGACCCAAATGTTTTGGTACCACAAAGTTCCAAAAGCTTTTGTTCATTTTTCACAATTTGCAGGCAGTTGATTTTTACTGATGATCAATGAAACTGAAAGCCTAGTCAGTGCTGTACAGAACAGGAAATTGCCAATCAGGAAAAAACTTGCCAATTTTGTTGAACAAAAAGACAACTTATAAGGACTCATGCTCATGTTTTAGTGATAAAACTCTGCCCATGTTTAATTGCACTAAGGCCACCCCACAGAAGTTTGTCTGCAGTCTGTTGATAAAACAAAAGAGACTTCCTGACATCATGTTCCTGTGCTTGTTGTTTGTTACTGAGACATTCATACGCATACCTTTCTATTTCTCTAATACCACTTTTTAAAAGGAACTGAAATGCAGCCTGTAATTTACCAATGATTTTGAAAAATTATAAAAGCCTCATAAAACCAACATAGTGTACATATGTATAGATATCGATAGCCCTGAACAAATGTATTAGACCACCTGTGATAAAAAAAAAGAGAAATCATAAATATTATAGAAATATTGCAAAAACTAAATGTACCTTTTTATACCCAAATTTGAGTTCAAAGGGGTTTTTCTGAGAAGACAAAAATAAATCAAGCATAACCACTAAAACTATTTTCTTTTCAGGAATACAAAGGCAGAAGTGGCGTAAACCTTATATATATGTGTGTGTGTATAATTTATTGTCTATACTTACTTTTTGTCACAAAGAGCTTGTCAATGGCCAATATTTTTGGACAGTATACTGGATTTTGCCTGAATCTTCAGTGTTTTCACACCGACAACATTTTTGGGAAATTAAGGCATTGCACAAAAGTGACCTTGCAATATTTGATGACCAAATTCTGCAAAATATTTTTGGGGTGTAGGGGTTAACTTACACAGTTTTGCAACTGTAATAAAGAGATTTCCCAATATTTCAGATTATTGCCAATATTAAAAGCAATCTAATCAGCATGCTCAGGACAACAGGACATCTTTAAACAGTTAAAAACAAAATTTTTGCCCTTGATGGTTGTCCAAGACCTCTATTTTGTTGCCATGGTATTAAACAGGAACATATATTATTTATATATTAATACATCAAAGTTCACTGTTACTGTGACAATCCTTAGTAAAACAAAGAACACATACAGATATATTTATGAATTTATTATTTTCTTTACATTGTCTCCACTTCCTCACATAAAGGAGAAAAAAAAACTTTTATAAAGAAAAATGATTGTAATTCAAGGCCACAGAAGCAAGGAACCATATCCCCACGAGCAAATACAAAACAGAGTCGGTAACAGGATTGCAACACCAAAGTGAAAGCATGTCTGCCAAGTCTACACATTCAAAGAGCACGAACATCAAACAGGTTTTCCAGGCAGTCAGGGGTTCTCAGTGTTCATCCAGAAAGAAAGTAAACACCACTGTCTCTAACCGAGGGAGGAAAGATGAATATTTCCACAGTACGGGAAGGTTAGGTTTTAGGTTTCGGCTGCAGAAAAAAAGAGTCTGTGTGTGAATCCATTTGCAGATCGAAGATGTTTGAGCATCAAAGGTTAGGAGCTTTTTTTTAACCAGGACATTGAGCAGAATAACACAGAGAGGAAGTAACCTCTGACTTCTCTTCCCTCTGGCTTCACCTAAAATTCATCTGTTCGGGTCAGGGCTCAGCGGTGGTGGACGCTAACAGTCCATTTACTTGAGCACTTCACCAAAGTGCATCATAACTTTTCAAGAATGCTGCCCACTCTTTAAAATAAAATTCAAGGCCTTTTTAAGCTCAAATGAGAAAAATGAATACAGTTTTGAGATATCTCATTTGATTTTATGTGGACCTCAGAGTCCACGACTCCCATCATTAAAATTTCAGCAGCTGTTTTTGCATCCTGAAGAAGCCTCCTGATACTTTACATCTCACAGCCAAAATTCCTTTAACTTGCATTCCTTCATCTCCTTCCCCGAAACCTCTTGGACTTCAAACCTTCCTTGAATTTTCCAACAGCATTAACACCAAAAGATTAATATTCATATCTAACATGGAGCAGATTAGATGGAGCACTTGCCAGTTATTAAAGCTCACATCTGAACTGGCAGCGTGAAACAATCACTGCAAATAATTTACACATTAAAAGCTGGAATCTTCTCTTAACATCCTAGTCAGGTGGGTATGCACAAGTTTCCACTGGGTACTCCGGTTTCTTCCTGAACACCAAAAACATGCTTGCTATGTTTAAAAGTTGACTTTAAGTATTTTAACAGAAGGAGCATCCATTCATGCTCTATGCTGCATTTCCCTCTTGGGGTCACAGTGGGCTGAAGCCTAACCACTCACACCAAAGGTCACTTTTGGGTCACCACTAAACCTGATGAGCATGTTTCTGGTCTGTGGGAGGAAGCCGGAGTACCCAGAGAAAATCCACACATGCTTTGGGAGAACATCCAAACTTCACAGAATCTTTCTCTAGTTTCTCTATGGACACCACACTATGAATTGTGGGATGTGTAACATTTTTAGAGTCTTGCACCTTTGCCCTTTCTCTGTTTGCAGAGAATCAATATTTTGTAGGAATGATTTTTTCTGGATCAGTGGTTCTCAGATTATTTGGCATGGCCCCCTGATGCGCCTCTGGGATTTGTACAATCATAACTCACAACTATACAACTACTAATTGATTAGATTAAATAGGGATGCATGATATCATCCGTATGATATCTGCATCAGCAGATATTTGCTTCAAAAGCTTAATATCTGTAAAAGCAGATATAAAATTTTCTGCTGATATTTTAAGTTTTTGCATACTATTTTTTTGAAAGTAAAAGCTGTAAAAATAAGAGATGATTTTAATTTGAATAAAAATGGCAAAAACTATAACAGCCATTCTCACGATATTGAGATCGTGGATATAAAAACATGAATACGACTATTTTTATTTCATAAACTGTATGCAAACATTGGGCTTAAATGCTTTTGACACTGTCGTTCTGAACATTCAATAATAAGCAATACATTGAAATATAATAAAAATGAAAATTTATACAAATAATGATAGGTGGAAAAAAGACATAACAAGTGCAAAAGATCCTGTTGCACAAAAAATATTAAACCTCAATTATTTATTTTTTTAATATCATAGGAGTCAGGATATTGTCTTTGAAACTGAAACTTGAATAATTCCCCTTCTGTTTTATATATAGTGTAGGTGTAATTTAATAAAAAATATTTTCAGTTTATCATATCATCAATATGGTTATTTGTTTAAATAAGTCTTAATATATTAAAACATTAGATATCAGCAGAAAATGAATATTGTTTATCCCCTGTTTTGAATTTATTTAATCATTTATCTGTGTTCATTTAGTTGTACATTAGCAAATGCTGGAAAAACTGTTGAAACAAATGTTTAAAAGGTTTGGAGTTAATGACGTTGAAGCAGATTGAAGGTGCAATACTTTAGAGATTTACCCATTTATGTGTGACCTGTCAGGTTTAAATGTGTGTCGCAAAGATTTATCACATTTTATAATGAATTCTTCAGAGGAATACTGTTATCAGTCAGTTTTCAGACTTTCCAGATAAACATGGACAAACTGAAAAGATACAGTGACATCTGGTCAGAGGCTATTTTTATGGTATGAACAAGAGGTGTATGAAAATACCAAAACATCAATATATCACAGTATTATGTGGTGTAATATTGTATTGACATTTTTAGTTTGTGATGTTTTATTACTCAATAATTCATTAACATTGGGACAATCTTTCTGAACTTTAGTGCAGCCTCAAGCCATTAAGTCGTCTTTTCTACTCTCCCTCTCTCTTTGACTTTAAATGTCATTTTTCTCTGTCACTGAGACAGACATGGTTTATAAATATTTCAGGGACCATGCTTTAAACAGCACTGATTCGAAATGTTTTTTACATGCAGTAAAAAGGGTTCTTCATGCTCTGAAAAAATGACAAACAAAAGATTTTAGTGAAAAAAATTACAATGTGTTTTCCTGTTCATTATATCATGATTTATGATTTATTTTTATCGATGTGCTTATAAAGCGATATCACTTGAGTGTGCTTTTTATCTTTCGACGCTGCTTTTATTTCCAGTTTTAGACACAGGCAGCATCTTTTATTCTTTATTTAACTCTTTATTTAATAATAATTTCCTTTTATCTGTTGGTAATTTTAGCCTTTTTAATTTGCTTCCTCCTTTTTATCTTTGGGAATATTAATCTTTTATTTATTTTGCTCTCTTTTCTGTCATTTGTGGCTCTTGCATGGTTTACCACTGTTCTGTTTTAACTCTTACACTTTTGGTCATTGTATTCCTCACATTTCTCTTTTATTTACCTTTTATTCTCTTGTTTATCTTACATTTTGTCTGTGAAGTACTTTGCAACCCTATTTTGAAAAGTGCTATAAAAATAAAGTTTATTATTACTTTATGGTATCATCACTCATGTACTGCGATAAGCATCTCCAGATTCTTGCTAATGTGTATTTTTTATGTGTATATTTATATCTGCATATAGAGTATGTGTATTCATAAAGTTAAGAGTTTGTCTTCAGCCTGCTCTATTGAAAAGTGTATTGAGATAACATTTGCTATGAATTGGTGCTATACAAATAAAGATTGATTGGTTGATTGGTAATACACACCTCTAGTTCGAACACAGTGCGCCTTGAGATTTTAGCCTGATTTCAGGTTGAGCAAAAAAGATTAAAAAACAGTGATGAAGAAGTTTGTTGGCTTAGTTCTAGGGTTAAAAACATAGCTTTGAGCATTTGGGATGCACGTCAGCATCAGTTTGACATCGGTGTTGGCCAAAATTGTCTGTTTCTGCAAACACTGACAACTCTCAAATGAATGTGGGCTGAACAGTTATCAGGCTCAGGTGTTTATCTGTTGTCAAACTCATTAAATGGTGACGTATGACGGCAGATTTAGAGAAGATGTTTTCTATAGGGCAGTGAAAATGACCAGTTTGACTAACAGTGATCTGTTTACCTGGGGCCGTGGGAGAATTACACCACGAGGCTATCAGAAAACTTGGTATCAGCATCAGCTCAAAATGATCTTAGCCCCGTAAAGCCTGTTGTATCGTATGTGATACGTACTTTTATGATAACTCTACCTAATCAATATGATCAAGAAATTACAAAAAAAACATGAGTACAATCTGATAAATGATTAAAATGTCCTCAAGTGGATTATCAGTTACCAAAAACACCTAATGTATCAAATAAACAAAACAACAAAAACAAAAAATAAATTTTGAATTTTTTTTTGGGATTTCAGTAGAAAGTGAAATAAACATTTCAGCTACACAAAATTAGAATTTTCTGGCTATAATTTGTGTTTTCAGGCTTTGAAGGGCTAAACATGGTTATGTGCATCAGCTGATTTTTCACAATCTGTGCATCACTGATCAGAATTTAAGAAAATGCTGATCAAGGACTTGAAGTGAGAATCTGACTTCCTGAACCAGAGCTGTGTTGATCTCTATGATGGCTAAAGCGGAGAAAGACTTATACTCTTATCAAATCACTGAGCATCTGAGCATTAGAGAGAATCGATGATTTGACTCAAGCAACAGAGATGTGTTTATTATCCACCACTGCCTCCCGCTGAACCCTTTCAAAACAAAAGCTCCAGAAAGATCATCTAATTTGAGATAGACCATTGAGGAAATAGAGACTTGTGCTGTTTCCATTTCCTCTGGGTCATTTTTCCTCTTTCCAGGGAAGACGGTACAGAATAAGCCTCAGTTATGGCAGATTAATACGAGTAGCTGAGGGGGGATGCTTTGGGAAATTGCTTTGACTCGAAATGTGTCGAGGATGACAGGTTGTTTTTTTCATCCAGTTTGATCCCTATTAAGCACTTCCCTCTGATCTAATTCAATAAATGCCAAGGGGAGTTATATTAATCATATTCCTCCCATGATTCTTTGGGAAAATGTGTCTTTGGAAGCCATAAATACTTTCTTCCTTCCAGTCCTCGGAGGTTTTACATTTCCAAGCTAACCGAGTACCTACATAAAAGTTTGGCTTTGGATAAATGCACGACATACAATCAAAAGTGGAAAGTACGAGGCTGTCAAGCTGTAAAGACATCTTAGAGCTTTAAAATAGTCCCTTTTTTAATGAAAATACATCCATATCATTCAGAGAGCACTACTGTCATTGATTTCTTTAAATATATTGCAGTATTTCTCAGTTTTAAAGGGAACAGCAAGCATGAGATTCAGAAATTAAATCCTTGACAGCCCAAAGTTGCTCCTGAAGCCACAAATTATAAAAACTGTCAATAAATAAGCATCCTAATAAGCCTCATAACATTTTCATACCACATCACTAAATGTCCCTTGGCTACATCCTCCAAAATAACAGCAGCAATAACAGTTATGGATTTTTACACAGACATTAAACATGAAGGTAAATGCCAGATTTTCATCTCCAATTAAGACGTACAGCATTTAGTATTCACCCGGAAAATAAACCCAAGATTTGTGCTGATAGAGGCATTCATCTGTAGGGCTGGGAAATACAGTGAATTTAAGAAGTTCTAATGTTTTTTTTTAATCTCATCTATCTCATATATCAGAGTTTATCAACCTTTTTTTCTGTTGAGGCACCCTAAAAAAATATGAAAAGTCACCAAAGGCAAAATATGCTATCAAAAGGAAAACTTTAGATCCCTCTGACTTACAAACTAGAGGGGTTCTTATCGGAAATACAACAACTAGGGATGGGAATTGATAAGATTCTATCATTACCAGCCATGATCAGTTCTGCTTATCGATCTGATTCCATTAGCAATTCCCGTGGACTTCCTGAATGGACAGCAATGGACCTACACAAGTTTTTAGTGGCAAAAATGTCCAACATGCCACTCTTCATTGTTAAAACAACGCTGCAAAAATGAATGCTTCAAGTTTCTGGTGTTTTCACTCACCAAAATTGTGCTGCAGATGTAATTTTGTCAAGAAATTGAGCCACAGCTTTGACTACTGCTGCCTCTTGTCTGACATGATTACATCTTTAATTTCTCTCCTGTTGTTTCTTCTGAGTTTCACTGAGAAGAGCTTTACTGGCTGTGATTTTTTTTAAACATGCAAATAGGGAATTAAGGGAATCGTTAACCAAAATCACCAATATATCGATTTCTGGAGGGAGTTGTCACTGACCCTCAGCTGGAATTGGTTTTGATTTCCATCCCTGACAACAACTCATGACTGTAAATCAGTCATAAGAATCCTGAGCCTAAGATACTGCACACAGCCTTGATATTATTTGAGCCAATACTTAGCTGGCTTTCAGGGCTCTCCCTGACAATTTAGCAAGTTTCATCATTACTTGCTCTTGTCAGTGTTGTCAACTTTTCAAACAAAAAAAAATCATAATTTTATTTTCCCTCACTGATGGGGCACCGCTGGATGGTGAAGGTGATGGCTCAGATTTAGGATAAAAATGCTAAATTGTTTGCAGCAGCTGCTTAAGTTTATCTAGCACACTCCAGAAACACCTACCAGCTGAAAAAGAAATGCTATTTATAACAAATATATTGACGTAGGCCAATTCACTAACTGAGACTTTAAATTTGTGATTTTAGGATCAGGAATGGGAAACGAAAACCAATCCCAGTTGAGAATCAATAATAACTCCCTCAAGGAATTGGTATCACTTGTCTTTTTGCTTATTAACTACGTTATCAATTCCTTCCACTCTATTTTGCATGCTTTGTAAATGAAGGACGTCGTGCGCTCATCAGAGACAGTCCACAGAAACAACAACAAAGAAGTCAAAAATCACGGCAGACAGGGAGCAGAAGTGATCAAAACTGTGTCCCAATTTTTTGTAAAAAAAAGGCTAACTGCAAAAGAGTGTCACATGTTTGACATTACCGCCACTGAAAACCTGTGTATGCCAACTCTGTTCTAGGCAGAAAATCTGCGGGAATTGATGACGGAATTGTTAAAGAATCAAATCAATAAGGAGAAACGTTCATGAAATTTGTATAAATAAAATCTGCAAATGAGACTATTTTGTCTCACTCATTCAGAAATAATCTGTAAAATCCAAACACTTGGTGCATTTTTTATATTGTTCAAAGGCACCCCTGACAAAGCCAGAAGCCGTATGGCCCAATCACCTCTTCCTGCTTCTTTAGAGCTACAAGCTACGTGATACAAGCTACGAGCTACAAGCAACACAACAGCGGGAAGCGATTAGCATAGATGCTAACAGCGTCAGCAGCAGTTTTAACCGTTCTGGACCACATTTTGTTATATAATGAAGAAAAAACAACAATACTGAAAGCATTCTCTGCAGACATGATGTATTCGCTCCACCTCTGACATGTTTCGGTGATAGTTCGTTCGATGTAGCGGCTAACGTCTCGGCCCAGATGGACTCGTGAAATATATTAAACGGTCCAACTGGTGTGTCAGGTTATGACAGACAGAGAATCTGGCAAATCCACCTTCTTACTGATGAATGTTAACATAAACAAAAACAACATTTCATCTCTTAAAGAATGAAATGTTGTTTTTCTTTGTTTTCTATCTGTTCCTACCACAAATAAACTGTCACGATAAGACGGACAGGTCACTTTTAGTGAAGTAGAACCTTTTTACTTCTGCCAAAAATATCAACGTTGGTAATGGTGAGTACAGAAATATCAAAATATCTGCAAACATCCAATACAGTGCATCTCTAAGTATAATTAACAGGGATGGGTATAAAAACTGTACCAGGGTGGTACGGATACCAAAACATCCAATGCCAACCAAACCAAATAACAACACAGGTTTAGGTGCATTATTCAGTAGGGATGCTTAATATTATTGGACCAATATTGACGTATATTTGCCTAAAAGGTAGATTATTTGTATCAGCAGGTATTTTTTTTTTTTTATTCTTTACAACAGATATTTTGACCATTAAATTATCCATAAATATCCCACAACTAGGCTGTAATATTAGCTGAATGTACAATGTAACATACTGGTTTACTTTACCACTACTGAATGCCCACTTTTATAAATCAAAGTGATGATTCAACGCACACAGAACGATTTCAAACAGCCTAAGAGGCAGAAGTCAACTCTTGTTACATTCTCGCAACATTAAGTGCCAACAATTCGCGCTTTAAAACCAAGGTTCAGAGCATTTTGAGCAGAAAAAACTGTGGAAATGTCAAACGATATAAAGTTTATCCATCTAAATACGTGATGTGATTTTTGGTCCATAATTCCCAGCCCTACCTCTACAACAGTTTAAGTCTTATGCTTCATTTGCGTGCAGTGCTGCAAGTCAAGAGTGAAATTCTGCTGAGGGAGAACAACAGCAGACGCTCCCTTTCACCAGTCTAAATGTAAAATATATTCCTCCCTCACAAACATCTGTTGCTGTAGTTTGAACAAAACCTCACATACACCCAAATAATAACAGAGAAAAAAACACATCTTTGAAATTTAAGGTCAGTGCAAAACAAAATCTTTTCAGAACACGTTAGACTGTCAGCTACAGTAAACAAGACAGCTCTTACAGCAAAACCCTCAAATCTCAGCGAGTGTATCTGCGGAGTTTCAAGTCAAAAATCGTCATTACATCTGATATAAGCTTCATGCCGTATACCTCACAAGCCCAGACAAGCCTCTTATTTTGAAATAGCAGAAAAAAACCTGATTTGCTTGTGATAATACAAAAATCTTGAGACAGGGCAAAGGGGCTTGAAGTTGAAAATCAATCTTGAAGGTGCCGTACGTCTCACTCCAAGGAACATCTGCTGCCCTATTTGTGATGTTTTTTCCACTCAATACAATATTGACTCCATATTTGCTTTTTGTTACTTAACACAGAATGTTTATGTGGCGTTCTTAGGTGAATATGGCTCATTATTTTAACCTAAAACAAACATATAGCTAAGTTTAGATCATATTAATATATTTTTATCAAATTACACTTTAAGTAAGTCAACTTTGCCAAAGTAGTTCACATAAAAATCATATTTCAACATGTGAAGAGTGAACAGAGATGGGCTAAGGCTAAGAGATGCACGACTAAACTGTCATCTCTATACAACTCAAAGCATCATCGTATGCCATGTGTCAGGTTTTTCAAACATTCCCTTCAAGTCAATAAAGTTTTTAATAAGCATGTAGATATTTCTGATTGAAACTAGGCAAATACACAAGCTGAGGAGTCTTTTTGCAAAGTCCTTACAGCAAAAACTCAGATCTTAGCAAGAGCATTTGTTTCAAAGTATGTCATTTTACTCATTAAGAGGCACACTCTTCTGATAAACATCTTTCTAAGAGATAAAAAGCAAACAAAAGGAGGCATTACGTGCATGTTGTTCATAAATATATTGTGAAATGAGGTGACATGTCTAAAAATAAAAATAACCAGCTTTGAATTTGTTAGTATTTGTCATCATAGTTGAAATGTTCATACTCTATTGACTTTTTCACTTTAAAAAGTAATGCAGTAATGCAGAAAAAGTTAGGCCTGGTGATGTGCTCAATATAAGATCTAACAAGTCACATTGAAATATTCCAAAAACTTCCCTTCATTTGCAGTTTTTTAGTATCACTGATTATAAATTGGTCTTAAACTCTTGTAGGAAATTAGTTTTTGTCAATAATGCAAAAACTCAAATCTTATCATCTTATTAAAGTCAATATAAGCCACATTCACCATGAACGTCCACATAAACATTGTAAACGAGATTAAAAGCAAAAATATAAGGCCTGATAACATTTACTATTTGAACTAAAGTATGTCAATTCCAGATGACTATAAAGTATAATGTGCTTGCCCCTTTGGTATTTTTTTTACAAATCACAAGCATTTCAGGACTTACTCTTCTTCTACCATCAACAAAAAAGCATATTGTTGTGAATTTGTCAACTCAAAAATGACCATAATGAAGTCATGTTCAGAAAAATATGCACAGCACACTTGCTAAAATTTGAGCTTTTACAGAATCCATAAAGCAAATCTCAAATCTTAACTCCAGTAGAATATGTCATAAAGTTGTTTGAAAGCACATTCACCAGAAAAGATCTGAAAAACAACTTATTACAAGATACAAAAGGCAGAAACAAGGCTGAATTTACTTGTAGTATCTCCAAATGGGGAAGGGCGTCTTTAAAGGGAGGACAATTTGCTATCTTAGTGAGAGCAGTGCATCTCATTTTGTGAGATATTTACAGCCCAAATAGCAAATTTTCATCCATTTCAAGCTATTCTGGGAGTATTTCTGCCTTTCTGCCCTTGAAATGAGACGTTTTCTGGCTTATATAAAGTGTAATAAGGTTTTAAAGATAAGCAGACTTTCTCAGATTTGAGTTTTTGCAGTGCTGACCAGCAGCAGGAAAGTTAACTCCCAAACCTTGTGTACCCCAGCCTCTTCATCACACCCCCACATATGTCCTCTATTAGCCTGACATCGTTCCGGGGCATATTCTGCCTCCACACATTAATGTTGGCTGGTGAGATGTCTCCTTCATACATCAGGTTGTACAGGTTCGTGGAGGTGGTGAAAATAAGTTGGTTGAGGGCTGCGGGTGAAACCGGCACCCCCAAGAATGTGTGTATGGTCTCCGCCGTCTCCTGCGGGAAGTTGACCACGTCCTCAAACCTCACTTGGAGGTAAGACTCCTCGGGGAGGCTCTCGCTCACCCTCAGCACTCCTGTGGTGTGAGCCAGCCACAGATGAGCCAGAATGAGGATAGGGTTTGTCTCAGAGCGGGACAGCAGTCTCTGGATTACTTTAAACTCCGGCGCCACGGTAGGGCACCCATCCCTGACAGTGTCCTCCTTGAATATCAAGGAAAGGTGCTGCGGGATGTTTTTGAGGGAGTAAAGGCTGGGCTTGCTGTTATAAACCATGAGATAAATCCATGCTCGAGGGTCTCTCACCAGGTATATAGTTCTTAATGAGGGTCCAACAACTTCCTGAATGAAAGGAAGTTTGAGTCCCCAGCTGCCGCTCCGCATATTAAGGACCACCCGGGCATTTGGGTACTCCGCAACGTGGCGTCTCATCTCCCGGACGTACTCTGCGTCTCTGTCCAAGCTGGCTCTGAGTTTGCCCTTCAGCTCAGACGCTGGCTCTCTCCTCCTGGATCTTTTCTTTCTGTCCCTGGAGGGGGCCGCTCTCGGGGGCTGTTTGACCCTGCTGCCCTCCACCAGCTGAATGTTCTGCAAGTGCAGCTTGGTGTTGTGGACCAGCGAGTGCAGCCAGCCCTGAATAATCTTGAACCGCCCGTGCACGGCGTCTGACCTTGACCACTCGCAGGCATCCACCAGGGAGTCAAACTCAAACTCTGTCTCAGGGATGTCCACGTGTTCCGTGGGGACCCTGATGTAAACAAAGTCTGAGATGTTGTAGAAAAGGTGCTTGAGTATTTCTGAGCCCGAACCTGGGAGGGTTGTTATGACGACGGTGGGGAGGGGGAGCCGTCGCTGCTCATAGAGTCTGATTTGTTTGTTTACTTCGCTTTTGGCACCCGCACCTTTCCATTTTACCCCACAGAGAAGCTGATCGCAGCTGTTAGAGACAAACAGCAGCTCAGCAATCCACAAGATGAGCACAGAGAGGAGAGCGTAACGCATCAGCCTGCTGAAGCAGACATAAAACTTTCTCTGCATGGTCAGAAATCCGATGGCCACACAGAGAACAACCCCGGCAATTACATTGACTGTGAAGCCAAAGTCAAAGAGCTGATTATCACTGCTGATTTGTTTGGGGATGAGCTGTGTCCCAAGGCCAAATCGGGTGATTTGATACCTATCCTCAACCTTACAGTGACCCCCAAATCCTAAATAAGCAAACCTCACTCCTATGTCTTTATAGTTTGTAGCAATAGAGACAATCCTCTCAGTGTTATTTATAATCAACGAAAGTCTCACACCATTTTTGCTGTTATCCACAAATCTACAGCTGGAAACTTTGACATATGGCCCGTGCAAAACATAAGCTACCCTGCTGACAGTGCTCGTCATTGGGAAAGTGACATTGACATACTGCGTCCACCTCTTCTTAAACTCGGCCGCCTGCTCTGCCTCCTGTATCCTCGTGTCAGGGCTGTGACCCTGGCTGTCGAACCAGAACATTTTATAATGAGCGTCCCACACGTCCATCATGGCGCCATTGAACCTGTCCATGAATCTGAAGGGGACGTACTTAAAGTCAATGTCCAGATTGTGGAAGAAAGCACTGAGGGACCTCACTGGCGAGTCGTCCCATTTTTCGACATGGTCGAGCACCAATAGGGTCTGAGAATTGAGCAGAACCAATGCTCTGAAGACGCTCTTTAGCCTCATGGCAGGGGAGTATGCCGATACAGCCTCCCCGCTCACGAACATCGCATCTCTATGCGAGGAGGCGACGATCACCTCCCCTCTCGAGTCGCCAACGCCTGCGTCGGTCCAGCGCAACCACTTGGCGCACTCCCCTAACTGACCCTCCCATGGATTGTTGCACTGACTTGTGGGTGAGGGGCTAAACACTAACACATTGTTAAGGTAGCTGTACTTTGGACCATAAAGTGCTTCAGAAACAAAAACCTGTCCATTAGGCGCAAAAGTAAAAGAGTTCTGATCAGGATGTTCGTGGCCTGGGTTGAAGCTGTTCCAACCTTCCACCCAGGAGTAAGGCTTGTCATGGACTATGTCGTAAACAGCCCGACCGCCAAGTTTGCCGGACTTAAAGGAGACAAACGTATTCCCTTGTCCGGTGGGCAGCCCTGCTCCATAAGTCACCACACCCCAGTTTGAGAAAATGTGCATTTTAGCTTTGCCAAAGTCATGCGGCGGCTGTGGCATGAGGTGATGGTTGTACCATATGTACTCTGTGTGAAGTGTGGCCCAGCGCTGGGCTGACGACTGCCCCATGGGTCCATCCTTGGGTCGGTGCTTTCTTATTTGTTGTGCCAGCCAGTTCCCTGTCCCGTTCTTCATGACAAATGTATCCAGGAAAACAAGCTGGCTCTCTGGACCATAGAACCAGTTGTAATTGGAGTCTGCTATCCCGACGGTTCTTTGAAACCCTGGCAGCAAAGTGGCGTAATAAAACCAGAAGTGTCCCCTCAGCCAGTTGTTGTGCAGGTTGTCAATATTGAAGTGGCGCTGAGCTAAAAAGACGTACTGCGTGATGGATTTGGCTGTGTAGCTCCCATATGCAACCCCCTCATCAAGAGAGCCATCAACTACATGATTGAGGAGGAACATGGTTTTCTCCATGTAGTTCACAGCCACTTGTTTCCAGATCATCGGTCTCTGGGTTGTCATGTGATCCA
This sequence comes from Cetoscarus ocellatus, assembly GCA_037902135.1. Taxonomy (NCBI): domain Eukaryota; kingdom Metazoa; phylum Chordata; class Actinopteri; order Labriformes; family Labridae; genus Cetoscarus; species Cetoscarus ocellatus. The sequence continues at coordinate 262,277 of JBAMNC010001675.1, forward strand.
GCCACTAATGCACCGGTTAAAATAGCTAAAATGTTTGTAGTCTGATGATTTTGCAGATACTGTTTCCCCCACCCTCTGTACTTTGACAGCTCATACAGCTCCTCCGTCTCAGCACGGATTTTTTTCAGATACACATCCCTCCTCTGTGCATCCAAGTAAGAGTAAATAAAATCATAAGCAGTAGCAAAGCCGGTGAGAGAGTGTGCCATGGGGACCTCATCATTTGGCGCGCTGGTCACCTTCCAGTCTGGATATGCGGCCATCCTATCCATAAACTTGACAAGGAACTGTAGGACAGCAGAGTCCTCTGGGCACAGCAGGCAGTAGAGTGCCAGGGGAGGCAGGTTGTTCCCATAAATCTCGTTCCACTTGCTTGTAAACTCGGCATGTTTGGCGGGGGGCATGTAGGAGGGAGCATTGGACAGCATGGTGAGCGCGGCGGCCCGAATGACTTTAAATATGTGGCTGTGGGTGGTGGAGGACCTCTGCCTCAAGTGCAACACATCCACTTGGTTAAAATACAGGTTGGGGTGGGAATCAGTGGGCTGGAGTCTCAGATCTTGTGTGAGCCTGACCTGGAGCAAATCGTCCGTGAAAATGTCTCTGTCGGTGGTGTTGAAGACCCCCGAGAAGGCTGTCCCCACTGCGAAGAGGGGTTGTAAAAAAAATAAATATACAACCCAGTTTACCGGCATGTTGACGGACAACTGTGAATCCATTTTTAAAAGTTTTTTACTTTTAAGTAATTGTCATTTCAGAGTAAAAGTCCTTTAAGAGTCCAACAATGCTTAAGAGAAAATGATGTAATATCAAAATCTCATGCATGACAGTCAAAAAGAGGGGGGAAACTTTAGTGCTAGAACAAACTTGATCCATATCCAGTGTAAAAATCTTGAAACAGTCTGCAAAGGCGTTGAAAAAGACATCACATCACATACATTTAAATGTCTGGTGGCTTAAATATCTTTCTCGCCTGTTCTGATGTAAAATCCAAGAGATTATAATCTCATGTCTGCACCTCCGTCCTTATATAAAAGGTGTGCTCCTGAAGACTGGCATCTCCCCCACCACCACCTCACCTCCTCATATTGATCTCCTCCCCAAAACATTTCCCCCCTAGAGCAAACATCAGTCAGCCCCAGTCCGTGTCCGGTCCAATCACAGCCGCCCAGAGGCACCGTGTGCAGCCCGAGCAAGCTGCATCATCCGCGGATATGAAGCTCAGGAACCTCGCATCTCCGCACAGCACATCTCTGTCCGTCCCCGCTGCAGAGACCCACACAAAACTGCCTCCTGCTTAAAACTGACAATTCTGATCGGGGGATTGATCTGTTTGCACTATTAATCCGCTGCTCTCGTTTTTTTCTTCCTCCACATGAAGTCCGGAAAGGAGGGAAAGTTGTCGTCACTCCTCAAGTATTCAAAGCATGAGACATTATTCAGCTTGTCCGCGGAAAACAGAACATCCAGAGAGGAGGAATAATCCACATGAACACTCAGTCTGTCTGCAGGTTTGTGGGTAAATCCGCCGCCGATGGAGACACACATCTCACAAGTAAAGGCTGCGTATGTGTGCGTAAATGTGCGCGTAAATGTGCGTCTGTGTGATCTCCGGACGCGTCTCCCGTTTGTGTCCTCGGCTCAGTCAGTTTGATTGTTTTTTCTGCCCCTGAATGGAAAATATTACACTGTACGGACTGTAGAGGGAGCCGTGAGTTCAGAAGCACAGCCTCCCCTCTGTCATGTTGAGAGCGGGGAGGCGGAATATTCATTTCACCCCTCTAGCTCTCTCTCTCTCTCTCTCTCTCATGCTGCTAACAGGGTGTTAAAATTATGTTTTGCAAAATTCTCGCCCTTTATTACGCCAGGAATATCTTTTTTAAAAGTGCTGTGAATATGCACTCAGTTTTGGACAGACACAGCTTTCATTCGCCAGGGGTGTAATCAAGGTTTAAGGGGCCCATGGGAGCAGTCAGATGCCCCCCAGTGAATTTAGCCATCTCTAAAGACAGAAAAAAAAAATCATATGGCCTATAACAGTTTTGACTCTGTTTTGAATTGATGACATCTGGGTTATGTATCCTTAGTATTAGTATTATTTTAAAACCACGGTAAATTGATGTTTTAAACCTCAGATGTGTAGGGAAAAAAATCATTCACATTGTCTGCATGGTGCAAACACATTGGCCAAATAAGTTTTTCTGTATCATGTAGACTGTGTGCATAAATGTCAAAATTCCATTCTCTGAATACTTGAAAAAATGAATAAACTTTATATAAAAAGACTCATCACATTGCAAATGATGTTTATATTTTTGCATGACATTAACATTCAACCATTCTCTATATACAGTGTTTATTTCTTGATTTAAAGTTTTGAGAGTTTATTATAATGTTAAGCTTTAAAAGGTCAAGGCCCAACACGGCCCTTTTACCCCTAATTTGGATGCTTCGGTCCACTGGTACCCTTAATTGAGACACTTATGAAACTAAGACTACAGAGGAAAATATATAAAAGCTGAAATTTTTCTCTCTAATACTCCTAACAGGATGTTGAAGTGATGTTTTGCAAAATTCTCGCCCATTACAACGCCAGGAAAATACAGAAAAAATCTGGCTCTGAACTTCCAACTTTTGATGTATCATTCTCAAACCTTTTTTTCAACCATAAGTTAAAATTCATTATCCTGACTACATAATATGATGCATCTAAATTAATCAGTGTGTGTAATTTGGCATTTGAATGTGTTTTAATTCCAGAGGTTTTAAAATCTTTCTATTTTTCTTAGTTTGCAGTTATAAATGTTACCATGTCAAAAGCTTTTACAAGTTCAGGACCAGTGGATGCCTTTTTCATCCATTCGGGCCACCTGACACCCATGACGCTGAGGCTACAGAGGGAAATTTGTAAGTCAGGACTGAGATGGACTTATTCTTTGATTGAATCTTTCTCTCTGTTTTTCTTATTTGGTTATCTAAACTTACTGCATATCATTCAGCTGGAACATTTTAAACAGTGTTGCCTGTATGCACTTATTTTTCATAGGAAGTGATTTATTTATTTCCAGGGGCATCATCAAGGTTTTTAGGGCCTAAAGGAAAATATGTAAAATTGGACCCCCCTCATCCCATTTCCAACTACTTGACAATTCTAAAGGCCTATGACTGACAGCGGCCCTAAAATGAAAAAAAAAAAGGTCATACTTTCCATAAATTATAAACTCGTCTGAATAAGCAAAGACTTTTCCATTATGTCCACCCATCCATCAGTCCACTATCTGTACCGCTTATCCGCTTGTCCAGGGGTCACGGGACTGACATTGGGCAAGAGGCAGGGTACACTCTGAGCCAACCGCCTGCAAATTGCAGGGCCACATAGAGAGACAGACAACCATTCATGGCACATACATAACTAAGGGCAATTTGGAATCACAAATTACCCTAATGAATATGTTTTTGGTCTGTGGGAGAAAGCCGCAGTGCCCATAGAGAACCCATGCATGCACAAGGAGAACATGCAAAATCCACACAGAAAGGTCCTGACAGACCCTGGGGATCGAACCAGCAACCTTCTTGCTGTGAGGCATGCGCACTTCCTGCTGCGTCACCATGCTGCCCCTTCATCTATTTTTGCCTTTTGTTATAACTGCAAGTAGGCATCATTGTGGTTCCCTCCATAATGCTAAAAAAAAATGAAGGAAAAAAAAAGTTTGGGTGCGTAAAAGTGGCCCAGCACCAAGAATTACTCACACTACAGTTGAACTCATTCTGTGCCTTTTTTCATTGGAGAAAGTCCCCTTTCATTAGGGAAAGGGACCACGGACGGAGCTAGCACCAATTGAAAACAAACTCTCTGTATCATTCACTTTTATATCAGAACACACTGGAACAACATTTATCCATGAAACAGTGTCTGGTAATAGGCCAACTGGGTCTTTGCACAATTGGGACTAAAGATTGAAAATCAGCTTTCAAAGTTGGCTGAGAAGTGAAATCTACTTAGCATACTATATTTATTTGGCACAGGGGAGATTCTTTTTCTGGATATTTAATCATACTTAGGGAACAAACAACAGTCCCACGTGCACAAGACTAAATATAATGTGAGACAAAAGAAATATCTCAGAGGAGCATGAAACTCTGTTTTTATGAATACACCAAGGTTTTTGTGTGCTGTACTCTAAAGATTTTAGGAATATGCTCAACTGTTTATACACAAGCTGTGACCTTTATAGTCATAGAAAAAGTCTTCTTTAGTGTCTAAATAGAAACTGAAATAATATTATGAACACATGCCTATGTCCATCCATCCATTCATCATCTTAAACATATGTCCCATTTTCAAGGGGAAGCTGGAGCTCAGCTATCATTTGCCAATAGCTGGAGCACACTCTGGATTGTACACTCTGCCCTTCAATCATAAGGCTTACAAACTGAAAGAAACAATCAGCAACTGACACTTACACAATCAGCTGGCAAATGTGTTTGGACTGTGAAAGGAAGCCAGACAGATGCACACATGCACAAAGTGAAAGTGAGAGCTCCTCAAAGAAAGGACCGTCCAACCAGGACTACCAGGATTAGGTTCTTCCTCAAGATGCTTACCTGCACTAGAGTTCAGGCAAGCTACAGCTACGTCACAAAGCAAAATGACTTGAAGTAATGTACAGCTAGAATCTATGTCATTAATCAGCTGACAAGCAGCTGGAGAGTGCTTCATTTATCAACATGTTTCATATTTCAGATGACAAGATGAAGTTAAAGGCAGTTTTACTCCTGGCTGGAACCATTAAACTCCTTGATTTTCACAACCTTCTAACACATTCACATTTGTTTGGTAGAGTTCCAGATATCATGATTTTTTAAAAAGGCTAACCAAATCTTAACTTGCACTTTCTGTGTTAATGTCAGATAGCTGAATCTCGGCTCTAGAACTCATTTAAAATCATGTCAGTGCCAAAGTGTACTGATTTAACATATCTATTAAAGGAATGTTTTGACATGTTTGGATACTGAACAGTCGGCCTTTTAATGTTTTGAAGGTCACGTTTGTGCCAGCAATGAGTGTTTTCATTGGTCAGGGGTAGGCTTACAGGATACAAAAGTTCAGAGACTAAATTTTCCAAATCACATTGCTGGTGTGTATATGACTGTGCATTGACTGGCTGTATTTGAAAAATGAAAATAACATGCAAATTCATTTGCATTATAAATGTTGCCGTATAAACAAAGTCTTATAAGACCAGGACTGCACTTTTGACGAAATTCAAGAATTCATTTTGTAAAAGGTAGCAGGGCTTTTTTTCCACTACCACCTACTAAATCTATCAAAATGATAGAAAAGCAAGAATAGGACCTGAAATAAAATGGATAGAGTCTTTAAAATGGGATAGAGAGAAAACACAGAAAGTTTGATTTCACACACTAACACTAAACTTAAACTTTTCTCTTCTCACATTATAAAACAGAGAGCCAACTGACCGTGTTGACTCTCCAGTGTCAAACTTTCCCACTAACCAGGAAGCACAACCCTTCTTCATAACCTCACAGCCCAGCTGGCGATCATGTCCCTTAGCTGGAGATTTTCAGTTCTGGAGATACTTATAGCTCCTGATGGCAAACTGCCATCTAGTTTTATGGGAATATCTTTGTCTATATATATAGAAATATCTAAATAGTCAGTAGCATGTAAAGGCAATTTATGGCAGTAAAATACATAGAGGCACTTTAACACCATTTTCAGACTATCTCCTCAGTTCAAACATTAATAAGCAGTTAGACAATGTACTGCTGTAAGAGGAAAAATCCTTGCTAAAGATCCTTCTGGCACAACAGAGAGTCTGCCTCATGTATCATGCTGGTTTGTCTGTGACAGATGCAGTGTCATCTTCACTCTGAATGCACAGTGATCGGTTCTCTGGCCACTAAGGCTAATATAAGACAGACTTTCACTGATTACTATACTCTTTAAAAAACCTTTAGAAACTTTATTTTGGACAATTATGTCCCCCATTTCATATTACCAATTTCTATTGTGCCTTATATGTGTTAGAAAGCCTAAATAATCACCTTTCCAACAAGGCACAACCTGTAAGGGTAATGGATTTGAGGAATGAGTAACACAGCTAAAAAAAAAAAAAAGTAGCCCCCTGGAAGAAAGCCTACAGCTTCAGTGAAGCAAGGGTACTGAACAAAAACCTTGGGGTGTTGTTACCTAAGTTTGGAAATGCTACCAGGGCTGACACTAAATAATGCTGCCACTCTGTGTACTGGAGCACCAGCTTCCAGTTTCAGGGGATTTTGGCACATTTCTTTGGTGTGTTATCTACAAGTTTAGCTTTGTTGCTCATTACACAGACAAGTTGCACCTCGTTGTAAAGATAGGTGATTGGATGATTGTCCAGTCAGTCACATCTGATATGTCTATCAGATAATAAAGTAGGTGGGTACTACTGCACAACAGAACATGAGCTGCTTTGCAAAACAAACTCTCGCCAAAACATGTCTGTAGATGAGCGAAAATATCCTTTCCAAAGAAGTTTGTAGTGTTGTTGTATGGTTTTTCATTTGATAATGTAATGTGGTCAATCTGATAAAACTGCTACTGAAGCTGTTAGCATCTTTGCTAATCTCTGTACCAGCATTCACTACCTGTTGTCGTCTCTCTTGTTGCTCCCGTTGTAGATTGAAGCTTGACGAGATGGATCTGCCTGACTACAGACATTGAATCAGGCAGATCCATCTGCACTGTAAGGTTAGGCTAGTCAGCCTTTCCAACGATACACAACGATACATATTTGCAGACTTTTTTTTTTGAGGAGTTCAGTTGGAAGAGTGAGAAAACAGACTGTTCAGGTCTTCAATAACAAATACAGAAGTGGCTGCTTTATGTGTTTCAGGTCTCTAGATCAATATAGCATGTCCTGTGATGTGACTATTGTGCATTCACACATCATAGTGGTTAAAAAAAACATATCACTATAAGCACTAGTGCATGAGGCTTATACTTTACAAAAACAAATCACCAGCTTCCAACAGCAGTTCCCACTTCCCTTTGTAGCAGTCTGTGATGGAACATCTTGAGTTTCAGTGACAACAATATATCATTGCACGAGACACGCACAGTTGCAAGTAAGAAAAAACAAGTTTGTCTGTTTTAGAAAAGCATAATTTATATTTGATCCATTATTAGTTTTTTTTTATTTTTATTTTGATATTTCGATGAAAAACTTCTACATTTCATGTCACAGGTACAGTCATCGTTTCAGTTTCATGTCTTCAACACCTTTCCTGAGGCACCAGAAAAGGTTTCCTATAACCTCAAAGCATCCCTCCGTGCAGTTATGTGTGACATTTGCCAGTCCTAACACGCAGCACGGCTCTCATTGATCACCACATTCTGTGTATATTAGGTTTCTGCGCAGAATCTTCATTTAATGACAGATTGCTCTCACTGTACCCAGTTCAGATGTCGTCTGCAGCATGCTATCCCACAGGGAATGTTATTGCATGATGCTTTTGCTCCCCCAACTCCTGTTCGAATGCACACGCTCAACGCACGCACAGTCAGCCTTATCAGGATCTCTGCAGGAGGCACGCACAGTAATCTCTCAGGACAAAAGTCTTCACACAGAGAGCAGAAACTGGTTTAATTTAAATACAGTTGATAATCTTAAACTTACATCAATGAAATCACTTCATAAACATGCTGATTATTCCTCAAGGATCTTTATGAGGCTAGAAAAGTGTAAACAAGGCAGGATTTTTGAATCTCACCTCAGAAGAAAAAACATCAGTTTTCTTTTAGCATGTTTTTCTTCCACCCAACAAACGCCTACTCAGAAATGGTACAAATTGGTGTGAATAATTCTTAGTCATTATGGACTCTAACATCTGTAATCATGTTTTATAATTGTTTGTGTTTACTGCTTCTATTTATCAGCAAAGTATTCAACCAGCACTCATGTCTTGGCACAACTCTGGCAATCTGTTATCGTGGCAGGGCCATTTTGTAGTTATGTTTATTTTGGCAGTAATTACTTATAACCAAGACGATTATGTATTCTGCTGGTATTTGTTAGCTTGTTTTTTTGTTTGTTTGTTGGCTTGAGAGAAGAATAACTAAAAAAAAAAAACATGAATGGAATTGGAGGAAATTTCCAGGGAATGTTAGTTGTGGGAAAATGATTTTGAAGAAAATCCAAATAGGGATGCAGATGCAGGAGTTTTTTCAAGGATTTGCAAACATTGCGAAATGGGCAGTTGTTCAACTATTTTGCTGATAACTAATTAAGTTCAAAATGTATTTTTATGAACTTTTTCAGAGTATGTTGGTCATGGTACAAGGGACAAGTGATTAGATTTTGGTGATGACCCAAATCCAGATGTGGATCAAGGATTTTTTTTTTAAGGATTTGCAAGATAGGACTGTTTTCCTCACTTTTGATAATAACTCACTCAACAATGCTGGAAATGTATTTGCCGAGGTTTGTGCTCTTGGAGTACTTCTAGTTTTAGTCTTTTTTTCCATTTTAGGTTTAGATTTATTTTAGCCAGGGCTGTCTTTGGCCCCACTGGGACCCTGAGCAGATTTTTTTTAAGAGGCCCTTTGCCACAAGTCAGACATGACAAATGGCAGACATTCAGAGATTCACACTTTTCTCCTCTCATCATATCCATAGTCTCGTCCATGACCCTCTCTTGTGTCACCTGATGACCCACTGTAGTTCATCAACTGTCATCATTTGCAAACTCCACATGCAGAGAACAGATGGTAGCTAAAACTTTGTTTCCACCAAGCAGTCTGGTTCAGTTTGGCTCAGTAGAGTTCGCAATTACAGGTGTTTTTGCTGTCAAATGACGAGAAATGGTGCCCAAATTACTGACCTGTATGGTCTCACTTTTTACCAAACTAACCCTGAAGGGTGAAGCTTAGAATGCTTTGCCATGTTCAAATAAACTGTGGCTTTAGAGTGATTTGTTCACTGCTGCTGCTGTAAAGAATTTCCACGAGACGATGTTCCATAGATTACTGGCGTGCCGGAAGTCCTCCATTGTTGCTCTATATTTTCAGTCTTGTTTCTCTCCTTCTAGCTCACATCACCGCCCTCAGGTGAAGGTACAGCTGGGGACAAATATGCAACAGGATCAGGGTTTACCCCTTCAAACTGTTCTGAAATGTACTGAACTACACCTGGCCACTCAGTGGAAACAAGGCTCAGAAGTGTGCCAAGAGCACAAACCTCTGCCAAAGCATTTCCAACACTGGCTGGTGAGTTACTGTCAAAAATGTAGAAGACTGCCCTATCTTGCGCTGTAGACAAAACCTTGAATGAATTTGTGGATCCACATCCAGATTCAGATCACCACAAAAATTAAGTCACTTCTTCCTTGTGCTATGACTAACATTCCCTGAAAATTTAAACAATATCTGTCGATGGCTTTTTGAGTTTGACAAAAACAGACTAATGGCATCAAAAGCATATCATCTTTGTATGTAAAATAATATGGTGGACTAAATACTAAGCTAAAAAGTGCACCAAGTCTTTAAACAGTATAGAAAATTTAATATGTCCCTAAAACCACATTCTTATTTTTCCAGAGCTAATCTGGTAGTTTAGCTTCCAGTAGACTTCCAAAATAAAACACTTTCCAACATCAACTACCTGTAGCCTGGTAATAAGCTGCTGTGGATCTTGTTCCAAGTGTTGCAGCAGCCATGGTGATAAAAAAAGATCATTATTGCCTCTGTTGAAAGAATTTGGCTCCTTATAAAAGCTTTCCAAAAGCAGCGATAACAACCGACAATGGGCCATTAAATGCTCTAAAAGCGTGTTTGTTTTCAGAAGTAAGACTGTTGCATGAAACTCTGAAACACCACAGTGAGAGCATGAAGTGGCTGTCTTAAAGTCCAGAGACTACATCCCAAAGCAAGGCAGCATAATTACAGATCAGCATATTTCAAGTGATTTTATGCAGTATCGTACTTTCATTTATAAACTAATGGCCAAACTCATGGCCTAGAGGTGCCTTATCTACAAGTCCCAATCAATGAAGTACAGCGGTGTGTCAAAGTAGGAAAGGGGTGTTTTGCAATTGTGTGATTTGTTGAAATTATCTAAGTAATGAGAAAAGATGGAGAACCATAGACTTGCGCTTGTGAAGTCCAAAATCGAATCACTTCATTCTGTCATTCATTCATTTATTCATACGGTGACTTTGTCTGTTCACATGTACCTTCAAAATCTGGGTGGTTCTTCTTTTTGTCAGAGTAGATAGTCCAACATTTTGAGAAATATCTCTCAAAGCATCCCTGAAATACAAGGATGATCATTTTTCCATTAACTTTGTAGGTGTTCTGATTTTCATTGATTTTCGTGATGATGAAGGCTGCAGCAAATCACCTTGGATTAAGAGAGATTTGTACAAAATTTTGAGAAAATACTGTACCTTGCAGAGTTAGTAAAGACATTATTTCAGACTGATTGAGCAATTTTTATGGTAATGTGTTCACAAGCAAAGGGTGGCCATAGGACCCAAAGACTTTGCATCTGAAATATGATTGTTCAAATTGAAGTTGTTCATCCATGAGCCAGAATGGAGTATAGCGTTGGCTCTATCAAGACATGGAGTCCAGACTTCTATCATGCAAGCCTTCAAATGTTAAACAGTATATCGAATGCTAGCCCACCACTCCTGACAGCCAGCTGATTGCCTCTATGCTGCTATTGGCTAAATCTACTCACACCATCTTCTTTAAGCTGTTCTAGCCTGCCTACTCTTCACTGCTCCTGCTGTAAGCTGCTTTGCTACCCTCCTCTACCCCGCTCCTCCTATATGCTATTCTCTGACTGAATCAATGTCAGCTGACTTTGATATTTGCTCTAGGGGGAATTTGCTGCTTCTCTCCCTGCCTCATACTTTCCTCCTGGGCTGCAAGGAGGACAGAAACATGTGCTCTTCCTGCTTCAGGCTTTCACAATCGCTGTGTGGAAAGGAAGGACCCTATCAGAGCTACACAACCAAATTAAAAATATTCAAATAAATGCTAATAAAGCTAATTGAAATAACTGCTCTTGTGTCTTTTACCTGACAAAGTGGTTCTGACAGAAGTGATTTGTACAAAGTTTGAGGAAAACCCCTCGAGTATTCTTGAAATATTATGTTCACATGCAAGAGATAACTACAGTAAGTGACATAAAGAACTTGCTGTTTGACCTAAAAATCGAGTCTTTTTTATCATTAAGTCAGGGTCCAGCTTATATATCATTATTTCCCCCTTGAGTCAGAGTGGAAATCCACAACAAGTAAACAATACTCCCCCTAAAAAGTTCTTGATAGGTTCACATGCAAGCAATGAAGATGACACTTCGTGACTTGGACTAATAAGCTACAAAATCTAATTAGCACATAGTCTGGACCTATGATATCAAAAATACAATCACTCTATCTATGAGTCAGGATGGACTCTTGTGCAAAGTTTGAAGAATACTATATTACGAGAAGGGTTCTAGAGACTGCATTTTAAAGTACGGGACAAACAGATGGACATCTCATAAGCATGATGCCTCCAGCCCTGGCTGTCACTGGCATAGAGACATAAAACGAAAGGTAAACAGACCTCTCATAACCAAAGCTGCTGCTATTTGCTGCATATCGCCCATGCCTCTTCTCTCCAGCACTTGACATGAATCTTCCTCTTGTGAGTGCTTTACATTTGCATATTTACTCAGAAATCTGACCCAATATCCTGCAGCCTGCATCACTGGAGATTAAAGATTTGCAGCTTTTCTCTGAGCTATGAGTTTTAACCACATTACGCTTCTGGCCACGCCATCACTCAGTGACTGGTATTTCTTCTCTGGCAGCGGCAGCAACTCGGCTTTGTGGCCTTCAGTAGGGAAGTATTGTATGAACTGAGAGATACATATCCTGATTTTCATCTCCTCCACCACCAGTGTGTGTGATGCCAGCTCTTTCAGATCTCAGTTATCTTGTTACATGCTGCCAGTAATCAGGGCAGTACTTCTGACTGCAGATGTCGTCTCAGTCAGTCGTGTGCGTGGATTTGGTTCACGGCGAGTTCAACTCTCACTGGTGAGAGATATTGTCTGCACCGTCATAAAAGTTTATCTCAGCAGCAAACTTGTTATCAAGTCTCACAAAGAGTTTTTATTCTGTTATCTATAAGAAAAAAATCTATAATGGGAGCTGTGGGCAGAGATTTGAATATAAACAAGCTATTGTCTTGAGGCGAGTACATTTTTTTGATTATCCATGTAAATGATTTCTCATAGGAATTTCCTTCCGAGATGGTTCGCTGTAAATGTATATGTACATGAAAATAAATGAAGCAAGCACAGAGCTTCACTGAGAACAGTAGATCTACTGGAGGAAAATATGAGCACTGGAATCACTTTTGTTCACTTATTATTCTCGAATGCATCTGATTAGCTTTTCTTGCTTTGCGTTGTTATATTTCTTTGGCAGAAGCCAAATAAGGATGACCAAGTAAAGGGTTGGAAATCAAAATCAAATTCAAGTTTGGATCTTTAACAACTAGCTTAAGGAATTGAAAATCACTAGTCTTTTTTGCTTTACAATTCTCTCATAAATTCTCACAGCTTCATCCTGCATGTCTTGCAAATCATGCACTCATCAGAGGCAGTCAGCAGAAACAACAACACAGGAGTCAAAGATGTGATCAGACAGGAGGTAGATGTGGTCAAAACTGTGACTTAATTTGAAGGAAAATGACACTAATGGAAAATCAACCAGAATCGTTACGGGATTTAGAAAAAATTAAATCAATAGGAAGAATCACAATGCCATTTGTATTAATAAATCAAGAAATAATCAGTCAATAAATCTTATAATTTCCTACCCTAACCAACTGGGAACCTCTAGCATTAAACTATACTAAAAAAATTATGTCTCCCCTTTAGCAATACTAATTGGTATTGTATTTTATATAGACAAATTAGTCACCTTTATAAAAAGGCACTATTTGTAAGGATCCTGCATTTGAGGGATGAGCAACAAAGCTAAAGGTGTGGGCAGTGCTCGAAAATAATGTGCCAAAATCCCCTGAAACTAAAGCTAGTGTTCTGGTATGCATAGTGGCAGAATCATTTGATGTCAGCCCTGGTACTATTTCTGCTTTGGACCAAGTTCTGTGAGACTGGAGAAACAAAAGACAGACTGTGAAGTTAAGAAGACAACACCCCAAGAAGAGCGATTCCTCGCCCTAGCTTTACTGAAGAACCATAGTCTTTGTCCAAGGAAAAAAGGGAATTTTGGTATTGCATGCCTGCTGTCTATACTGCATCCGTTAAAAATGTACATCCATGCCTATGTTTCCCCTAGTTAACAGTACATCAAGTGCCTTTACTGTACGGCTTTGTGGTTGACTCACAGGCTCATCAATACTCAGCTTTTTGGGAGCTAAACAAAGTTTCCTCCCTCAGTGTTAAAAGTGAAAGTAAATCATTTCACCCACCTAGATAAAAAAAAAAAGCTCTGCTATCGCCTTCATGGCAAACAGATAAACAAGCTCTGCTAAGTGAGAAAAGCCAAAGAAAACAGAAAAAAACCTTCAGCACCCGATCAAAAACCCTCTATCCCCACCCCTTGTCCAAGGGTTATGAGACAAAAATGTTGCTTTGCATCGCGTCGCATTACATCGCTTGCAGGCATTTAGGATGCTCATACGATTCTGTTGCCAACACTCGTGCTCATTTATAAATGAGCCATTAATAAATAGACACTAAAGACTCTTACAAACTTTTTGTGATTTAATGCACAAAAGTGAGTTGTTATTCCATATCAGAGCCATGTTTTGGAAGATGTTTTCGTTTCTTAATTGATATGTGTTCTTATTCATTTTCTGTTACATTCACTGATGTTTCTGTTAAGTTTTGAGTACTGCCCTTGTGGTTGTCTCCGCTTTCATGACCCTTGTTGCTGACGGTTTAAAAACACACAAAAAATTGCAATCAAATAATTAAATGGTAGATTTTCATTGTAAAAATAAGTCCTCTTATTAAATCAAAATTGGCTTTTCTTTTGCTGTGGGCACCCCTCTGCTATCTTCTCTTCCCAGATTTTACGTCCACTGACTGCCCATCAACCTTTTCTCTTCAGACTTCTTTTGACTGATTTCATGAAAATTCTTCCTCTAAATAGTCTCCCATCATAAGAAATCTTTTGTCTGATGCACAAAAATCATCCCTTTTGAATGATGCTCAAAAATAAGCTAATTGTTGGACTAGCGTTCATCAGTTTCCCCCTGTCAGACGTGTTTGTGGGTGAAAGATTTCAGCTGAGCTTCCTAATTAGAGGGAACCTTAGAGTGGTGAAATGATTGAACAATGTGAACCGTAGTAAACTAACACTCTAATCATTCTTATCCCCAGCTGCTCAGGCCTCAGGTTGAGCATGAGGTCCTCAATTTGTTGCTGAGTGACAATTCAAGTGCATCTGATTAGAGAAGAGGAGTGGCAGATTTCCAAGAATGCCTCAAAAACCAAGTCCACGATGATTGACAGGCTGCAACCAGTGTCCACACGTTTACTCCACCTCTCCTGCTGTTTATGTTTTGCTGACGGAAACTTCACAAATCTAAACTCTGCTCGACGAGAGAACACACACCTCCCACTGTACAACCTGAAAGCAGAAGGTGTGTGCCCCTTATTAAAAATATTTCCCGCTGCGAGCAGAGGGAGGCGCGGTCCAGGCCTCTTAAAAGACTCGCCGTTCTCTATCGCTGCAGAGAATTTTCAATTTCCCCCCGAAGAGTCGGCGGTTGCTCAGCGTGCTCAGGTCCTGTATCCGGCCCCACTTGCTGGAGGCGGAGGGAAAAATTGGCTCCAACTGTTTCAGGTTTCAAAGATGGTTTCAGTGTCTTCCATTAGAGCCATCTGTCAATCACAGGAGTCTCACAAAACAAACCTTCAAGCTACAGTGTTTACTTGATGCTTGCAGAATCAGTGTGGTCCTTCAGGAATGTTCCAGACAGCAGGAAGTAGTTGACATCAGAAGGCTAGAAACAGACACGCAATGCAAAAGAGCCCTGCATGCTAATAACTAGGGATGGGCACAATTAGCCGGCTAAATGATCAAAGTTAGATAACTAATTAGTCTGCATCACATTTACAAGTTTAATTTTAGTCAGTTGAACAGATTCCTAATACATATTTTTAATATATTCAGGCCTACAAGTCCAGTCAGACCCTCGGTTTAAAATGCACTGCCAACACTAGACACAGTATCTTCAGTCAATAGCTATTGCCATGATGCCATCATTCTCTTTAACCTTGAATTACCCTTCAAAAAGTTACATCCATGACCCTTCAAGTGGACAAAAATGTCCATTTTCTAGAAAGTGACCAACAAAAGGTCAGAGGAGGGTGATTTTTGGCAAGAGGGGATAATTTTGGGTTAAATTTGAAAATCCCGACTTTCAGCATGAAAATCCATTATTTGACCATGTAATGCATTTTTATCACATCCATGACCCTTCAGGTGGACAAAAATGTCCACCTGTCATTTATCAATTTGTTGTTGTTGCTATTTGTACTTATTATCCTCAAAATCTTACACTAAATCACTTTAACATGCTCTTGCCAAAAACAACCTTCCTGTGACCTTATGTTGGTCACCCAGGACTGGTCTTCTTGGACAACCGCTTTGTAGTCTGTCTTGGACTTCACCAGTCTCTCAGAACTTGGTCTTAAATTTGGAAATGGTACCAGGGCTGACACCAAATAATGCTGCCACTCTGCAGAACACCAACTTCAGTTTCAGGAGCTTTAGGACATTTTTTTAGGGGGCACCACCACATGTTTAGCTGTGTTGCTCATCCCATGAATGTATGACCCTTAGCAGTTGTGTCTTGCTGTAAAGGTGACTAATCAGACTTTCCAGTGATATAAATACAATACTAATTTGTATTATTAAAGGGGCATAACAATCAACCAAAATAATGTTTACAAACTTTATTTGAGGACTATACTTGGCACAAAATTTGAAACCAGCTAAGCTAATCCTTTAAATACTGCAGTGGTTTGATGTGATCCAAGGCACACCTAGGATCACATCAATATCTTAAGGCACATCATATTAATGACCTAGCAAAAATATCCTCCTTAACATGTGTTACGGTAATGAATCAGTCTGCATATGTTAATTTTAAACTGCTAATGTCTTAATAAACATCTGTATCACTTAAGATTTGTTTAAAACACCTGGATTTTTTTAACTGAATGTTGTTTTTCATTGAGTTACACTTGAACACATCATGGTGGCAGTTTATTTAAACTAAACTCAAGTCATTTTTTTATGACCAGAGCTCATATATATCATGGTGTAACAATATTTCAGCTCATTACGTTTGTAAATTAAGTTATTCCGCTGATTTCAACTTGGATTTCAGCACTGGGATAAGAAACAACTGTGACTTACAGATTCTCTTTTTCAAGCTTACAAATCAAAACTAAGAAAATGGTTTTAACTGATGCAAGATGCTGATGAGCTTGTAGCTCATTTTCCCTGCAAGAAATTAAGGTTTTTGCTGTGGCACGATGATGTAAATTAAGTTATTTTACTGGATTGCATTGAGGCTAATATACAAGTTATTTGGGGGTTATAAAAAATTGCAGAACAGGGTCCATTTCAGTCTCTATCCCAACCCGCTGGTCTGTTTTCTTCAAAACTCTTGAGGGTTTTGTAAGGATTATTGTAAAGCTACTTATTTGCAGTTTTTTGTAGACCTTCAACATACATAGTACCGATAAAGTTGATGGAAAACTTATTTATCAGATGCTGTACAGTACTAACTTATTTGCTGTAGAAATTCCTAAGGCACACCTGGACCTGCCACAAGGCATACCTGTGTGCCCCGCCACACCTTTTAAGAACCAGTGATATACGCTATATGTATTTTTTTTAATCAATGCATGCCTACATACTAGTAAAGAGCTTTATCTAAACTGTACCCTTTGTGAAATTGCTGAGGAATTAAATGTGACCTTTCAGATTATGTCTTTAGAGATTTATTGAGTTTTTCACCACTTGTTGGTATTTATGCCTATTTAGTCGCCGGTTATAAGCTCTGTTATTCCACCATTATTAAACTCAGCTGATGGTTTCCAGTTTCACTGAAGACTTCTGCATTCAATCAGTGAGTGTTATCCTGAATGGGGGGCATGTCTATCAGTAAAGCAACCTTTGCAAAGCCTGCTCCCACATATCCTCCATCCTCAGTCTTATGAGCAGTTTAGGGCTTTGGAACGGTTCTTAACTTTGGCAGGTCAGAATCGACTTTTAGTGAAACCCAGAGAAGATGACAGATCATTTAACATTTTAGTAAAAGCTTTTGGAGGTTGAGGATGTTTTACACCACCGTGACAGTGTTTGTGTTGCTAACTCTTCAAGGCTCTGATCTATGGAGCCTCCAGCTCTACAGTGTAATAACCTTGAGTATGAATTGTGCCGGAAAAGTCTTCTTGTAATTGATGCTTTTCTTTAAAAGCATCAATTACAGCTGACTGAATCGTGCCTATGATCACATCCTCTCATGTATTCTGTGGTCGTACTTAAATGCCTGATTCTTCTTTTTCCACACGTTTACACACTGAGTTGTTGTTCCAGGTGTGGCTGGTTGTCAGCGACTGCACCGTGTTACCTCTGTGTCATTCGAATCTGCCTAATGTCCCTAATACCTGCTGCCTAATGTGCTCTGACATCTGTTGTCGTCTCTGTTTGCTGAAGACGTTTCATCCCTCCATCGTTCATTTCTCTTTGCACATCACTTCTGTCCCCTCTGTTTGCACGTCTTTGCTTGTTTGAGCTCGCGCATCAGTGTTATCTTTGCAATTTGCACATCACTTGTGGTATTTGCATTTTACCATTGCTACAATGGAACGGAGACAGTTGCTGACAGTGGCAGGTGAGAACATCAGAGGGATGCTGATGCAAAACACTTGTGTTTGTTAAAAATGCCCCGAAATGACAACAAATTTGCATCATGCAGGAGACAAATGTGCCGATGTTTTTAATGTTTAATGGGAAAAGAAATAAAAAAGTGTCAAGCAACTTACCAGCAAACTGAATAAAATGAGACACAATCAGCAGCCCAAATCTCTTAAATTTCATATCCATCTATCAAGTCAATTCTGAACAATTCTGAACAACAAGCTAAAGCTTTTTTCTTCCTATAATCAACTTAGAAAAGAGCAGCAAGCAAGTCAAAATATGTTACGCAACAATTTTTGGAACATTTGGTTGCAAAGGGCTTTCAAAAACTAAAACTACTTCCTGCCAGTTCGACAGACATCCCTCAATGTGCTCTGAAGATTTCAGGGTCACAAGCAAAGGATAATCATGGGACTAGTGATGGGAATCAAAAAACAATTCCAATTAAAATCGGTAACAACCAACTCAAGGAATCGATATCGTTAGTCCTTCTGCTTATCAATTCCTTCAACTTTGTCCTGCATGCCTTGCAAATCAAACATCTCACCCTCATCAGAGGCAGTAAGCAGAAAAATCATGGCAGGATCAAAATTACGGCAGAATTGGTCATAATTTTGGTTTAATTTTCCACAAAATGATGCTAACTACACAATATTGGCAGGTGAAAACAAAAACAACAGGCACAAGCATTATTTAAGTAGCATATCATTGAACATCAGTGATGTGTTTGACATTTTCGTCACTGAAATCCTGCATTGGCCAATCTTTCTTCTACTAAGGAAATCAGCAAGAATGAAGGAAGTGTTGAAGAATCATATCGATTAGCAGAGTCGTTAATGGCACTGGTATCAATAAAATCTTATCAATTCCCGAAATTTGGCTTTTGTATTTGAATCAGTTGATCTTAGAGACAGTGAACATTTGTGTAAAGTTTGACAGAAAATCCTCAAAGTGATCTTGAGACATTACACGTACATAAAAATGTGACACACTACGGTCTTAACCTTTGACCCACGACTTCTAAGGTCGAATGAAAAATTCTTGAATTGGAGTGTATATTTGTGTAACACTTGGAGAAAATCTCTTTGAGCATTCTTGATATATTACATTCAGAAGACCACATTTGTAAGTCGAGGATAAACAGACATATAAACTTGACCTTTGACCGGATGGATGCCAAAACTTTATCCGACAGCCAGAGGTTATTTGTACAGTGTCCCTGTCTTTCTGTGAATGCTTAGCCAATATTCCAAGAACTCCCCTCTTTCTTATTCTTTTTATTGTAGTATGTATATACAATTATTATTATTATTTATTCATTTACTGACTTATTTATTTATACTTTTCTCATCTGCTGCTATTCTTGCAGCTGAAACCTGGTACCATGTGATGATTTATAATATCTGTATGTGGTGATTTGAACAAAACAAGAGAACAAAACAAGAGTTTCCCATGAGTCACCCTGTCACCCAGTTTGCTCTTCTTTGCTGGGCAGACTGCATTCTTACTCCAAACTAACCACTCTAGGCGCCGACTCGAAGCGAGCTAAGACCACCTCTTTCAAGTGATTTGGCAAGGTTGATCAGAAAAAATGGATGGATGAATGGGTTTTAATCCATAACAGGGTCCAATTGCTATGATCATATTTATTCCAATGAGCCAAGCTAAAGAGGGAACACTCACTTGTACTGGAGGTGTGAAGACTACCTTGGTCATACCATTATGATGCTTCCGAAAAAGTAATGATACATAATTGCGACAAGAAATATGTTTTTTCAGACCCTCAGCATTTCAACACTTTCACTTTTGAATCATGGGCATGTGTCGTAAAAAGCTTTATTTTG
The DNA here is from genome assembly GCA_037902135.1 of Cetoscarus ocellatus. Classification (NCBI taxonomy): domain Eukaryota; kingdom Metazoa; phylum Chordata; class Actinopteri; order Labriformes; family Labridae; genus Cetoscarus; species Cetoscarus ocellatus. The sequence continues at coordinate 282,094 of JBAMNC010001675.1, forward strand.
TTCCAGCACCGGTTTGAAAGGGGAAAAATTAGTAAACCTGACATGTGTTCATCGTCAGGCTTCCACTGATCTGAGTCCTGCAGCAGGGCGCTCATGAAAGATTTACAAAAACAGGCGCTGTTGATACAGTACCTGTTCAATTCCTCTGAGGTGTACAATGCAAGTTCAGAATCTAGCCATGAATATTTTAGGATGCTAATTTCAGTTTCCCAGAGGATAATTTGAATTTTAAAACGACTTGCTTCTATAAAAGCTGACAGGAAGAGGAGATAAAGGCTGTGAATTTATTAAAAGATTGGAGCGAAAATGCAGACAACTGACAGCTGCACAGGAAGCCTGTCTACAGTATAGTGGCCCTGAAGTACAAAACATAATGTGATACAAGGAAAAACATGAACAAATCACAAAACATAAAAACTAGTCTGAAAACACGACAGTAACAGAAGAAAATGCATCAGAAATCAAACAGCACAAAAACAATAGGAAAATACACAAACCAATACAAAAACAAGCAGTAAAATAACTCAACAACAAATAAGAAAACAACCAAATAACCCAAACAAATAGGAAAATAAAAAATAAGCAAAACATCAACTCAAAAAATACAACAAAAATAAGAAAAAACAACAAAAACAAAAGACATCAACAAATCTGAAAACTTATAAAATAAGAAACAAAGAATGTGTCAGCAATCACAGAAAGACAAAATCCATTAAAAACACATGTATACCAATGACAAAATATAAAAGAAAACACAAAACAACACATTTTAATTCTAAGAAATTATATGTGACAAAACAAAATATAAAAAATCACAACTGTAAAAGAAAAAAATGACACAATATTTACTATGAGTGGATGTGGATTATGTTGTGTTTGGTTTTATGTTGTTTTGTATTGTTATTTATTTGTTTTGTTTATATGGTTTGTAGTTTTGTTCCATTTGTTTGTATGTTTTTTATTTGCTGCTGTGTTTGATTTCTTAATGTTTTGTCATTTTTTGTTTTTATTTGTCATTTTGTTTTCTTTGTTTGTCTAAGCAGTTTTTGATTTCTTGTTAGGTTCTTGAAATTGAGGTTTTTTGTAATTTTTTAAAATAAAATATTGGTATGTTTGGATTTCTCATTGTTTTTTGATTTGATTTGTTTTTGTGATGTTTGATTTGTTGCTTGTTTTTTTTTGGTTTTTTGTTTTTTTTTTTGTTTTTGTTTTCCTGTTTTCTGTTTGACTGCTGTGTTTTAAAATCCGTATGGTGCCATGGTGTTCTTTCATTTCTTTTTATGTTTTGTCGCTTGTCTTTGTGCTTTCTGACTGACTGCTGTGTTAGTTGGTTTCCATTGTGTTTTTATTTGTCCACCTGTTTTGAATTCCACTTGTTTCTTCATTGTGGTATTATTATTTTAGCTTTTATTTCACAACATATTTTTTTATACGTTTATTAATATTGTTTTAAAATTAGGTGTTTGTGATACCACTATAGTGGTTCTTTTTATTATTTTGTCATTTTAGATATTTTGTTTTTTTAAATTGTGACAGTTGTGGTTCTTGGTTGCTCTTTTCTAAGTCTGTTGTGTTTTGTTGTTTGTGATTGTGCTCTCTGATTTTTGTTGTGTTTCACAATTTTCATTGTGTTTTTTTATTAGATGTCTTGTTTATCATTTTTCATAGTTTTTTTTTTCTTTTTTGCTGGACTCTTTAAAAAGCATTACTGTTATTTGAATAGTCTTTGTGTTTTTCTACTCTTTGTCTTTTTTATTTCATTCCAGTATTTTTAGTCTGCTTTGGCCTTTTCCTTTCTCCTGTTGTGCTTTTTTTTGTTGGCACATTTTGCAGTTTGTTGTTTTGCTTAGTGATTGTCTTTGTGTTTCTTCACTGTCCTGTGTTTTCTGACTTGTAGATTTTTTTTCAATTCATTGTTCTGTGTTTTTTATGAGGTATATATTTTAGATTGTTGTTTTTATTAACTGCATCTGTGTTTAGCACTTCAAGGCCGCCATACCTGTCAGTGGTGTCCTCACCAAACTTCTAGTCTCATTTTGCTTGAATTGATTCTGTTCTGTTTCCCTGTTTGCTGATGCAGATATTGGTTTGTGCAACACGACACATTGACTCCGCTCTGAGGCGAATAAACATCCCTCAGAACTAATTCCAATCCCAGAGAGTGACGTGTGATTTTCTACGCGGGTGCCAAATTAAACATCCCACTGTGACTGATACATCATTTACCAGCAGTGTTGTGGTTCAGCTCATCTCAGAGTTGAGATTACAACTCCAAAGATGGAACATTTCTCTCCCCCTCTTAGTCGTAACTTTGAGAGAGTCAGGGGTTTAATCTGACGCTGTCAAGAGTCATCTTTTCGTTGCAAACACATCAAAGAGGCTGGGTGAGAATCACTGTTCTCCTAGGTGCACATTATTCAAATGGGCCAACTTGCTTCTCATAGTGTGACGTCTACATCTCATCACTTTCTGCGGGTGACATGTCGCCGTGAAGCAGGGGAATAGGAGATGAGTTTCTAGTGTCAGTCACGGCAGCATCCAGTGGGAAACTGCAGCCTCTGAAAAGGGACTAAAAGATGAGACGTGCTGCAGAGATAACTGTGTCTGCTTCACATCATGCAGTGTTTTGGCAGGAGAGCACAGACCCCATCCACAGCTTGTATCCCTGGCCCCTTTCCCCCCCAGCGCCGACTGAGATGAACACAGCCTGGTGTGAAAAGTGTGTGCGCCTGTGTGTGGGAGAGCTTTACATAAATTCATGAGACTATTTGGCCCTAATTAAAATCCATAAACAAGCGAAGTGCAAGTTCATCTGCAGTTCACAGCAAAATGTCTCATTGATTTCCTGTGTTCTGGTAATAGCCGAGGAGTTCTGAATGGTGGCCTTTCAGGGCAAATTCATCGCTTTACAAATAATCTTCCCCTCCGGAAAATCATTCTCTGAATGGATATTCATTCTACAAAGCTTTTATATCTAAACCTTTGTTTTCTGTATTTTATATTTTGGTGTCATTGTACACAAGGAAATGTCAACAAATACAATACATCTTGAAAATAAACAGTTCACTCTGAGTTACAGAGGCAGCATGGCTCTGAGGAAAGTGAAAAAGCACGGGTGGTATAACACTTTGCCTCAGACTGAAATATCTCAAACAGAACTACTGCCTGGCAGTTAGATACCAGAGCAAGACAAACAATTACCCGAGTGATGGAAGGACGCTGAGGGGTAAAGAACAAAAACTGGGTTTGTTTTTGTGGAAATGCTTTCAGCAAGATATAAACATGAGGCTCTATACGCTGAACCTATGAACACACAAATCATGTAAATCTATTTGAGTTAGAGCAAACATGTCTTTAAAGAATGAGGATCCCTCACGAGAGAGTCTGTGATATAATGTTTACAAGCAAGGAATGAACATGGGCTCCAATGACCTTAACCTTCGACGACATCAAAGTGGATGTTTGTGCAAAACCGAATGAATATCCCAGCTTCCTGAAATACCAAGATTGAAAAACTAGGCTAAATAGGAGATTCCAGCACATTGAACGTCAACCTTTGACCACCTGAACTAGGGCTGCCACTTTATATTCAATAATCAAACTCGGGGGTAAAAATTCTTGTTTGAAATGGAAATATACAGCTCAGCAGCACATAAGGGCACCTGAAGCAGTGAACCACCCCATCCAACAGAGGGCGCTCTCAGTGTCTCAGTGCACCCCAACTGCCCAATGCAGAAAACAGGACGGGCAGAGCCACTCTAAGCAGACAGTAACATCCTCTGAGGAGAAAAGGGTGGAAGCACTTTGGGCTTCACACCACTGATGGCAGTCAATTAAATGCAACACAGCTGGCCTACTCCTCATCCATAACAAATCCTTCGGCCCATTTGTTGGCCTTCCATCTACCACAGTCCAGCGGTACCTAGTCAATTACTCAGCCCAAGAAGGCCCTCTGCTATAGGCACGGAAAAAGACCATCATGGATAGGATTGCAAGATTCATATGCAAAGACATGCGACCCACCGGTGCGGCCTAGGACAGGGTAAATACTAAAACAATCTGAAGAAAATGCCTCTTTTCTGTGCCTTAGGTAGACAAGGGGGGTTCAAATATATTTGCATTTTAGCAAGTACATGCACAAACTGTTCAAATCTGGGTATTCTGGAAAAGTGACAGCCCTACTTCAACCATTTTATCCTCCAGTCAGAGTAGACACGTCTTTCAAGTTTGAGGAATTTTGATAAATTTTGTGATATCCTGTTCACAAACGAGGGATGACCATGAGGCCATATGACCTATGACCTTGAAAATTGAACCAGTTCGCTCATGAGTTAGAGCAGAAACTTGTAAAAGGCTGATTCTTAGTTTTGTTACTTTTTTAATTCCATAAAGGAGTAGTCTGTTTTTTATATGGGGTTGACTCTGGGACAAGACATTAACATGAACATATTGAACATTTTGCCCCCTAGTCAGTAGTAAGGGACAGAGACTATCTTATCCATGCCTTCGATGAGGACCCTGCCGAAAAAAACGCAGTCTCAAGGAGTTAAACACTTGACGAAGCGCTGCTGCACTCAACCGCATAATGTGGATGAAAAGCTGACAGGTGAGCCTGCAAATTTGTTGTGGACGACGAGTATGTAATCTGCTTTGCACATTACCGACATACGGCCCGGTCTTTGATTTTAATTTTGCCATCAACGATGTAGAACCCAAAATACTTCAACACAGCACTTCTCAGATGTTTCGTTGTTGTTATTGTCCGCCCGGAGCGGCACTCTTTGTTTACTGAGGACAAGAGAGCAGTGTATGTGGATGACGGTCAGATTGCGCTGAGACCGCCCTCTGTTGGATCGAACGGTCCACTGCTCCAGGCGCCCTGATGTGCTGCTACACTTAATATTTTACATCCAAATATTAATTTACACTGCGACTACGGATATTTATCCCCATGTTCGAACGGTTAGTCGAATATCGAGTATAAAGTGACAGCCCTAGTTGGCACAGAAGCTCAGGCTGTACATTGCTCTAGCTGTTGCCACGACTCCATGTAACTGAGAATTTTGAGTGAAAATACGCAGGAAAAACCCAACGGGGTGACTGCACACTGCATTCAAAACATTCACAATGACAGATTTTCCCACTTACAAGCATGCTTTATATTGACAGTCTTGCTAAACAGCAGACCCAACTCCACTCTCGCCTGCACAAAGTTGCAAAGTCACATACATTATGAATAAAATTTAAACTAATTCACATGAAGCTTCAAACAAAGCAAAGCAGCAGAACACTGAAAGAAAACAATACTTCCCCTTTGCCTGAATGGAATATACACTGTAAGAACACTGCTTTTCTGGTTCTTTGGAGAAAATACCTCAAACCCATTGACCTGTTCTCATTTCCCTCCATCCTCTTAGGTTTTTCAGCTCATTCTTATTGTCAAACTGTCATAATATCCTGGCTGGCTGCTACACACACAGCTACTCGGAGGCCTGGCCTGAAGCTGCTGATCTGCAGGCCACAGAGACTCCGACTTCAAAGAGAGCCTGTAGAAGAGTGACCGGTGGCTGGATGTTCCCTGCATAATTCTCTGCCAGGGCTGAGAGTTCATGTTCCCTGCTTTGTTTAGGTTGCAATCCTAACCTGAAGGCAGTGGGGTGCTGTCTGGAAAGACTTCTAGTTTTCTCAATAATGGCCTCTGTTCTTATCATGATTCTTTACACAAGCAGGATTCTGTGAGCCGCATCATTAAAATTACCAACATTTGAATCGTTGTCATGCACAGTAAGCAGCCTTCTTCTGAAATTTCTTGGAGGAAATTTATAATTTTTCAAGTTTTAAATTGCTCATACGAGAGCAGTGGGGAGTAAAATAAGTGATAAGGACAGCGAATTCCCTGTAAAGATGTGTCGGCAAAGCAGTGAGAATGTCGAGATTAAAACGTACTTTGATGAAAAATGGAATTATGAACACAGGCTTGTCCTCAGTGAAGGATGCCTGGGCAGAAAAAAAAGGGGACTGCCTTCCTGAGCCTTGAAGTAAATCCCCTGACATCTCCTGATGTGATTTTTAATTAATTTTGAAGTTTCTTTGCAAAAACAGGGAAACTTTCCCCTCTCAGGGAACATCCCTTTGACGTGTGGAGAATGACTTTTAAGGGCATGTCTTAACTCAGCAACAAAGTGCCACAAAATCAATTGGACTGCAGCAGGGTTACCTGTAGGGCTGGGCAGTATGGACCAAAAACAGATCACACCTTGCCATTAATAGGTCGGACATCCTTTGGCTTTCAGATCTGCCTTGATTCTTCAAGGTGCAGGAAACATTCCTTTTTTGGCCATATTAACACAAAAGCGTCACATGGATGTTGAAGATTTGACATCTTTACATCCTTGATGCTAATTTCCCATTCAACCACATCCTAAAGGTGCTCTATGGGATTGAGATCTGGTGACTGAGGAGGCAGATGGAGTACAGTGAGGTGACATGATGCATTAGTAGTCAACAGAATATGGGTGCACAGTGGTCATAAAGGGATGAACATGGTCCGCAAAAATAGTCAGGCAGGCTGTGAACAATGGTAATAAAGAGTTTAAAGCACAGTAAGAATATCATTACACCACCAGCAGCCTGAACTGTTGATACCAGGCTGGATGTTCATCTGAATGAAATCAGAAATCAAGACTCATGAGACCGCGCAACATTTTTTCAATCTCTTATTGTCCTGGTGAGTCTGTGCGAATTGTGGCCTCAGTTTCCTGTTCTTAGCTGACAGGAGTAGTGCCCGGTGTAGCCTTTTGCTGCTGCTGTTGCTCATTCGCTTCAAGATCTGATCTGCTGTGCTTTCAGAAATGTTCACCTGCATACCTCAGTAGTTATGAATTGTTATTTAAGTCACTGCTGCCTCTCTATCATCTCTAATAACTGCTTTCACTGGATATTTTCTCTTTTCTTTGACAATTCACTGTAAACCCTAGAGATGGTTATGACTGAAAACCTGAAATATCCAGACCAGGCACTTGAATCACCTGTTATCTCAATTCTGATGCTTGGTTTGAATTCCAGAAGATCATCTTGGCCATGACTACATGCCTAGATGCACTGAGTTGTTGCTTGATTAGCTTATTTGTTTTGATGCATAGTTGAAATCACTGGTAAGTGTGTTTATGCAGTTTAGATTGGATATAGGAGTATACCTGCCATTTTAAATCATTAAAAATAACATACCATAAAACATAAGGTGCCTTGGTCGTCTGCTAGAACCAATAAGGTCCAAATATTACTTGACTTTCACAAGAAAAATAAAAAGATTACTTTTTAATTAAAACAGATAATGAGATATGATAATCATTGGCTTAACCTCTTGATTTTCCTTGTGGTTAATTTAAGTCAGTACAGTCAGTATGATCTCAGTAATGGTATATTTTTGTTGGTGGTTCTTACTGTAAACAATGTTCTTATTGACATTAATCCTGGCATCATCTTAAATAGTCCTATATAATCTTTGTAATTAGATAATTAATATGATCATGATTTTTATGATGCTTAGGACTATATCAATAAACCTTGGAAACTTTTTCCCAGCCTTAAATATCAGACTTATCACTGTATATGTGAAGCCACCTTTTTCATCTTAATAAAAGTGGACCTACTCTGTTAAATCTGCTATCTAATTGAATAAAAATGTCAAAAAATAATTTATATTCCAAAGCGCCTCCAGGAGTTTTCTCCAGCCTTGGTTTGGATCCTCTCTTCTCTCTGGCAGAGAAGCTGGTGCTAATTACAACGTATGTAGTAATTTGGAGAGATAATCTAGGCCTTCCATATTTATGAAGGCATTCGCTGAAGACTGCTGCCTCAAACACATCGCCAGACTGTCAACGAACACTCCATTTACATGAGGTTTGGATATTGAGAAGTCCTTGGCAGATCCTGAGTGTAATTATGGTTGAGCTGTTCATTGGATTGTAAGTTGTTAAAATGAAAACTGAAAGACTTGCTCTAAAAATGACATAAAGCGGGGTCAAAGCAGCACTCCTGGTTTGTAGTTCTTCTACATAGTGATGACAGACTTCTTTTAATTGCCTCTTCATGCACAGACTGATGAAAATGCCCCTTTAAGGGCACAATATGCAACATTTTTAACTCTGGTATAGTATTTTTCCAAATTGATAACTTATGTCCTTACCTGTTACTTATAACAGGTGGAAACATGATTTCCACAGAGTGCCCTGGTCCCCTGATTCAGCACTATACAACACTGGCACTGAGCACAGCTCTTATGTGAGAACTGCATATGGCTTAACAGCATTAATTCACACCATTATACAGAAATATTACAAATAGTGCACATATTTTCTTTGTTTTTGCAGACATGTGTGTCTTGATTGGTTAAATATGTCACAGATAATATAACAATATGGTTACACATTGTGTTTGTGCTTTGCTGAGAAAAAGCTTGGTTTGACATTAAAGAATGCTTTAATTCTTTAGAAGTTTACCTGGATTGGATACACTACGGATCAAGTCAAGCTAAAGGTGTGTTCACACCGAACGTGACTTTGGCGACCAAGATCACATCGCAAACCCAAGTCCTGTCGCCTGTTCATAGCTCATTTTGTCACCATCACCGTTGCTCAGTGATGTCACGCCCGCTCAAGTTTCACCCCGCGATCATATCATATATCATATAATAGGAGTTATTAGCTGACATTATTCCAACTGTATCCTTTTCACTCACCTGCCAACCACAAACACGGCAGCTGGCCCTGCAGCAGCATCATCTGTGAGTTTTCTATGGTCCGTCTAGGCGGAACTAATGTACTCACTAACTAATGTTCCCCACGCAGACATAGATTGTCACTCTGTGGACCGGAAGGAAACAGTCTGTCACGGGTGTCAATCACGCACTCACACAACGCTGATTGGCTCTTGTGGCGCGACATCGCCTGACAAAGTTCAAATATTTCAACTTTGGCGACGGAGCACGGCGACCTGCTCCACGTCCAAAGCGACCCCAGAGTTCCCATCTGCAGAAACAGGGGCGCCGCCCCCATGTCTCCAAAGATGCAACCAAGTCGCCCAGAACGCGTCCATCGCATCACGTGAGTTCTGGTCGCGCATGGTCGTGGCTGATCGTGGCTGTACATTGACTTTGCATGGAGAGTGGCCGCCGAGGTCACCCAAGTCGTGTTCGGTGTGACCGCACCTTAAGGAAGATTTATGGGGCTTCTCCACTACATGATACCCACATCAGAAAAGTCTTAAGTGACTACCTTCTAAAACAGGGGTCCACCGGCACATGGCCAAAGTAAATTTGGTTTCAAGCACCAGGTTTAAAATAATTACATTTATTGCCCTTATTTTATTTTACTAACAAAGTCTACAATGTGTTATCTGGTATTGACACTTAATGGGGTCAAACATGTCTGTAGGGCTAGTCAGAGGCAAGTTGTTAAGGGATAAACTCTTGATATTGTTTTGAGAATGATAATCAGGAAGTGAGGCAGGAATGTGACCAAATATGTAGAGCTGGTTGACACACATTTCTGCCACAGCCGTTCTTGTTGTTTGGTTGGTGAGTCCACCTGCATTGATGGAGTAAAGACACGCAATCTTCTCTCTCAGATGGTTGTCAGTCTTTTGATTTGTCTCCTGCTTTTGAGAAGAAATTTCCACGACAGCAATGTAAAGTAACTGGGTTCTCTTACATGCTTATGCTTCACTGTCATTACACGAATGAAGCTTTTCCACTGCATGATATCTGCTCGACGTGACTGAACTTTACTTGGTTGTTTTGGTTTTCCATTAGGGATTGTACCTAGTACATGACACAGTTTGACATATCACCTACAGCTGTGTTCCAAGCAAGTAAGCCAGGACTAAAAGTGATGTGGAGACACTGCTGACCTCTGAATGGTCAGAGTGTCACCACGAGCTGAGAGTAATGATGTGGCTATGGAACGCCCCCATTGCTGGCTCCAGGAGGCTACATGACTTTCCAAACTCACTTCTGTTAAAACAGTAACCTGTTTTGCTGCTTGCAGGCATTTTGGAACAAAATTAATCTCCTGACTGTTACAAAAAGCCACACAGGGGGCGGCAGCTCTATCGCCTCTGTTTCCTCCTTTGCTTTTGATGATGCCATTGTACTTTCATGCAGCCAGTTGAGTAAATACCACAATTGGAAAAGCACAATTGTTGTGGTTCTTCCTTAAAAGGGACAAAGCTGTGACAGCAGGGAGAAAAGAGAAGAGATGAGACAAAATGAAAAGAAGAAAAAGGTCTAGCTAGACTTGACTTACAAGAGAATCAAGTCATGTTTCTGAACACCCCATCATCTCTTTTGGGTGTGCGTTTTGTTCCACTTCAAGATTTTCTCTACCGCTATTATAACTTTTATCCCTCCACAAACATTTGTGTTGAAACAAACTCTGAATCATAATTAGAATCTGCAATAAAAAGCAGAGCGATGTGATTAAAGTTTCTCACCAAACAAACAGTGCCCGGTCTCACGCAAACAGGCAGTGTTGATGTTGCACACACTTATCATTTACACATCATTTTTATGTTAATTGGGCAGCAGCAGTGAGACAGAGCGTGCAGGAGACATTTACATGAGCTACAATGGCTCTGTGATTTACACAGTCTGCAGGAGGTGAGTGAAACCAACCGTCCAACAGCCTGTCAGCTGGCTCAACCTTCGACAAGTAAAAAAAATCACATCATGGCCTGCTTGGATTGATTAGCTTCAGGCTCCTGCTTCTTGATTGGCAGCTTCAATTCTGCTCCACTCAGCAGGGTAACACAGTATCGAGTGTCAAAGTGCTCCACTGATTGAGCGCCACAGACCACACTGAGGACAGGGGGAGAACTTAGAGCAGATTTTTAAAATGTCTGCTGGCAGGCTGGATATTTGGCATGAACATTTCCATATCATCTGCGCTGGAGCTCACATAGAGCACACACAGGCCATGTCCTGAGGAGTGTTCGGGGAAAGTTCTGGTCTTTTGGCAACTCTGAGGGATTTTACAGTTAAAAACTTGCATATGTTTGAGCAGATTCAAGCATATTCCTGAGGCATTTATGAAAGTGTGACTATTTTTTAAAAGAAAACTATTTTGTAAAACTGAATACACTTGTGTAAAAAATATTTAAAAGCAGTGTTCAATGATTTGCAAATCCCTTCCAACTTATATTCAACTGTATTCACTACAAAAACCAAGATATCAAATATTCATGCTGATAAGCTGTTTTTTTTTTAATATTCATTCATTTGAATTTGATGCCTGTAACACTTGTACCAAAAAAGCTGGGACAGTGGCATGTCTACCAGTGTGTTACACCTTCCTTTTAACAACACCCAATTAGTGTTTGGGAACTGAGGACACTTACTGTAGAAACGTTGCTTGGGTGGCAGCATTGTTGCTCCAAAACCTTTATGTACCTTTCAGCATTAATGGTGCCTTAACAGATGTGCAAGTTACCCATGCCATGGGCACTAACAGACCACCATACAATCACAGACGCTGGCTTTTTGGACTTTGCACTGATAACAAGTTTCACTTGAGTAAATTAATAGAGTGATACTTTTACTTGTCTTCCAGTTAAGTTTTTATGAAAGTAGCTGCACCTTTACATCTGCACTCCTTCTTCGCTCTGTACTCAACCCTCAGAAATTCTAGGGCGCAGGCTTTTTGTCCATTAAGAAGGGATATTGGGTTTTTGTCCAACCACAGAGCACAATTGTACTGGCTACTCTACTATGATATATGTGTGTGCTAGTAGTATAAACAATGACGGAGGTACCTAAATAGTATAATAGTAAGTATAATAGTAAGTACCTAAATCGGCATTAGCAACGACTGGTAAACAACAGAAAGAAGGAAGACAGAGAGACCTAAACGGCCATCAAAGAAAGCCAGGGGCCGCAGGAGAAATTAGACAAGAGTAAAAATCAGTCAGATAATTTGGAGACAACTGTGAATTGGTGTCGGTCATGAGCTGGACCAAAAGTTAGATTAGATAAGATAGTACTTTATTAATACCTTTGGAAAACTCCTCAGGGAAACTAGAATTCCAATAGCAGTTCCAAAAGTAGATAAAAAGATACATAAAAAAAGATAGATATAAACAAAAATATTTTTTTAAAAATAATGTAAACAAAATAAGATTAAAAAAATAAAAAACATTAATAAGAATAATAGAATAAAATAAAATAAATATAAAATATAGCTGCTGGCAGGTTGCTGGCTGCTGGCCACTGTAGCCAGTTAGCAGTGCTTCTAATGGATAGGTTAGCTGCAAATATATACCAATATAATAATGAAGTGGAGGGGGAGAGTGTCACCGACAGGCAGCACACAACGTCAAACATACATGGCGGAGGTCAGTGTTTATAATATGAGAGCAGACAAATAATTTATATCCTAAATTCAGTGTTCATGTTAAGGTTCATTTGAATGTGCTTCTTTTTAGAAAATAAAATGTATTTTCTTTTCTAAGTTCCTGTCTGACTTTGTTAGTTGTGCTGACTGCCTCTCTTTAAAACTTTACAGAATATACCATCACAGCTTGCCCCTCTCTTTCACTACTTTGCTCTCTTTGGGTTGACAGTGCTCTGCTCAGCTGCAGTGCAGGCAGAAGCTCGCGCTCACGTTAACGAGTGGTAATGAAAATCAGTTGGACAGCCAGTGTGGATCAAAACAAAACACAGAGGGTTCATAAGCAAAAAGACAACTTCAAAACAACTAATGGGGAGCGAGAGTGCTGTTAAAGATGACAGAGCCTCAGCAGATGTGTTTTCTAGCTCGGAGAGCGAGTACAACCAGCTCCAAATGTTGCTCTTCACAGACAGATGCTCCCCCTTCCCCAGGTACCAGCACCACTCTTTTGGTTTTATGCAGCACCAGACAGTCCCGACTGACTTTGACCATGTATATTTTGAGTAAGATGAATGCATGGCAACTGCTATAGCTAAAAAGATAGTCTTGCAGTTTAGTCTCTCTATAATACACAACCTGATTACTAGATTGTGTAAAGGGCACCACAGTTTAATTAGCAATATCAATATTGTCTATAAGAATATGCTAAGTGAATGTTATTCCCTCACCATACAAATTGATCGCATTTAACATCAATTAACACTTTCTGTCGTGTTTTGCAGTTCAGTTCACTTAGCATTTCTAGCATGCTTATCTCAGCATATCTGTGGTCTTTGTGTATTCATTAGGAGACTCTGTAGCGCAGAGGTCACTGTTTCTGTTTGATAAGCCCACCCCTCTGCCCTCTGCACAGCTGATTTGATTAATCGACATCAATTAGAGCGGCTTAGGGTGGCATGCAGGGAGAGCACGGTGAACGCTCTCTGCACTGTGTCTGACCAGTCAATCATATATGAGGATATAAGCCCTGATCCTTTAATACATAGTTTACCTCTATTACCAAACCAGTTATCACACGGATATGGCTGCTCATACATTTAAACGACACACACACACACACACACACATATATATTTTTTTTTTTTCTTGTGGGTTTTGTGTTCAAAGAAGAGTTTTCAGTACCAACAATGTCAAATAAACGGCACCCCACAAGACTTGCCCCACTACAGACTTTAGAAAATATTCAAGGCAAAGTGAGAACTCATCTTGAGTACATAACATGAATAAAAGATCTCAATCATCTGAAAATGCTCCATATTTTGTATTAAAATACCTTTAATTACATATTGATCAACTGCTTTAAGGTTTTTTAGGTTGCACAAATATTTTGCCAAATAAAAAGTGGGTAGAACTTTTGAGGAGCAAGGGATACCTCTCCTCCAAAAACGACAAAATATTCAGAATTATGTCTAATCCTGTGTCTTGTTGATGATATATTGATGTAGCGAGAGAACTCAATATATTTTGCAGCCCTAGCACAGTTCTGTTATAATTGCTCTACTTTAAAGGCAGTGCAATTTATTTCACCAGCAATGACTTCAAAAGCCAAAGATCAGCCGAAGAAAGCATGCTTTCCTTGTTTCAGCAATTTCACATTCTTGGATAAATGGCAGCGGCAGAATGCATTTGCATGGTTAGGCAGAGCGGGCCCCATTTATCTTAATCAGGACTAATATCGCCATCAGGGAGATAGAGGGGCTGAGCGATCTATCACATCCCTCCACGGCTTTCTCGGGTGCAAAAAATTACTTTCGATCAATCTCCAGAAGCAGATAAGTCTACCGCAGAGACCCGGAGCTTCATTACTTCAAAGGAGGGAGGGTGCTTTTTGGGGGGTGGAAGCTGCCAGGTCAAATTCCCTCTGGGATGAGCTATTAGATATTTGAGACCACACAGGCTGCAGTGAATCAAAATGATCGCTTGTGGTAATGTTTCCCAAAACATCAGCTTTTATTCCACAGGTTGGTCTTTTAACCTTACAGTATTGATTTCAAATAGTGTGAGGCTGTGCAGAGCTGAGTCTAACCTCATATTGATGTTGGCATCATAACATATTATCCCATGACAATTTAAAGAAGTTCAGCAGACATCAGTATGCTGTGAATAAGCTCCTCAGAGCAATGTAGTAAAGTGAACAGATGTATGGAGCTGTTCGAAATCCCCTTTCCATCGCAGGGAAATCACTGCACTACACACCAAAACTGTCATCAACAGGCCTTCAAAAGGATATACAAGCTCAGAAAAAGTCTGAGCTCTATAGATATATAGGTGAAGTTTTCTTTAAAATTTACTATTCAAACAACTTCTATTCATTGGAGCATTAAAGACCCCATCTATAAGCCCAGCACAAAGTGTTCTGGCATGCAGCACTAGCGTCTTTCCTATTTCCCATTGTCAGATGTAGATGTATAAATATGTGCTGCTGAAAGCCTGGTGGGCTGTCTGTGCACGAGGCCCTTGCCTCACGCTGGTGCTCCAGGTTTGATTCAAGCCTGCAGCCCTTTAACACAAGCCCCCTGCCCCACCTAATTTTCTAAATCTATCCACTGCTCCATCAAATGACGGCAAAGATGGCTGAATAATAACTCTGAATAATGTATTTAGAAATTCTTAAGAATGCCATCTGAATGACACTCAGAGATAGTAATACAGGCTGTCCGGTGTGTTTTAGGCATGACATCGAAAATAGATCCAAGGATTGATCAGAGAAAATGCAGAAAATGCGTAAAAAAAAAAAAAAAAACTACTGCTAATTGTCCCAATGGCAATATATAGACAGGCACACCACAAACTGTATCACTACCCTACACTCAAGCCTGTGCACTCGCTCTACAAACAAATTCTAAAAGCACTGAACACAAAACGAAGGGATTATCATCACTGTCCAAAGGAAATGCAATTTTCTCAATTTTGATAACTTCCTTTTTTTATTCTGATACCTGCCTGATGTTCAAAATAGCTAAAAATCTCACCACCCCTCCTCTTAGAAAGTGTAGGAAGTGGAACTCTTTTAACTACAAACATAAAAGACCAAGGACGCTTCGAGGTGTTTAAATCCAAGCTGATGTTGCTTAAATCGGCTTGGTTTTGTTATTGCTAACTTTTGCCTTTATTGCTTTATTGCTAAATTAACATACAGTTAATTTGTGATTGTGTAAAAATTAACAATAAAAAAACTGAAAAAAAGTGCACTTTTCACTCCACTAAAACAGGGTCCTAAAGATCTGTGTATCTATTTTTTTATTTGGATATTAATTTATAAAACTGATATAAAGTTGCAGGCTTTCTTGCTGTTTCTGGTTGTGAGCACAAATTCTGTCCCTATCCCTATGTTGCATAGGGAAATTTCCAAATAATGGGAAAGGCACATAGTTTAATGTGAAGTCTTTGTACAGGCAAACAAGTGAGAAGCTGCAGCTGTGACAAAGAACTTTCAAAAATCACTCTAAAATGATTTAGACAGATGTGAAAATACAAAAAAAATCGAAGCCGTTCTGAATAAAGTTATGACAGGAGAAAGTTTGATTTGTAAAGATATTTGACGCAGAACAAAATTCTATTTTCTTTTAAAAGTTTGACATTTTCACTTTATTTGGTCAAACTCGTGACATTTTTCAAGAAACATATCAAATAAAGCCTGAAGAAGTTCCCCCTTCTCTACCTCAGGCTCTGAATGTTCCCTAAAGCAGTGAATATAAAAAAATATCAACTGATTAATTGGTTAAGTAAAATTTCGATGGTTTGGGAATTTATGCATACAGATTGTTGATCTTTATTCAGACAGAAGGATGAACAAAACAGTTTTAATTCTTTTTTAAATTTTCATGTCTGTTTTTTCTTCTACTTAGTTAAAATTAATCCCCAGCAAGCTGCAAATGCCACAAATTAGGTATCAACTGAAAATAAAGCTGTGCTTTTTAAAAGTAAAACTTCAAGAGTTTAATGTGAGACAAAGCTGTTTGTTTGTATTGAGTTATAACACTCATTAGAGTGAGAATACTCAATGAACTCCCGCATATCTCAGCACTCAAAAGTTGATTTGCAGGAAATTTGAAGGTGTCAGTCTGTTCTCTCATTATTTTGAAGGAAGCTCATTTAAAACTTAATTAAACTCCCATGTTGTGATTGACAGTCTCTTGAAAATACACTAGAAAACCTTCATTACAGAAGATGGGAATGCCCTGTCGAACACTGGCACTTTACGAGTGTTATGCCTAAAAGGATGTGGCAGACAAAGTGGCAAACCTCATCACACAGTTCTCCTTTTAACTCTGTGGCAAATGCATCTGGAAGAATGCTGAGCCTCCTTATGTATATCTGTATTTACCATATATCATACAAATTTGGCATTGTTGTATATTATTTCAAGACTAAAACTCACATTAAATTAATTTAACTTAGTAAGCATAATCTTTCTCTGATTCTTTTTAAACATATCTGGACTCTGACTGTCACTTCATGCCATCTAAAGGGGAACAATAGTTTTATGACGTACTGGGCACCAGTGCTAATCTGTGTCAGTTCATATCCTGAATATCATCAAATGATAACCTTGAGTTTTATGTAACAGATCAACTTGGGCCTTTCTACTCTCACCAGCCACCATTAGGAATATTTTGCTATTGCCAGCCTTCAGTACTAACTGACTTCTTCATGGCATAGATTCAACAAGCTGCTGGAAACATTGCCCAGAGACATTTTGGTCCCTTCGGCCATGACAGAATCACACAGTAGTGGCAGAATTAGCAGCTTCACATCAGTGATGCAAATCTCTCATTCCACCACATTTCAAAGGTGCTCTATTGGATTGAGATCTGATATCTGTGGATGCAACTGGAGTACAGTGAAATCAACGGCATGTTGAAGAAACCACTGTGAGATGTTTTGAGCTTTGTTACATGCTGTGTTATCCTGCTGGAAGTAGCTGTCAGAAGATGGGTACGCTGTTGTCATAAACAGATTGAAATGGTCAGCAACAATACTCAAGTGAGCTGTGGTGTTTGGACAATTCTCAGATGGTACAAAGGTACGGAGCCCCTAAGGTGCCACGGAGAAAAAAAATATATAAATCGTGCGCACGAGATAGTAAAACGTGTGCTCGATTTAATTATACAGGCAAGCGGCAACAGACAGCCGGGCTCATCAGTAGATGGCGGTAATGGCCCATAATATTGTGGTCACCTGCCGGTAAAAACCAAGAAGAAGAAGAAGAAGACAGCCGGGCTCGGTTGAAGCATCCCAGTAACCAGCCAACGTTAGCTGTGTCTGTGAATGTAGGAGTGCAGGGTATGTACAGTCCCTTGGGCTATTTAACAGTGCCTTAAATAAAAGCTGCACAATTTTCAAGACTCAAGCAAAGCTCGTGTCTTGCTGCCACCCGCTGAATAAGGTGGAGGGAGTTAGCCCCGAAGTTAGCTACAACTTCGCCTCTGTAGTGGCAAACAAGTCCCCCCTGTGCATCCCAGGTCAGGACACTGACTGAATCTGAGTACTCCTGAGCCTGTTGTCTTTTAGTATGCGCAGCAAAGTTCTCCAATTTAGGATTATTCCATCTCTCATGGCAAGAGCAGCAAGAATGTCATTATATGACATTCCGAGGTGGAAGTAAAAGTTTACTAGCTCACTTCTTCTCTCCATTGTGTGTGTCTAAAACTCCAAAGTCGCACGTTTTATTATACCGTGCGCATGTTTTACCATCTTGTGTACACACGATTTATAAATTTTTTTCTCCGTGGCACCTTAGGGGCTCCGTACTAAGGAGACCAAAGTGCCAAGAAAATATCCCCCACACCAGGACAACACCATCACCAGCCTGAGCTGTTAAAAAGAGACAGGATGGACCCATGTTTTCATGTTGTTTTTGAAAAATTCTGACCCTACCATATGAATGCTGCAGCAATCAAGACTTATCAGGTCAAACAATCCAATATTAGACCTGGCCCTTAGGATAACATGGCCAGTGAGTGTGTAATGCTTGTTTTACAGGCAGGCCTGCATTTTAAATCCCTCCTGTTTTATAATTTAAATTGTTCATGTTTCAGAATGTGCACTATGATCTGGGGTTTATCTGATGATGAAACAATGTTGGAATAATGGCAACAATAAAGGTTTGTGCTTGTAATAAAGCGTTTGCTTTTGGAAAGCTCTACTGAAACAACAAAAACGTTAATCCAGAAATAAAAGGTTCCAGGTTTTTCTATTTTCTCATTTCAAATCAAGTCATTTTCAAAAATACTTTTGAAAAAAATTATTGGCCCACGAAAAATTACCATCTCTATCACCTGCTTCTCTCTTTCTTTCTTCTTCGAGAGAAATGAGCTGTTAAAATTTTTAATCTGAGCTGAGGTTGCCCCCTCCAGTGTCAGTAAAAATATTAATGATGACACAAAACAACAGAACTTGAAGGGAACATTGTTGGCCTGCTGGTCAGTGAGTGATTTTGTCAGGAATGTCATAGATCAATCAAACCATGTTCTTAGTTCATTTATTTCCTCTGCCCTTTTTCTCATAATGTGGGACAAAACTGCAGAACCAGAGGGTTTCAAAATGTAAGAGGCATAAAAAGTCAAATAGGCATGCATCCATATTTGATGCGCAGCTCCTTTTTTGTACTCTCTCCTCATTCAAAAGCACACCGTCTGCTTTCACTGCTCCATCCATCCATCCATCATCTACCCTGCTTATCCCTTTTGGGGTGGCAGGGAGCTGGAGCCTATCCCAGCTGACAATGGGTGAGAGGCAGGGTACACTCTGAACTGGGCACCAGCCAATTGCAGGGCCACATACAGTGAGTGCCTGGACAGAACCCATGCAGGGAGAACATACAAGCTCCACACAGGAAGGCCCTGACTGACTTAGGGATCGAACCAGCAACCTTCTCTCTGTGGGGAACGCATACTTCCTGCTGCATCTCTGTGCTTCCCCTGCTTTCCCTGTTGCGTCTTGAATTTCTTTCCTCTTACTCCTCCACCTCTGTGTTTGACGTTACTTGCAGGCCTGGTCTGAGAGATTTGATTGGGCTAGAAAGATCAAAAATGTTACCACCAAAAACAGTATGGCCTGCTCTGTTCAGTATATTAAGTAGACATCTGTTGTAAAGCCTTAAAACACAGCTGTTTGAAATGGAAATCCAAAGTCATTAACATAACAGCCCTTGATAACACCAGGAGAGATTGATCTGTGTATGTGGCTTAGTTGTAGACCTAAATGAGTTAAGATAAGGACCTCATGCCAAATATTGAGTGAGTGGCTCTGGACTCATTGGCTTTCATTAGCTTTACCTGTAGCTCAATCCATGGACCACGGACAGAACACCATGTGAGGAGAGTGCCAAAAGGGACTCAAGACACTGGAGACAGTGTAAGGCCAAGTTAACAATACTGAGTTTACCATTGGACATTGAGCTGGTCGCAGCATAAATAATGCTGCATGAACAAGAAGAAGAATCAAAAACACGAAACCAATACAGACAAGGTAGATTTGCAGTAATTTATGGTCATTCAAGCCACAAATATATACACCAATCAGCCATAACATTATGACCAACTGCGATGCACTGTGTATTCTGACACCTTTCTATCAGAACCAGCATTAACTTCCTCAGCAATCCCAGCAACAGAAACTCGTCTGTTGGATCGGACCACACAGGCCAGCCTTTGCTCACCATGTGCATCAATAAGCCTTGGCTAATTTTGATAGATACTGTCAAATGCTGACTGGGAACATCCCACAAGAGCTGCAGCTTTGGAGATGCTCTGACCCAATCGTCTAGCCATCACATTTTGGTCCCGGTCAAAGTAACTGAAGTCCTTAAGCTTGCTTGTTCCTTACTTTGCAGTGCAGATGGATCAGCCTGATTTAATGTCTGCAATTAGACAGCTGCAATCTACAACAGTTGTGCTTGGCCCTAAGTGGAACAGACCAATCAGTGTCTTTTAAAGCAGTAAGAGCAGTAAGAGCGAGATGAAATCAGGAAGCGACTGCTTGTACTGAGATTAGCAGAGATGCAAACAGCTTTAGTAGCAGTTTTAACAGATCTGGACCACATTTCTTTATTAAATTAAAGATGAACAACAACACTAAAACTAACCTCAAAGGCTTCAACAAAGGTATTAAATCATGGCTGAAAGAGCAACAATATTGTTCCCACATATAAAACATTTGCTTGTATACATGTTTACCTGAAGGAACTTTTTCATTCACCTTTTTTATTGAACTTTTATCTTCATATGTTCTGGATGTTTTAATTCTGATGTGTTTTCTAATTAACTGTGTCATGGGTATCTCTGTTATTTTTCATAAATTTCTCTTTGTACAATTTTAATCTTTAAAAGCCTCCCATGGACTGGTGTTGAAAATTAGCACTGTGCTATAAACACTTACAGCAGTGCATTTGGGACCTGTGTATATTTAAATATCACAGCATCAATGTTACTGTGTGTCCATGTCAAATAAACAATAAATAAATAAATAAAGTTTTTGACAGAATTGATATCTCTGCGTCCAACATGTTTTGACAAGGTTTTGTTCACGAAGTAGTTTACATTTTGTACTTTACACAGTGGCAGTAGTGCCTACCTACAACTTCAACTGATTGGCCCGAAATTAATGTGATTTGATCGTCCAATCACCTGTAGGATATGCTTTGACAGGTTCTGCCCATTCCCAAACACTTTGGTTGCCCAGATGAGCTAGTGAAATATATATAACTATTTTGAGTGTTCCCCTGTAGACAGAGACAAACTTGGTTTTTTTTTAGTGTCTTGCCTCACTCCCAAGTCCAAGACAAGCAGATAGACACCATTCTTTCAAAAGAGACAGGCAGAGCTTGCTCACCACTGATTAGCTTAGCTGAAACACTTGGAGTCAATGGGTAGTATTAGCCTGCCTCTGCCTACAGTCATCAGATAAACTCTTCAGCAACTCTTAGCGGTCCCGTGTGTTAACCATGTGAAGTCACATTTTCTATTTTTAGACTAAGATTAGCACTTTATTTAATTTTCAAAAGAAATACATGATAAACTAAATTGCAGGGCGCATGCACAACCCACAGCGGACAAGCTTTGTTTTGTTGACCTACTGACCTACTTCCCAAGGCTTAAACAGCTAGTTCAGGATTTTTGAAGTGGGGTTGTATGATGGCATAGCATTCACCTAGAGGCACATTAACAGAGACCAGCTCTGCATTTGTGCAGAAAAAGTTGGCATGGAAACTGTGCTGCAGATGGTACCACCAAAGCTGCATAATCAAAGGAATTTGGGGTGAACACAAGCCACAGAAACACCATGGGGTGATTTCACACCATTCAGAATATTAACAAAAACTTGCTTTTCCACTTGCAAGCCCCTTTGTTCTGGTATTACCCTGGTACACGGCACAGACAAATAGAAATACTGACACAGTGTTGTGCCCCAATATGTGGTGAATAGATATTTTCTTCCACCTTCAGTGGAACACAGCCCCAATTATGAAATGGACCTGTCCACTACTTGACTGCTGCTATTATTTGATAAAAATTTAGTACAAGTAAGGGTGTGGAAATTCTGTCAAAGTGCGAAAGCTATCCTGAAGGTTTTTATGCTCCCTTGAATGTATAACTCTCAAAAAGGGGCAAACTCAAAACTGATGACACAGTCTCTCCTCAATCGCTTCGGGAAACTCATCTGAGCGTGTGTCACATGTCAACACAGAGACGCTCCAACGTCCAGGAAAAGTGGGGACGACCCAGCGACCAAAGATGTGAGATCAACCTTTTCCTGACACGGCAGAGTGGCTCAGCAACCCGGGCAGGCAGCACCCACCCAGCTCTCTCCCCCGATCCTCTCATCCCTCGTCACAATCAATCCACGGCAGACCTACCGTAATCCTATTTGTTCAAATAAATAATGAAATAGCTGCAGCCTCACACCGAGGTACACAGAGGGTGGTAATTGCTGCGTTTCAGGCTGGATCAGATGGGCTCTGTGGGAGGCTGGCTCGCCTCCACTGTGACCTTGTGTGTGTTTGTAATTTTCCACAAGCTTAGTGGATACGCAGTAAGCGGGAGCCCTCAGCAAGTGCACGGGAATCCCTGCACCTGGGGAGTGAGCCAAGGCCATCCGAGTGAATGGAGCCTTTCCCAGGATGAAAAACTTAAAAGAAACACACACTCCGCGGAGAGGAAGATGACATGACAGCCATTAGGCAAGTGCGAGGCTATAGAGCGAGTGTTATGTCCTTTTGCTGTGCTTGAATGCACTGTAATATGTCTTGTTCAATTTGTTTACATGCAATGCATCAGTGCCTTACAAGGACTTCTGTGTAGGAAGAAAAAAAATACCCCAAAGCTCTATCCTCAAATTGAACTTGGATTTCACTCTCCGGCAGATTAACCTGTAATACCAGACCTTGGATCTTTAAAATTAATGTTTATCCCTCCCTGACAGGCTGTGTTTGCACCCATAATCCCATTATCCCAGACAAAATATTCCATTATGTGGAATATTTCCAATGTCATCCTGACCAGTCAAGCTCTGGGTCACGCTTCGCTCATCACAACAGCAGCAGAAGCAGCAGTCTGTGCTGCTCACCGTTGGCAGCAGAATCCATTTGTAAGGTGACATATCGCACAGAAGTAGGTTTTCCCTGTAGGTCCAAATGGGAAGTCATTGGCTGAAGTTATGGCCTGTTGTTGTCAGTAAGGTGTGATTGCACTGACTCTTATGGGCCATCTCTCTATATTGTTGGGACGTTAAGCAGAGTCAGGGAAAGGTCAAGCCACCGAAATGTTTCCAGAGAATGAGTATGACTGATCTAAAGCAATAGCTTTCCTCAATGGACACTTCAGCCTTCCAGTTCTTTAAAATGAGATGTCTACAGATGTATGAAAGTGCTACAGGATAGTAAGTGCCCAGCTGTTTACCGTAAGTGACTGCAGTGCTGCACAGCTAACAATGCTCCAGACTTTGGAGTTTTACATCCTGCACATAATCTCCTTCAAGCCCTATTTGCACAATATAAATATGACCTTGGCAGCCTCTGATCATTTTTAATAATTGTATATCCAAAATTTATTGGTGGCAGCTGTGTAGCAGACTTAGGGTCTGTCCCAATTCTACCCCTTAGCCCTTGTCTTACCCCTTACCCCTCAGTTTTGCGCTTTCATGTCTAGTGAAGGGGTGTCCCAATTCTCTGTAGGGCTAAGACGAAGGGCTAAGACGAAGGGCTAAGACGAAGGCCTACACAGCCCTTGAAACAAAGACAGACCGGGACCTCACTTGAAAGGAAGAAGTATGAGAAATTACCCACAATACACCACGCTGACAAGAAGGCAGAGCGAAGACCGAAGGAAGCGCGTGATTATTAGTAATTATTAAATCATCAAGTAAATATTGATCATGTTTTGAATTGTTGGTCGTATTTTAAAATTTCTCATTATAACAAGCTCGCTTTCGCAGCTGTAGCTACGGCTATTGTCGCATCTGCCTACGACACAGCCAGCGAGCAGCTCCGGGTGATGACGTAGAGGGAATCGAGTGGCGTCTTGTTTCTCAGGAGCGTGTTTTCACCCCTTCCCCTTGGCCCTCAAAACAGAGGGCCGAGGGGAAGGGGTAGACAAAGGGGTAAGACGAAGGGGAAGGGCTAAGGGGTATAATTGGGATTCACACTTAGTGTCATCTATTATTTTACATTTACTTATGTTTTTTTTCATCACTCTATCTGATTAATAGACAGAGGACAGTGTCGAAGGAAAGAACAAAGACCAGATATTGAGCCAATGGTACACACTAGACAACTGGCACTCTATTATTACTCTATTATTGTCCTCAAAAGAGATTTGGAAACATTATTTATTTTATAAAACTAATTTGTTTTTGCATTTAATATCACTGGAAGCCTGTTTAGTCCACTTTGCAAAAAAGTACAACTTGTAAAGACTGTGTATTCATGGAATGAGAAACAGCCCAAAACAACCAAATCCTCTTCAACTGGAAGCTCATTCCTGACTCTTACTTCATTGAGGTACAGTAAGCTTTCATAAAGGGGAAGAGCGGATTTTTGAGCATTTTTTGTGCACTAACCACACATTAAGTGTACTCCTCGAAAGCATGATTCTTACAACTTGCACGTTGTTGTAAAGTTGATTAATCATTCCAATGGTATAAAATACAGTTTGTATTATTATACTGTGCATATATGAGACGCAGCAGAACCAGTTGGCTATCAGAACTTCATGCAGCAAACTTTTTGTGAAAAAGGCACCTAAAGTTTGACTTGTTCACCAGATTTTTCAGTTATTGCAGAGGACATCTGTGATATTTATCCTTTGTGAAACAACTGTGTCTGTAATTTGTGGAGTATGAGTTACAAATTACCTACCATATTCTAGCAAATATCCTCTGATAATGGAAATCAAGACTAAACTAGCATCTTCATAATTTTTGGTAGTTATATTTTAGCCTTTACCATTTGAGAATAATGGAAGTTGGAGATATTGTTGAATGAGGTTTTGTAAACATTATGTGTGCAAAGTCATCTGTCTCATCTCAGTATGGAGACTCATTTGCATCACAAGCAAGCAGAATTCATCAGTGGAACCAGATTTCTAATCGAGGACAGACTTTGCAGAATTGGTAAGAAACTTTCTGTAAAACTTTTACAGGTTTCCTTTTAAATGTGTTCTTCCAACAAGCTCTATGCTTCACCCTCCTTCAACATTTTCCCTCAAAATGTGTATGAAACCCAAGGAAATCAAAACCCTTGAGAATGTTAAACACCAAATACTGAAGCTAGGGGGTAATTCGGACTATCCCAGAGATCCCAACGTATTAGTCATTAAGTAAAAATAAGGTTTTTTTTATCCAACAATCAGATAAAAACAAGTCATAAAGCAAAGCCTCATTGCAATATTAAGGAGAAATTCAGCTTGGTGTGTTTTGGTGTCCACCAAGGATTGTCAAACATCCTGAGGTGTAACGTCTTCCCATCAAAGAAAACATGCACTAGTTGAAAAGTAGAACGTCTCATTCATGTCTTTGCTGTTGCAAGTAACTAAACAGCCATAATAGAAGACAAGATATAAATATGTAAACAACTATTGCTATTCCAACTAATGTCTACAACCTGTTGTTTGCAAACTGTTTGCATGTATAGCATATATGCATGTTACTCACCCATCCAAAAAGTCAGCTCAGCATTGGACTTACAATATGCTGTTTCCCAAGGATTTTGCACACATGCAAAATTCTTTTCAATATTTGCTCAAATCGGGCATTTCTGCGATGTTTTGTGATGTATTTTTTTATTTTCAATGTTCAGAATGACAGAGCACTTAAGCTCAATGATTGCATGTGATGTGTGTAGTTATGTCAGTGAATAATTGGACTTTATAACCATGGTCTCAATATCTATAAAAACTAGAAGCGCTCCTTAAGCACAAACCTCCACCAAGGCATTTTCACCATTCTTAAATGAGTTATTAAAATGTGGAAAACTGCGCTGTTTGCACAATTTTAACAAATCCTTCAAAAAATTCCCAGATCCACATTTGGATACTGAAAACCACCAGCATCACCAACATCCCCTGCAAACTTTTTTAGTTATCCTGCTAACAGACAGACAAAAGCAAACAAAAACATAACTGTAAAAATTAAGATTATGATTTTTGCCATAATCTAGCAGCCCCCAGAATAAGGCTCTCCCGCCGAGAGTGTGAAGTAGGCATCCTCATCCTGGAACATGGCTGCAGTCAGATCAACTGTATTTTACTTGGATACAGCAGTGCTGTTATCTGATTGGCTGACATATAGCTGTATGTTTTGATCGGCTGATCTTATGGCTGGGTCGGGTCAAGCTCCTGTTCAGCTCTATGATGCTCAGAGCATCACGCTACACGTTCCATAAATGTGTATTAGCAGTGTAACTCGGTGGCTGTTACACAATCAATTTTCATGCGTGAGAAATACCAGGTTTGGCGTATGAGCGTGTGAAAAGGTTAAAATGCATGAGTCACACGCTGAATGCGTGAGACTTGAGAGTCCTGCAGCCTTAATCAGGGGTACTCTGTCATCTAAACCAGACAGTTTCTTAATCATCAGCGGTTGTGAAAATATTCTATCAGTCATGGAAATCAAATATATAAAACCTGAGTTAAAGTAAAGCATGGGCTCTTACATAAAGCAGTTTTTGTTCTATGCCAGACCATTGCCAGTTTCAACCCATGATTTCCGTACAGCCACTGAGTAAAAGCAAAAACCTGCCAATCAAGGTGGTTCAGAAGCACATATTTCATTCAAATAAGGGGTGAATGTGTTTGGCTTCAATGCAACTGCTTTTTACCTGAACAATGACCAGGGGTCTCAGCAGATGGGTGTGAATAACACAAAGGGAGAGCCAGCCACACTAAATAAACAGCATAATAATAATAATACATTTTATTTATAAGCACCTTCCACGACACTCAAGGACGCTGTACAAGAGTAAAAATAAACAACAATAAAATCAGCAATAAAATCATCAAAACACGACAATGATATGGTACGGGGAGAGGTGGTGCATTATTGTTGAATGGAGTATGCAGTCCTGAACAGATGGGTTTTGAGTGGGGATGTCCCGATCCCATATTGATGTCGGATATCAGTCCGATATCAGCAAAAATACAAATATCGGATTATATCAGCCTGCATCTAAAATCTACGATATAAGCACTCCGATACAAGCAGTCCATTCTAATTTATTTTTTTTAAATTTATTTCAGTTGTAGAATATGCTTATGTTAAAGTTAAACAAAGTAGTTATTTTGCAATTTTAAAATATATGTTTTTGTTTTTATTGGATTTATTGAGGTTACTTTTCAGGTTATTGTAATTTATTTTTTATTTATTTTATTTAATTGTAGTATATTCTTATGTTTAAGGTTAAAAATTATTTAACCCATTGGTTAATAATAAATGGGTCAGTTTTTCTCATACCTACTATTGCTGACTACTGTTCTCTGTTTGAGTAATCTCACTTGATCAAGCCTTTTCTTACAGTCCATACAACAAAATAAGTAATAAAAGTATGTATGATTCTTGCTGATATCGTATCGGATCTATATCGATATCGGCCAATACTCAAGGCTGCAATATCGTTATCGTATCGGAGGTGAAAAAGTTGTATCGGGACACCCCTAGTTTTGAGTCTGGATTTGAAAAGGGACAAAGAGTCTAAGTTTCTGAGGTCCAATGGGAGAGAGTTCCAGAGCTGGGGAGCAGAGCGACTGACGGCCCTGCACCCCATGGTGCTGAGGCGGGCAGAGGGCACGGTGAGGTGGATGGAGGAGGAGGATCTGAGGGAGCGGGCCGGAGTGGCGATGTGGAGGAGGTCAGACAGATATGGAGGGGCGAGGTTGTGGATGGCCTTAAAGGTGTACAGGAGCAGTTTGAATTGTATCCTATGCTTGACCGGGAGCCAGTGGAGCTGCTGCAGGATGGGGGTGATGTGATGGTGGGAGGGGGTTCTGGTGATGGTACAGGCAGCTGAGTTCTGGACCAGTTGAAGTTTATGGAGGGACTTTTGTGGGAGGCCGAAGAGGAGAGTGTTACAATAATCGATCCGGGAGGTGACAAGGCTGTGGACCAAAATGGAGGCACTGTGAGGAGTGAGGGAGGGGCGGAGACGGTGGATATTGCGGAGGTGGAAATAACCAGACCGGGTGATGTTATTAATGTGTGACTGGAAGAAGACAGCGACATAGGAACACAAACCTTACCGTTGCTTTATATGAATGCTTTTTAGAGAATACGGCTCCTCTTATATGGGGGCACAGAATCTGGAGATCTCGGTTTCCAGGTATTTTTGTAGGAGTAAGTGCTTGAAAAGAGAAAGATGGCTGAAGGCATAACCCTGCTATCTAAAGCTAAATGATCTAGCCTCGAGAGCCCCTGTGCAAGGTTGAATCTTTGCCACCACTTTCAGGGAACATTTGCGCTGGAAAATAATTTCTAGAAATTGCTTGTTGTGATGTATTTGCCAGGGGCTCACTACTCCTCTGAGAACATGTTACCCAGGAACAATTTTGTGTCATGGTTTTATTAGATTTCTAATTCCATCGTTCAGCCAGGAACGTGCAGTGCAATCTGGAGATAAAAGAGAAACTTGGGTGAGGATGAAACTGCAATTTTGGTTCGGTTAAGGCCACTCTTTTAACTGCTGACTAGAAAATCAATAAGCAACCAGCAGCACGGCTCGTCTTGTCACAAAGAATAGTCTTGGCTCGACATTCCAAGAATTCTCTGATCCCTGCAGATCTAAACCTGTAATCTTTGATTCATCGCTGCCTTTTACTTCTCATTCCTTGTCAAAGCTTGGCTTTCCGCTATCATCCATCATTCATTGCTTCGCCGATGTCTCCCTGGTATTCTCCGGCCTCAGACCTCAGCCAACCCCGCAGCCGGAACAGCAGAGCTCACAGCAAATCCATCTGATGGACAGAGAAGCATATGTAACCTGTCATGTAGAAGAATGCTGGTTGAACTAGAAGATATTTTCACCAGCTTTTGTCTAAAATGTTTGTGCAGCTGAAGGAACTGACGATAGAGCAGCTGACCTTAACCTTTTTAAAACCATGGATTTGTTTCTAGTGAGATGATATTTTCAGTGACCAGTGCCATTCTGATCCTGATTCTAAATCTGATATACAACTCCCTATAATGCCATGAGCTTGTCTCTTTAAAACTACATCATGTCTAGTTAAGTATATCTATTAAACTAGTGACTGGTTAAACGGGTGACTTCCAGCTGAGTCTGTCTGTTAAAAATCTGGTTTATTCAAGTAACTGATAAGTATATTAAGGCGTTAAAATGACAAATTGAACAAAGAAACACCCACAAGGACTCAACAGCTGCTGAAACAATGACATCTAGGAAAGTAGTTGGTTGAGAATCAAAATGTCACACAGCAGTGGTGGGCTGTCATGGCCAGCACCACCTTCTCTGACAATTTCGACATGTTATTATTGTTTCTATCATAAATACCATATCTGTGATGCACTATTGCTCCCAGTTTCTTTTTCTTGAGGCCACTCTGTCCCTTAGCTTTACTGAATCCAGTGCTGCACATTCATGAACATTTGTTCATGATGATCTGTGTAATGATCAAATGTAATTTTTTTTCTTGACAAAATACGGTTTATGTACCACTTTTTTTGTTATATTCTGTTTCTGTGTTGGCGTAGTCTCTCATTTTGGTACAATGTATGTTATTTGATTTTTGTTTGCTTGCTTTTCTTTGACTACTAGAATTTAACGTCTTTTTTTCTGCTAATTTTATTTGCATTTACTCTTAAGGTGAGGTTTGTAAATAAGCCCACATTGGGTTTCTACCTAACCTGCACATGCTTATCTTATTCGCTATTTTCTTTGACTTCTCTTTTAACTATGTGCAAATAAATAAAAAATAATAATATTCAACTATTTCGACCCTGTGTTGTCTCCAGGTCAACAAACACATTTTTTAATTATTTAAAATTATTGGAGAAGGGTAAAATAGAATGCAGATACAGATAATGTGCAAAATGCTATTAGCTTCAATAATCAGCCAGCTTGATAGTCAGTCCACTCCTACTGTGCATATAAGGTTATCGATGAAATATTTACCTAAGAGCTGTGAAATCATGCTGACTAAAGGCTAAGGGTGAACTTTCAGACTGGAAGAGAACCACGTGTCAAAATGTTAAGAACAGCAAGCTCACATATTTTTTCCGCAAGCAGCACTTGTTTCTCTGAATTTACATTAATCCAGATGGTATATATGTCCACACTGGTAGAGTATGTATGCAGTTTAAATGTGGATGAATATGCTAACGCAAGGTTAAACAAGTAATTTATCTCAGGCCTTACTTTTTGGGGGGCATTAGACACAGACAGGGAGTTCAAGCTTTAAGTTTTCACAGTCAAGATACTCAAAAAAATTAGAAGGAACTACGTTATTTCTCAAAATTAACAACCCGCAGATGCCTGTAGTCTAAAGAAAGGAAATGGGATTAATTTTTCTGTAACTGTGCAGCCTGGTGCAAAATGATCAAAGGCTACTGCACAGGTCCACAACTTGGTGAAGGAGACCTCTTAGTTAGATCATAGAGGTTGTCTAGTGCCTGCTACAAGTGCTTGTTGTCTCAACAGAAGTTGTCCTAAATAGCAGCAAGAGAAATTTCATCCAGTGTCATCATCCCAAGCCATTAGCAAGGCTATTTGATCAGTGTTAGAGTACAGCGCAGACATGGATGCCGGCCAAACTGCAAATCACAGTCACACCGGCGAGTGGATGAAAGAGATGTGCAGACACATGTTCAACAAAGTGTCCGAGGTTAAACCACAGCTCTGTGGCCCAGAAATGGCTGTGTGTGGTTTACTTAACCATGCAGTGCTTGGAGAAGTTCATGGTTCAGTGGCTGGCAATGACCTGAGCGCTGCCGAGCCTGCTGAATGTGCCGAGCTGTGTGCACACTGCGGGGCAGGAGATAAGAATCCAGGCTGTATTCTGTCAACAGGAAGTGGTCACAAGTGAAGACAAGCCAGCCAGGAATGTTTGGGTTGGATGCTTTGTGATCACCGTGCATTTCCATTTGAACCCTGCTGGCTCTATCGGCCACATAGAGTACAAAATCTCACAGAGGTAAACTCCCACATTCATACTGCAGCCATGTTTTCACCAATGTCATAACCAGGGAGGAAGCTGCAATGTTGTGAAGCTGTGTTTAATATTGTAACTCTTAAACCTATAACTTTTGAATTAACATTTCTATTATAGTTCTCCATCATTCAGGCAGGCAGGATGTTAAATCACTGAGATATGTGGAATGACACCAGCTACTAATGCATAACCAAATAATTATGGCTAGAGAGCAGCTAGCTTTAGCCTTTTACCACTCTTTGGCTAAAACTATTACAAGGGACAAGTATTTTATGTGTATATATAATAAGTTCGTTTTCAGTATTTTATCTTCAAACATTGCCACAAATCAAGCATAGCATTGGTTCTGGCAGGACGTGGAATCAAGACTGCTACCAAGCTAGCCTTCAACTGGTAAACATCCAAAGCTAGCTCTCCACTGATGACAGCCAGCTGATTGCCTCTGAGCTGCCATTGGCAAAATGTACTCAGACTGCCCTATTTGAGCTGCTCTAGCCTGTGTACTCTACACTGCTCCTGCTGCAGGCCGCTTTGCAACCCTCCACCACCCCAGTTCTGTAGACGTGTATAGTTCAGTAAATTATGTCAGTTAATTCATCCAATGAAAAATAACTGTCTTTCATTCAAAAAAATGAAAACTAACCTGGTTAAAACATTTAGTTGATGGCTCTCTTTAGTGTAAAGCAGAGGGAGGCATTCCCTGTTCACCAGGGGATTGTTCAATTAATGTGACACCGCATGAAAACTATCAGTCGACAGCACCATGTCTTGCCGACATTGGTTGATTTACGTTTTTTTTAAAAACTGTGGTATTACACTGTCAAATTCAAAGCTAGCAATTTACTGTTATCAGGTTAGCCTTAAGCTCATCTGCAAAGAATAATTTAGCTTTTGTCAACTGTTAACGTAAAGTCATTTGAAATAGTCATGGTATATAAATACCATGACTATGGTATTTATATACCAAATAGTCATTTGAGGCTTGTTAGTTGTCCTAACTTGAAAAATGTCCTGATGTCACTTGCAATTTTTACACCTAATGGTCTCGCATAACCTTACGGTGCAGATGGATCAGACTGATGACATAACCAGAGAGATCCATCTTTCCAAGGTCCAATCTACAATGATTGGCACAATGAGCAGGAAGATGAAGGTGAAATGAGTGAAACAACAGCAGGAAGTGAGTGCTGGTACAGAGTAGCAATTTTATCAGATCTGGACCATATTTCTCTATTAAATAAAAAACAATTAACAACACTACAATGGCAGTAGCGCCGCTTACTACGCTAAATGATTGGCTTGAATGAATGAGACTGACGGAACGATCGTCCAATCACCTGCCGAATATGGTTATGATAGTTTCTGCCGTCCCTCCAAACACTTCCTATGATGGACTGGTAAAATATATTTAACGGTTCATCTGGTGTGTTGGGCTATTTCTCTCAAATTGCTGACCACTCTGAAATCAGCAAATTGATAAAGAAAACATTACGTATCTTTCAAAATAAATCATTTACAACACTATCCGTGCTTCAAAATACATTGTGAAGTAAAAAGCAAGCAGCTGCTGTGTGAATTAAATGTGATTCTTTTGTAGGAGTTTGGTCCGTTTAATTTGCATTTCCTGTATTTTTTTCTACACCAAAAGATAATTTTTCCTCTATCTCAGCCCCTCCCCAAACATTGCTACACAAAAACTTGTCTCCAGACTGTTGTCAATCCTGCAGAGCGCTGCGAGTGGCCCTCTGAGAGTCGTGCTCATTTCAATATTTATTGAAATGTTATCAAAACCACTCGGAGCGACTTGCGGCAATCAATGCTGTTTAGACTCAATGCTGCAGAGGCTGGTCTCCACACCCTCACTGCTATTGTTTGTCTTCATGCCATTCAACCTCACCCCTCCACAGAGACGGCGGAGGAGTCACACCTCCGTAATTCTGTCCCCAAAGGAGGGGATCACAGAGCCTGGATGCTGACTGACTACAATGTGTTTTAATTGACTGAGAGTATATTTTGGTCATGAGAGAGTAGCACAGGAACAGGGGCAGGGAGGCTGCATGGAGAGACTACCCTCCACAGTTCCTTTGTACAAACCTCAATTAAAAAAAGAGTTGGGACATTGTATTAAATAAAAATAAAAACAGAACATGGTGAAATGCAAATACCTTTCAACCAATTTTCATTTTATAAAGCACAAAGAAAATATCTTTTAAGCTGAAATGCGCAGATTTTGTTATTTCCTTTAAAGTATTCATATGTACTGAGTTAAAATGCCAGGCAACACAGTCCAAATATAGTTGGGACAGGGCAAGAAAAGAGTTCTGAAATGCTCAAAAACACCTGGAACATCCCACAGGTAAGCAGGTTCATTAAAACAGATGATAGTACCATGAGGTGTTCATTTTTGTAACAGACTGTGTGGATACATATTACTAAACATGCAATTTCAAGGAATTAAAGGATTTTACCAACCAAAGATTCAGAGATCAACATTGAATGCCTGTTACCTTGACCTTTCTTGCAGCACCGCCATAATTTTGTGATGTTTGTTCTAACATGGGCTAAGTAAAGGTCAGTAAAGCTTAAAAAAAAAAAACATTCAGTCAACAAAGTGCATTGCTTATTTACAAATGTCAGACAGGACTCTACCACGCAGGGTAAAGCCATATATCACCAATATTTAGAAGTACCACAGACTTCTCTGAGCTCAAGCTCATCAGAGATGGGCTGACCTGAATTGGGAGTGAGCTGTGGTCTGATGAGTTCATTTTTTCTTTTTTAGTGTTTCTTCCAGATTTTTTGATTTGAGGCAATAACCTGGTCCAGCTAAGAGTATCATCTGGATGGTCAGAGGCTTGTCCAGTAATAAAGTCCTGATGTAATACAGGTGAGAAAACAATAACAGCAGATGTAGTTGAGACGGTTGTGTCAAGGATGAAAACCCACCGCTGGCATTCCCCATGACAATTAAATGCAGGAAAGAAGCTAATGCTCAGAAGAAGAAGACAAACAAATAATGTATATTTTACAAGCTTCATGCAGTACTGTACTTTGGAGGAATGGGGATTAGTGCTGGGATAGTGGGACACTGCTCCTAAAGGAGGGTAAGGGCAATGTTGTTTTATTTTAAACTGCATCAACTTTTACAGGCATAAGTGGAAAGGAACAATGTAAACTGCTACCAGTGCAGAATCTGTGATGGTCTTATGGTGTATTTGTGGCCCCTAGCATGGGGGATTTGCACATTCTTGAAAACACCATGAATACAAAGAGATACCAAAGGTCCTGGAGCAACATACAGTTCCATCTCAAGGGCTTTTTTCCATCTTCTCCAGGAGGGATGGGGATCAAAAACAAATTCCAGTAGAGAATCAAGAACAAATAGCTGAAGGAATTCACATCATTAGTATTTTTACTTGACAATTCAAAACTGGCAAATAAAGATAAAGAATTGTAATGATAGGTAGAATCAATAATAGCATTAGTATTAATAACATATTATTAATTCCTATCCCTACTCTCAAGAGTGGTCCCTCCTTATTTCACGTAGACAATGCCAGGCCACGTTCTGCATGAGTAACAACAGCACAGGTTCAAAGTAAAAGATAGCAGGTACGAAGGTGACTAGTCCAAACCTGCAAAAAAACATATGGTGCATTATGAAGGGTAAAAAAATGATAATGGAAACCTTCACTGCCGAGCAACTTCAAATGTACAGCAAACTAGAACAGGAAAGAATGTCAAAAATGTGTGTTTTTCTGAAATGCTATTATCTGTTGTTAGAAGTGAGGGTGACGTAACACAGTGGTAAATGTGCTCTTGTCCCAACTGTTTTTGAACAGTGTTACAGGCATCAATTCAGAATGGGTGCACATTTCCAAACAACAAAAAAACAACGTCCAAACATTAAATTCCTCGTCTCTGTGTAGTATTAAATCAAATGTAGGACAAATATGATATACATATTGTTTTTACACCACGTCCAGACTCTTGGAAATTGAGTTTGCATGTCAGACAATTATTTGCCGTACTTAAAACTCATTTCATACCACCAGTGCTAACTTGAAGTAGTCCCTTCATCAGTATAAAGATCACTGTCCCCGCTCTAACCACGTAACCTTCTGACAGATCCCTGCAAACTGTTACAGTGATAGCAGTAAAGGGATACAGGAGATACTAAATGATGAATGAAACACTAATCCGCAGGGCAAACGCATTCATGGGAAAATGAAACAGGAGCACTTAGTTGGTTGCAACGTCAGCACAGAGACAGAGATAGAAGTTTGTCACGATGGAGCAAGCGTTATGTTCTCAGCAGCCAAAATATCCGCGTCTCTTCCTCTCTCGCTGCAATCTTAAAGAGCAAGAGGAGAGAATGGATTTTTTCCTTTTGGGTGTAAGTGGTCTGAGAGGGGCGCAATTAAAGAATCATGAGGTAAACAACAAGCACACTCAAACCTGTATTCAACAATAGGAAAGGGCTCACTGCCTGT